>JAPQLA010000015.1:259308-272475 GCA_029822935.1 Naso vlamingii
ACAGGGGGCGCTATATCAAATTTTGCCCTCTAACTCACACACAATAGGTTGGAAACTGAAAAGTGTTATATCATTGCATTCTCTACATTGCCCTGAATCACGTGATGTCAAATATCCCCATATTCTGCAAAAATAGCCAGTCAAAATTTGCTCATACAATCTTCAGACCGTCCTGACCAAAGGTTATCAAAGGAATTTTGCTAACTCCAAAATTCGCCACTTTATTTACGAACAAGTTTTGATATTACCAATCTAAATACAAACTTTGCTATATCTCAACCAAATTAAATGCTATCATCATGAAACTTAAGACCCATGTTTCACATGGAATTTGGAGGGTCTGTACCAACTTTGGTGAAAATCGGACCATAGGGGGCGCTATGATTAAGTTCTATCTTGAAAACAGAATTTGAAGTTAGGAAAGCGTGGGGGTCACGCTTGAAGCTGGTCGACGGAGGCCGGCGTCGCGGTCAGTCGACGGAGGTCGACTGAGCGCGACCGAGGTGGCCTGGTTGGGCGGTGCGCGGGGTGGCTTGGCCCCCGTTCATAACTGCTTGCAGTTCTAGTTATTATTATTATTATTATTATTATTGTTGTTATTATTATTATTATTATTACTCCTTTTCTTCAGAAATGTTTTCGCAAATTCCCGTAAGATGGTGAAAGGTAGAGGCATGAAATTTCTGCACCTTGTGTGGAAGTTGTGTGCAAATGCCGCCCATGTAATTTGACCCCAATCGGCCTGATGGGGGCGCAATAAATTAAAGAAAAACAGTTTCTCACTTTAAAATTCATAACTCCTACGCCGTAAGTCCAATTTACACAAAACTTGGTATAGACATTCTTTGGATCAAACTCAACAACTTTGCCAGTAGAACCCACAAGGTCCGCCATATTGGATTTTCCGACATTTTGAATTTTTTGGAAAACACATTTTTGACATCTCCTCCTAGGCCGTAGGTCTGATTCCTTCAAAATTCACTGTGGGTCATCATTGGACCAAGTTGATCCAACATTGCATAGAGTTGTTGACTTGACTTGACTTGTTTTTAAGATACTGACCAATGAACTTCAGAAGGGGAGTGGCTTAGCACATAAATGGACAAAAGTCAACAATTATTGGGCCAATCATCACGAAACTTGCAGGATATTTCCACATAAGTACCTGAAACATACCCTGAAAGTTTGATTTGAATTGGCCGATAGCGGGCGCTCTAAATGCCAAAAATGTGTGTGGCATAACACAAATCAGACTATAAATCAGAAATAGTTTGTCCTGTTGTCACGAAACTTGCAGGGTATGTCCACATATGAACCTGAAACAAACCCTGACATTTTCATTTAAATTGACCAACAGGGGGCGCTGTAAATTAAAAAAGAAGCAGCATGGTATAAATGTTTTTTCCAAATATTTCAAAAGTCACAGGATATGTCCACATAAGTACCTGAAACATACCCTGAAAATGTTATGCAAATCTACTGCTAGGGTGCGCTATAAACACACAAAATAGGCATAGCGTAACACAAATCAGACTATAAATCAAGAGCTGTTTGTCCAGTCACCACAAAACTGGCAGGATATGTCCACATTGCTACCTGAAACATTTTTGGAATCATAACTCTTTTAAATATGGTTCTGACAGCCTTATTTTATTAATGCTGTCATATTGTTAAACCTTTGTTCCAGAAACAACTTTGTTGTATTTCACCGGACACGGCTAAGTTTGAAAAAAAATCTGAACAAGATGAGGTCCGGTTTTCTTTCATTTATGCTCGACAGTAATATCGTCATTCCAAACACAGAAAACTTTACAAGATTTGAAACCTGCTGTTGGAGAGATATGGCACAATGTAATCTTTTCAAAGAACTGCTTACACTTTATTCAGATAGTCTGCCTACAGACAGTTGATACAGTATTAGTAACATTTCAACAATATATCAGTATTTGATAATGTTGTTGTCATAGTTGTTTGTTGAATATTTAAATAAAAAAATGATGAATATAACTTGAACATTTTTAGAATATTTTCAGAATGTTCAACAAAGATTAATGAAATGTTTATCTAATTAGGATTAAGATGTGGTGAAACAGTTACGTTGTTGAATGTTGTTGAAATGTTACAAATACTCTATAAACTATATATAAACTGTCGGCGGACGATCCAAATAAAATGTCACCAAAATAATACATGGTGTACATTCCAAATATTGCGAACATTTTTGTAACCGTTTGATCTTAAAGGTGTAGTTCATGTAAATGAATTGAAATCGTACTTCTTTCCTACAATAGTGTTGTTTATCTGTCCACACAACAATGAATGAACAAAATTTTTAATCTCATCGTAGGTTGCATCGCCACCAAATGTGACACTTTGAGTGATTTTTTCAAAATAAAACACTCACATACACATGTACCACTTCATTAGGTTCATATTTATTGAGTTGTACGTGGCTGTTTCTGACACAGGCTCAGACAGTCACAATAAGTCACAAAAACAAATCAGTCTGGATGTTTCCCCTCCTCTCTGCTGTTGCATCTCCCCATTGCTTACACAGAAGAAAAATGTGGGGGACAAAAATCCACCTTCACACTCACAATGTCACAATTTCTTTGTGCTGACAAAAGTGTACAGTTGTCTGTCTGCTGCAGGGAACCACTTTCAGACTAAGGCCAGGGGAAAACAGTGTGCTTTGGGATTTTAGGGAGAAGAAGGACAGCCACACTTTTGGTTTTTTGAGTGTTGTGTTTGATTCTGGCCCAAACAGCTGAAATACATGAATCCAAAAAGAGTACAGTAACACAGTGATCTTATAACTCCTAACACAAACACAGTAATGAAGCAGTTTAGGCCTACAAGCTGCTGGGGATCAAATGTGCTCGTCTTTTAAAGGAGCATGCCAGTGTTTTTCTGCTTAAAGGTTGCAGGTGATTGAGAGAAAGCAGATGGTGACAAAATGCAGCACCAATATGAAAACAGTCAAATCTAAACAATTTTTTTTTTTCTGTAAAGAAACAAAAAAACAAAACAAAACACTGGCACTGCCCTTCAAAATAAGAGTGGTACAGTGTAGGAGAGAGGGACATTACAAGAGGAGTGTGTGCATGTTGACAGGCCTCCTGTGTGCTGTGTGTTGTTTGTGCGAATGTGTTCAGAGATTCTTGAGGTCCTTCTGGATGCTCCACAGCGTGTCGGCACTCTTCCTCAGCTGCGTCACCTCAGGGTCCGTCAGGGTCATGTTGACCACACTGCTCACACCGGTGCTGTTCAGCACGCAGGGCAGGGACAAGAAGACCTCCTCACCAATACCGTACATGTCCTGCACAAACACACATACACAGAGCTGAAGGAGGAAGCTCTAAGAAATGCATAAACTTTAACAGACATCCCAACTCTTCCGGAAGTTCCGGGAGTCTCCCACATATTGACAGTGGCCCCCGCACGCCCGCAAATGAGATACAATCTCCCGGAATCTAGAGTGCGCTAGAGTTAGAGTGACTGCGTGTGTGTGTGACTGATCATGTAGCGCGCGCACGAGAGGGAGCGAGAGCGTGTGGCCCAGGAGACAGTTCAATGTATCCAGCGTCATGGCAGAGTGCCCCAAAAAGAGAAAATATAAAACGCTCCCTGCCTTATTAGACATATTTGTGTTCATGTAAATAGTCTGGAAAAAAAATGTTTTTGTTCTATTCA
Source organism: Naso vlamingii (assembly GCA_029822935.1). Classification (NCBI taxonomy): domain Eukaryota; kingdom Metazoa; phylum Chordata; class Actinopteri; order Acanthuriformes; family Acanthuridae; genus Naso; species Naso vlamingii. Next base: position 263,002 of record JAPQLA010000015.1, read on the forward strand.
TGTGTAACTCAGCGAGGAGTAGACACACCTTCCTGAAATGACTTTTTGCAGGTTGGAATGTCCGCCTTAACAGAAAGCTACATGGGGATATCACATGCCAGAGACAGCATGAAGTAAAAAGGTTAAAGTTACTCCAAAGACGTGTTTTAAAATATTCTGCTGTGATTAATATTGTAGCCTATCTCAGCAGAGAGACTGGAAGCACGGGGAAAAAGCTGGTCTGTCTTCATCAACATATAATTGCTTCCCAGTAATTTGCATGTTTTGTTTCACTTACTAAAAGAAATTAATCAGTAAAAGTAAAGTTGGTCATCGACCACTAGCACTGTGCAGGTTGTGGTTCTATAATGCAGCTTGCAAGATCCTATCTGTGAGCGCACGGTTTAAATTTGGTCTCTGTACAAAATAAACTAAACCTGGTAAATTCACTGAGATGACCAGATTACAGGATGCTGCAAATAGTCACTGCACTGTTGTTCATCAAGAAATATCATTTAACTTTATCTAAAAGCAGAAATTGTTGATTATTATTTTTCTGATTGTGTCTGGACTAAATGAAGTGCAACATGTTATTAAGAAAGATTTGTAGGTGTTGGTAGGTGATCTTTGAAGTTTGGAGAGAGCCAGGCTGGTTGTTTCCCACCTGCTTCTTCCTTTGGTGCTAAACTATGCCTGAATATAGTTCAGCACATAACAGGAATAAGAAGTTTGTTTCTCTCAACGCAGAGCAAGAAAGCAAGTATAAGCACGCAAAAAATATTAACTATTTTTGTTTTATTATCAGTATTCCTTAAACAAACATGTCATATAATACATGTACTGCATATCATAAGGGCTCCACTTATAGTGTACGGGGTGAATGGTACCAAAGTCAGTATATAGCAGCTATGAAATCAAGGACAATCTTTGTTCATAATCCTTTTTGATCCAAAGTTTAAGTATTAATTGTCTGATTAAGAAGAGGTTAGCCTCTTACTGCCTGTTATGAAGCAATAACTCAACCGGTTAAAGGCCCAAAATGACAAATATGATCATATAGTATCTTTTACTCTGATAGGAGAAGTTTTCCTAGTGAAAAAATGAGAACGGCTGCAGTCAGTGTGGCTTTCAGAAATTAATTCTGTCTTTAGGTTACCATCATTAAACTTCGAGTTGTGTGCAAGGCTACATTACCAACCAGGCATGCGCTCTGTGGCCCGAAGGCCAATATTCACTGTTTGTCAGCTGGTCTGCTTTAATTAAAATTATTGCACATTTGTTTGTGAACAGGCACCACTAAAGCACATTATCAGCTGAAATGATCAGGATATTGAAGCATTATTGACAGTCTTTGAAAGGGAGGTTGTGTCTATTGATTGTACTTTGGGCAATAAATATCAAATAAACTTTTATCACAGACTAGCTGTCAAACAAGTTGCTGCAAACATGGTGACGTCAGCTACAGAGGTCAACTGTGGCCGATAGCTCATAAATGCTCTGCGACACTGTGGTGGATTAAACTGGCCAAGCACATGCATCCCAGTGTGAGTGTTAAAGTATCAGTGTGTTTTCTGTGTGTCTCTGTGTGTTTGTGTGTGTCACACCTTGACCATGGTGGAGACAGGATGGACGCGGCTCAGGTTCTTCACGATGCTCTCAGTCAGGTCTGCCACGCTCAGACCGATGGCCCAGTTGGTGTAACCCTTCAGCTTGATCACCTCATAGGCGCTGAGGCACAAAGCAGTACTCTGTTAAAATTTGTGTGTGTAAAAAAATTCTACAAGGCTGACTGTACAAGAAAACTGTATGTTTAAATACACTATGATAATAAATATTTATTAATCACATTTTAACTTTAAAGGTTTATGAATTACATTATAAAATGTAATATATTCTGTATATATCAGTAGAAATGAGGTAAATTCCATGCAGATTTACAAGAAAAAATATAATTTTTATTTTTATAGATACAGTATAATCTATGGGCCCTTTAACAACAGCAAAAATATTCCATTTATTATATGTTTTCTGCAGTCTACGATGCAATAACTACTCCACAATTTGTAATGAGAATATTGTTAAATAAGAGTCAATATATTATGCCTGAGCCATTTAAGCTGACACACACTGCTGGCTGGTCTTCGGTGTACAATGGAATCTAAAGCTGTCTTTGATGCACAGCCCCTCATGCACATTGGCCGTCACTCTGAATGTCAGTCAGTGAGTGAAGCTTGCATTAATGTACTGCCAGGGTTGGACATGACATCCCCACTGGGGCCATTTCAACTCAAACTGTAATCACTATTGGCTCAGAAACAGGAGCAGCCACAGCTCTCTCACTGTAGGATAATGTTAAATACCGACACGGAGAATCCGTGTTCTTGTACACGAGAGCGGTTATCCGATTTCATGCTGGAGATGTCTTCAAACGTCTTGTCTCGTGTTTCATTTCCAGCAGCCATGACAGGGTACAGTGTGCTCTCTGAGAGTTCAAACTACAGATTTCAAGTTCCAAATTTCTGTCTGCATCTCCTCTGTAATGGATTTTTGTAAAGAATAATAGGACAGTTTTACATAAACTACCCTACACAGACAGGATTAGAAGAAAACAGAAGCATCGTGTCTCCTAAGGGCTCATGTGACTTAAACACTCTGACTTCTGTTTAGAGATATTTGATTGTTAACTTCCATTCCCAGGTCGTCTAATACACAAGCTTTGAGTTGCTATTACAAACAAAAACCACCAGCCTGAAGCGTTTGTATTCGACGACCTGAGGACGAGACTCCATAATCAACTGTATTTTTCAGAAGTTACGTAGTGTTGCTTCAGACAGGAGACCCAACTCCCTCCAGGGTGTAACAGAGTTGGCTAATATTATTTGGCAGGAGAGCTGCAACAACAGCTGCAAGGATCAAGAATTCGGCTGCTGGAGGCTTTAAAAACAGCGACAAAGCCTACAGTGTTTCTGTCACACTTTCATACTTAACTTTAAAGACAAGAGGTCCTAGAGAAGCTGATGACTGATTTTTAAAATAAACACACACATCACATCACCGTTTACATCAGAGCAGCTGAGGTGAAAAAATTAATTCATTTAAAATAACATAAAGCTTATAAAATACCATTTGTAATGATTCCCAAAAATCGGCGTTATCTACAAACCGGCTGCACAACTGGCTAACAAGTTTGTAGAGCTCAGACAAACGACAGAGTCGGGTTAGGGTTCGTAGGTGAGAGATTAATCACACTACAGGTCATCTGATTCAAAATATTGAATAGTGCAGCTTTAACTTTGGTTCAAACTCTAATAAAAATACTGTGGTAGAGACTCATTTGTCTTTGTACATTATATAACACTGAATATGGACAGTGAACAAACGATTCGACTTTTTTGGGAAACCACTGCATGGACCCTCAATGACTGTGCTGGGTCACAGATGGCGATTGAACAAGCTAAACAGGAAGTGACCTCAGGACTGTGGCTCTGCTATCTTTGTGATGAGATTAGTCCCGTCTACTGGATGTTTAACGGGATGTTTAACAGTTGCTGTTAAATATTCATTTAATGAGACATTTCTGAAACTTTGCTCATGTGGCCCCAGATACCTGTTCATCACACACATTCAACAGAACGCACCTGTCCACGACCGCCTTGTGAGTGGCCTTCCACTGTTCCTTATCAGTGTCAGTGCCAATCTCAGGATTCAGCTTCTGCAGGTTGACTCCTGCTACGTTAGCTCCACTCCACACTGGCACTGAAATAAACACACACACATTTAGCATGGCCGCCTCAGCAGAGAGAGACTTCCCTGATGATGCCCTGCGGACAACATATCTAAAAAATATTTGTGCGATTGTTATCTGAGTCTGTGTGTACCCACCACTGGTGTCTCCGTGTTCTCCCAGCACCCAGCCGTTAAAGGAACTGGCATGGATGCCAAGGCGTTCGGCCATTAGGTAGCGGAAGCGGGCTGAGTCCAGGTTGGTGCCGCTGCCAATGACGCGGTGTTTAGGCAGACCACTTAGTTTCCAGGTCACATAGGTCAGCACATCCACTGTGAAGAGTTGATTCAAGCAGAACGTATTGATATGAAACCTACACAAGCACACACGCAAAGAAACGTAGCGTATTCACCAGGGTTGGAGACCACGATGAGCGTGCAGTTGGGGCTGTTCTTGATGATCTGGGGGATGATGGACCTGAAGACGTTGACATTCCTCTGCACCAGGTCGAGGCGGGTCTCCCCCTCCTGCTGGCGAACGCCGGCCGTCACCACCACCAGACGAGAGTTAGCTGTCACTGCGTAGTCTGAAGGAGGAAAGGTATGATGAAAGATCGGATGATTTCATATTTTGGTTTGCAGTGCAGCTGTATGTAAGCATGGCGTCATCACCTTTGTCAGCAACAATCTTGGAGGTCTTGAGGAAGAGGCTGCCATGCTGCAGGTCCATCATCTCTCCCTTGAGACGATCCTCCATCACATCCACCAGAGCGAGCTCATCACATAAGTCCTATCCACAGGGGGAGATTTTTTTTTTTAATATTATAGCTGCTATACATCACTCATACAAATTTTAGTAAAATAACAACAACCATAATAAAATAATTTCATTTCATTTCATTCATTCATTCATATTATTTATTTAAATCCTCGGAAAACACGCTGAGGGAGGACCTTCATTTTCAATGTTTTTGAGGTACAGACATACAAAAGAAGAACACAATTAAGATCTACACGGTTAGTATCAACAAGAGCTCTAACTAAACACTGAAAACACTGAAAATGAATACATGATTAAAAACAAGATAGTTAACGATGTAAGCAAAAGTGTACAAGTTAGCAGTGAGAGAGATAAATAAATAATAAATAAGCAATTAAAAATTAAAAGCAGTAGCAGTTACAATTGATAAGATTGGCAATTAAATCATGGAACTGTGTCAGTGGAATTAATGAAGACATTTTAAATTTTTTCTGGAACAAATTCACGGCATGTGGAGCACAGAGACAGATGGCAGATCTTCCTAACCCTGCATAACAATTTCTGTACCTGCAGGTGGAGCCATGATTGTGAACGGGTTCAGTGGCCAACAACATTCCAAGATAGCATGGTTGAGTGATACGACGTCAGTTTATGTAAGATAGCTTTAGAAATAAATAAATACAAATGCTGGTCTCCTCTCATTGAAGGGGAGGCAGGCCAGTTTTTTGTTTTAATAAACAGAGATGTGTTCCATATTTATCTCCACTGATGAATCTTCGTGCAGAGTGCTGAACTGCATCTAAAGGATTTTAGCCCTGAACCCATAAACAATGTCACCATAATCCAGTACAGAAAGGAAAACTGCTTCAATGATTCTAATTTCATGTGAAAACTAGAAAGCATAATTTATTTCTGTGGAGAAAATCTAATTTTGCTAGTTTTTATAAGAGCAGGGATAGGGTTAGGGGACAATTATACTGTCGTTAACAAAACAGATTTCTAAAGCATTTTAGTCAGTATTTCTGACTTTCGTAAACAACATCCCTTTTGTGTTTTTACAGTTTATGACCGGTTTTCAATTATGAAAGTGTTTTCAGGAAAGACTGAATGATAGCTGTAAGTGTTGAGTTGCAGCATGAGTAGATTCTGCACATATCACTTATGTAAATAGTGAATAATACTGGCCCCAGGACTGACCCTTGAGGAACTACTGTAGTTATGCTTGAAAAAGTGAACTGGGTATTTCCCATCATAACATATTGTGATCTGTCAGATAATTCTGGAAACACAAGCAGCTAACATTAATTAAACCGAGGCACGAAAGTCGGTGTATGAGCAGAGAGTGGTCCACTGTGTCACAAGCTTGCAGAAAATCAACAAAGAGAGCACCACGATGCTTTTTATCATCTAATGCTGAGACTGTTGTTCAATGCCAGAGATGTGGCAGAAATTGTGCTATGCTTAGCCCATAATCCAGACTGAAATGGGGATAATATCGAATGTGAATTTTAAAATAATTTTAGTTGTTTATTAACAAGTGAGTGGAAAATAATTATTTAAGTCTGAGGTGCTACCACTTTAGTGGAGAAAAAGAACATCGGCAGACTTCCAGACTGTAGGACTGATGGCAGATGAAATGTTCACGTTAAAAATGTGAGTTAGCCAACAATACACAGTGCAGAGGATTGCAGACTGAATGGGTCCAGTTTGTCAACACCTGTTGATTTCCTTGGGTCAATACTGCATAAGGCTTCAGCTACCGACCTACAGGAAACGGGACATAAGCTGAAGGTGTGGTTTACTCTGTGTCCAGCATTAAAAAGAGATGAACTATGCTCCTCCAAACAGCCACTGGGTTCAACCCCAAGACTGTCAAATAAATGGCTCGAAGCAGAAAAGTGATTATGAAGAAGCCATACAGATTTTATAACTGTCACTTCTTTGAGATGGGCCATTATTAATATATTCAGGAAGTGGAGTGTTAAAACTGTTACAGGTAGATTTCACTATCTTCCAAAATGCACTGGGGTTGTAAGAGGAATTAGTAAAGCGCTGCAGGTAAAAGTCAGTTTTAACATCCCTAACAGCAGCAGTACATTTATTTCGGTGACAACAGCCTTTGGTCTTTCCAGCCGGAGTCCAGGCTTTTATTCTGGAATAGAAATAGGTAGAAAGCTCAGCAGAGAACCAGCAGTGGAGCTCAATTTTGCCCTCGTCTTTTTAAAAGACGCATGCTTCTCTTAAATGGAGTTAAAAACATTAGTGAAATAACTTAAGGCTAGCTTAAGTAACAATCATGTAGGAATGGCCGCTCATTAAAATATTTGAAGTTTTGTGAATCACTTTTCTTCTGTTTCACATTTCTAATGCAGACAGCTGGATAATGATCACCGAGGTCAAGGTCAGGCACACCACAGGCCGGATATTCTTCTGGTTTGTTATTAAAAAGCAGCTTCTGTTCTGAACCTCCGTGGCAGGAAAGCTTTGCTGAACATGTTGTTGTGTCTTACCCGCAGCAGGATGCTGATGGCACAGGCCATGCCCACCTGGCCCACCCCGACCACTGTCACCTTGTTCCTGGGGGGCTCAGCGGGGCTGCTGGCCAGAGGGCTGATCAACTTCTGCAGCACTGAGGACATGATCCCAGCTGAGGGACACACAGACGGGACACAAGAATGACACTGCTGCCTTGACCTGTTTACACAGTGATTTGATTTAATTATGAATCCAATTTGGCACTTAGTGTCAGAATCTCTTATAAATACTTGACTACATACATATAAATTAAAAATGTTTAATGTGCAGTGGCTGAAAAAAATATTTTAATTATTGACTGTCTGATTTACAACAGCACAGAATTAGGAAAGAAAGCAAACGCCTATGATAAGACGCAACCATGTGTGGAATTTTGTTCAACGACTCAAAAAAATTGTTTCCTTAGATTAATATTCTGTCAATAAATGTATTGATAAATTGAAACTGATGAAGCTAGTGGCTTTTAAAAACAAACCAAACAGCTGTACATGACCAACATAATCCTGTTCATTAGGGAATCAGTCCAAGTGTAAATAAATGAAAATAAAACCCAACAAATCCCGATGAATAAAAGAAGTACAAGCAGTCCCACGTGATGGGCCACGATGCAAACACTTACAGGACGAGCGGAGGGGCATCAAGAAGCGAGACATCAGGACAGGAAGCAAACCCAAGAAACAAGTGACTACTGACTCACACCCAGTTTGAATTAAATACTGAAGACTTATCTGTGTTTGTGCAGATTATTATGACCATTATCTTATCCATCCTGCAGCAGAGTCCGTGCTGTATTTGACACATTCACAGTAGTTATTGTTTTCTGATGCTGTCGTCACACAGACACAAAGCGGGTGATTCAGACACTTATCACAGGAATGTCATGTTCGTTATGATGCTGCCTGATGAAGCCACATGGAGATGAAAAATGTTTCTACTAAGGCTGGGTAAAAAAATGGGTTCATCACTGCACTGCAATATGTTTTTTTCCAATTCAATACTGATTGAGAAGATCCTGAAATCAATGGTTTCCGCTGTAATGAAGCTCCACTCCTGTGAGAGCATTGTGGGTGCCGCCATGGTGTGTTTGGCATTGTATGGAGGTCCCACTTGACCAAACAGACAGCAAACTGTAAATGTTTTCTTCTTTGTTCATTAAAGAATACTGAAAGGGTAAAATACATTTTGGTGTCAGTTTAATCTAAACCACTGTGTGTGTGATGTCTCATACTTCAGTGGGCAGCACATGATGCTGACACTGAACAAGGCTACAGAAAAGTGATCACATGACGAGTGGGCCACAGCTCTGAATACATACAAGTATATTTGCAAGTGTTTAGATATTTATGTTGACAAAACAAAACAAAAACCATTACACTTTTTTTTGTTTTATTGAATGAAAAAAATGAAAAGAAACTGATTTAAGTGACACTGACTTACGTACATGATTTTATCATCTGTGTATAATTAACAGAATATCAATATTTCATATCATGGTTATTGTAAATACCAGATTTTTGCGTCACACTCTGTATAATTATTTAGTGATTCCTGCTCTGTCATTTGATAACAGCTATCAAAAGATGCTAAATAATCAGAATGAATGAGAGAGAAAAGATAAAGTACGCTCACCCCTCCCCCGTAGATGTAAACTAACTGTGCTGGGTCCTGCACGTGAAGACACAGTCCCACATGATCCCAAAATAAACGCTTTTGTCTTGTTTGTCTGTGACTCACACATCATGCATATGCTGCACATACAGCCTGTATAAAAAAAAAAAAAAACATTTCATGGCACACTTGAGCATGAACACGCTATGAACCACTCGCATGTGGTAAATGCTGCCGCTGCACAAGAGGAGCGTTCAAAAAAAAGACACTTTGAACATTGTGAACAGTTTGAACGTCATGTCGAGGTCTTATCTGGGTAGTTGTTTGACAGAGAAAGACATTAATCCCCAGTGGTATTGGATAGGATTGTAAAAATCAAAAAATGACATTTTGGTTGATAATTGTCATACAAATAATTGTATTAATGACTGCTTATCTTCATCCTTCCTGATCATTCGATGACACTGTTATAGTATGATCTTAAAGCTGGAGTCTACGATCTTGGAGATTTCAAAGTTGCATCTCCTCCAAACTCCTCCCCCTCCCCTCTGTGCTCCGGCCGATGTCATGTGCCCTCCCCTTGGAGCCTCCTACCGACACTCCTCCTCCTGTAGAAGAACGAGCAGGCAGACCACAAACAGCGCGCGAGTTTCAAGAGGGGAGCGACATCAGTCGGAGTCAGGTGTGACAAACTGTAAAGTGAGTACAGTGCATGTTGAAACAAATGTGGCTCTTATTACTCACTACAGTGTCCACAGCTGCCAAGCTAAAGTTAGCGTATTAGCATGTTACTGAGGTAACGCTACGAGTGTCATGTCACAACTATGTAATGCTAACTATAAACAGCTAGCTCTGCTACTGGGACAACA
>JAPQLA010000015.1:325400-339100 GCA_029822935.1 Naso vlamingii
TGTATATGTCAACTCTTTAGTTTGTTTTTAATTTGTGTATTGTACATTGTGTAGCGGACCCCAGGAAGAATAGCTGCAGTTTGTCCGCAGCTAATGGGGATCCAAATAAAACAATAAACAATAAACTCAGACTGAATCGAGGCCTTGAACTGAATGTTTGTGGAGTTCAGAGTATCGAGCTGTTCCTCTGTTTCACCTCCTCTACCACTGCACAGATTCATTGAATCTTATCGTATTACATCATATCACTCTGAATAAGCTTACATCCTTCTTGCATCATATTGCCAAACATGTACCGTGACACACACTGTACTGCTGTTAAAACGTACCTTTACAGCCCTAGTTTGGAATGTACAGATTTGCAATAGCAAGCCTGGAGCTGTTCTCTCTTTTTTTAAAAATTAGTTTCTGGCAAGTCGCCACCAGTCTAGAGTATAGCTTTGGTATCTCCTTAATGAAAAAATATCAAAGACTGCTGCCATGACAGACAATGAAAGAAGAGCGGTCAAACACAGTACGATAACTTCTTGTAGTAAACACAGAGAAAAGGACGTCTGACGTTTTCTCATCGACGTCCAAAGGTGCTCCGTTTTTCATGCCAATGTTTGGTGGCACTTAGAATAACTGCATTTACAGACACCACAGCATTCTGTGGAAGCCATTCGTTTAAAGTGATATTGTCACGGGATTCAAGATATGGCATAAAGTCTAATTTTCAGTGTGTTCAACAAAAATTAAAACTGACTAACCAAGGTTACATGCCTCTGTGATGGAGAGGTGTTTGAAATTTTCCTCCCCATTCACTTGAACTGCGCTTAAAAATATTGTAAAATAAACGATTAATACAATTCAATGAGTCTATTCAATATCAGGTGTTTATTAAATATTTTTTTGCAAAGAATGGTCATGTTTTTGTTGAACACACTGAGAACTAGACTTTATGCCATATATTAAATCTTGTGATGCTATAACTTTAGAGACTGACTTGTGTGGCGTGTCATTAGCATGTTCCAGCTCACAGCACTGTGACCAACAACGTCTACACAAACGACTGTTACCAGGGAGGACACATTTCCACAGGCCGTAGGTTTTCCCCACAGCGGTCTGCCACAGTCGCAGCGTGCCGTCCTCAGAGCCGCTGGCATACAGCTCGCCGTCCGGACTGAAGCGAACACAGTGCACCGGACCAAAGTGACCTTTGTAGGACTCTGCAGACAGAAAGAACAGCGACAGCATGAAACAAGAGTGGACAAACTTCTACTGTTTCACATCTACACAAGCTGTTTTCATGACTTTCATTTATTTTAGTTTAATGCTGTTTTGACACGATCAGTCACTGAGTCAATTACCCTGATAAATGACCACTGAAGTTTTAGAATTTGGCTTTAATAGATTGTGTATTGAGCAAGTATGTTTAGTAAAAATGAACCATACACTCCGTTCAACATGACACACTAAAGCACGTCATGCTGTGGCTCGTTCTCTACAGTGTCGACAACAAGCGTTTGTCTCCTCCTCACCGAGCTCTTCCTTGGTGCTGTAGTCAAATTTGTACAGCTTGAAGTCTTCTCCACCGGCAACAAAGAAGTCCTTCTCTGGGTGGAGGGAGGCCGAGTTTATGGGAGCTGGAGCCTCCACCGTCTTGATCAAGTCCAGGCTGAAATACCAACAAACTCATTTCAGTGATAAACATGTTTTACTCAACTGCAGCATTATCTTTGGCAGTCCATCCTTCGAGACAAAGTCCACTGCAAACGTCTCCATTTTGCCCTTCAGACATCACTAATGTGGCACTTTACATGTGTGAGAATAAAAAGGACTTTTGAAAAGCTCAATGGAAAAGTGCAGATGGAACAACAGATTTACTGCCCGACATCCACAGAACCAACCGGGCTGCATGTTTCCACGTTATGCACAGTTAGGAAGACAACAAGTCCACATACTCCTTCACAGTGATGGGTAGTGCTTAGGGCTGAGCGATATATATCAAATATACGTGGTACACTGAGATTTGTTCCATGTGTGATGTAGTGAGCGGCTCCATCGCGAACATGGAGCGTAAAGTGTCACCTAAGTGTTTGGAGCCGTCAGCTGTAAGTGGCTCTGGAGTTTGGCTCCTCTCGCTCGGATGCTCGCTCACAGCACACAGCTCACTGCCCCGCCCATCCAGAAAACTCTGCCGGCGCATGCGTGTTCTGTGTCAGTGTCAGAGGGAAAAGAGGCCAGAGAGAGACCGGAGACAAGTGATGCTGCTGCTCACTCCGTGTTTACTTTTGATTTGTCAAGTTTTCCTCACTGGTGCACCGCTTCGTTTCTGCCGTCCACTTTCCTGCTGCTGCTCAGCGTGACTTCTCCACTGTTGGACTGATGAAGGATGATCTTATTTTATGGTGTGTGTGTGTGTGTGTGTGTGTGTGTGTGTGTGTGTGGGGGGGGGGAACTAACGTTACCGCGCTCTTAACGTAAACACCCAGAGTTATGTTGACTACGTTAGTGGGCTGGTAACGTGACGTCGTCACTCATTAATTGTGCCGGTGCTTTGTGAAATAAATGCGTGGGAGGATCAGGATACTGTCACGTGTCGTTTTCTAGAAAAATATTTGTGGCTGTTAGCTCAGCGTGTGTCGTGTGTGAGAGAGGGGAGAGAGATGAAACAGGAAGTAAACTTGTGTGACAGCGCTGAGTATGAGCTTAATAACTACGACGGGCTCATCTTACCAATTTACGTTACAGAAAGACTTTAATGTTCACTGAATGTCTCTCTGACTGTTTTGACTGGTAAAAACGGTGAATGAAAACTTCTGACTCCTCTGTTTTTACATGCAGCTCCCACAGGTATACAGGTAAATAATATTATAAACAGGAACATTTTAATGTAGAGAAATGTTGCAGGGACTACCTGAACCATCATACTGGTGTCATTTTCTGCATCAAAAGGTTTGAGTGACACGTTTGTGAAGTGCTTTCGAAGAGATTTCAAAATATTGACATATATATTGTGTATCGGGTTATAGCCTAAAAATATCGAGGTATTATTTTTTGGCCATATCGCCCAGCCCTAGTTGTAATGCACAAAAAACACACAGCTCTGTGTGTGTGTGTGTGTGTGTGTGTGTGTGCGCTGAGGGTTTTTCTTGGCTTGTGTGGCAGTGACATCCACAGCTGTTGTTTTTTGTGTAACTGTTCATTAATGTTCTATGTTCTATTTTGTGTAATTTCAAACACAGAGGGAAACTGTCTTTGCACTGAAGTTAAATTAGTCATAATTCAAGTGTTTGTGGAATCTGAAATGTGACTTCAAATTACAACTGAACATTTAGCTCGCGTCATAGAAAACACCCAGAGATCTCATGTATAAAACTGTGTGTAGAATCCACACTAAATGTTTGCATAAGCTGCTGGTTTCAAGGTTTATAAGAAGGTGGATCTAAAATTAACATTTGATGTGAAGTGAAATTAAAAGTGAGCTGCATCGTTGTGTGCAAAATAAAACCTCATACGTTTCATTTTTACATCTGACTTCAGTTCACCGGCTCTCTGTCTGTGTCTCCAGAATGTGTGTACACACGGCTCAGAGTTTCCTTACAGGTGTGACGCTGTCTCATCAAGTTTGTTTTTTATAGATCACAAACTTGCATGGGAAGCTGTGTATGCCACTTCCTGCCCCTGTTTTGTGCGTATCCTGTGTTTATGAATGAGACTCCAGGTCATGTATCGTGCATCGCCACTCGGCCTCAAGATATCGAAGTACGCAGATCTCTGAGCTGTGTTGCTGAGCAGGGGAAATAAAAAAATGAGCCGCATGGACACAAAGTTAAATGTTATTCAGATTAGTGTGGACACTCAGTGTTTCCCCTAGAACATTTGTCAGGACCCACGGAACACACAGGCGTGGGAGGACTTGTTGGCATGTTTAGGTGAAGCGATCAGCAGTTTGATTTGTGTTGAAATTCTTGTTCAGTCTGTAAATTAAAAAACTTTGAACAAAGTGAACACTACATGGAGAGGAGGACTGAACAAACTGTATTAATTCACAGAACAGCAGTTCATGAGCAGAGTGTGCGTGATTCACTGCTGCACTTCATCTTTCAGGACTTTTAAAAAAATTTCACCACAGCATCATCATCATCATCCTCCTCTCATCTTCATTTTAACTCCCTGGCTCAGGGGAGAAAAACACGGTGGACACGTACATACGCCACAGCTCGCCCCACCTCATTTAGTAAAAGAAAACAATCTGCACAGTGTGTTTTATTTTGGAAACTGGTTGATTTGTTGCTGTTGTGTCTCTGACTTCCTGTGTGCAGCTTGACGCAGCTAGCGTCTCCCTCGCTGTGGCTTCAGTCTGTGTTTGCTGCGCTGACACGGTGGATAAATTGTTTGGAGGGTCACACAACCTGCACGGAGCGACTCGATTTACTGTCAGAGTTTAATCCAGAAGAGAAGCCTCACGAGTCGATTGTTTTATCCACAGTCAAGATAGCAGAGCGCGAAACGGGAGAGGATCTCAGGATGGCAAAGACATGACCCGCCCCTGTCTGTATCTGATTGGCTGACCTGATATTCTTACCCTGAGCCGGACCAATCTAGCCACTGGAGGCACAGAGTTCAGCCAATCAGAGGCAGAGGAGGGCAGGTCATGACTTCTCCTTCCAAAGGGGAAAAAATCCTGTCTCCTTTGGGCCTGGCAGGGGGTCTGCATGAGTAACACTGTGGGGCAAACACTGCACATTCGTTTCCAGGGTGTGTGAGCTGAGAGCGGGGTACCTCAGTGCGTTGTAGAAGGCAATCGTCTTTCCATAAGTGATCACAAGAATCTCTCCATCAGCTACGTACTCCATGCTGCTTACAGAGATGTCGAACGTTAGCGTCTTCACTTCCTCCATAGAGCTTCTGTCCCACAGCCTGGACACACACATATACACACACACACAAAGTTGTGGTCAGAGAGGAGACTGGTTTGTCAGCTGACAGTTTCAGTGACAGCACAGAGAGGAGTCAGAGTCTCACTGACCGGATGGTTTTGTCCTCGGCAGCAGAGAGGATCTGCTTGTCGTTGTTACACCACAAGGCTTTTTTAATGGCTGACGTGTGACCTGCGATCTCCTGAGGTGCTTAAGTACAAAAAGACACAAGTGACAGTCAGGGTGTGACAAGGATTTACTTTATGCCTTTCCTTTCAGAATTCACTGGGCTTTAGACAGTGTCACATGATCAATAGAGGGCAGCGTTGCACTGACCAGTGCAGAGTATACAGACAGTGAACAAGAAAAATTCCCTAAAAGGAATAAAGTTTTCAGGTCCACCAAAAAAAGTGCCAATCTACCTGTAAACACATTTATGTTTGAATGAGGAAACTCCCTCTGGGACACAGTCACGTACCTGCGTCAGGGTTGCTGAGGTCATAGAGGCGCAGCAGCTTGTCGTTTCCTCCGGTCAGGAGACAGCTGCTGTCCTGAGAGGAGGCAGAAGGATACAACAGGTTTAAACTATAAAAACATACAAAGATCAGAGTCATGTTCTGTTACGTAGAACACTCGTTCCACACTCAGACAGAGCACTGACCTGAGTGAAGCTGACTGTTTTGACGATGTGTTTATGTGCCAGTGTGAGAACCTCGTCTCCGCTCACGGCGTCCCACACCTTTCTGGAAAGCACACAGGAAATCTTTTCAGCTGCAGCACGGCTGATGATGCATATAAGCCATGGAGGTCACATGCCCCCCCTCCCCCCGGTTACAGGACGCTCTATAATGTGTTTTTCCGAGTTTGGATAGCAGCAGAATTCTGTGATTCGGAGGCAAAGTTTTCTCCGTCTGTTTGTTTTTGTTACAGGCTCATTGTTAAGTTTAGTATGTTCGGATGAACAGCTGCTTCACAACAGCACTGGTGGACCATCAGGAGGTGCACCAACACTGATGCACTGCTCTGCTGCTAACTGTATTTAGGGGTGACTTTTATTCTTATTCAAAGAAGTATATTCCCAGTGAGGTCAAACAGTGAGCAGATAAAGCTCGTTCCAGAACGAGAGAGAATCTCAGTTTGGCTTTCAGATGCTTTCGAACGCTGAAGGAGAGGCTGGGGATGAAGAACAACGAGGAGTTGACCTGCTTTCTGTTGGACAGGTCGGTGCCAAACACTGGCGGTGTATGCACAAGCAGTATAAGGACACGCTACGATACCTCATGAGCTCGAGTTAAATGTTGTGTTTACAAACTGCAACAAACAAATGCTGCTGACTCCGCCTTTAAAAAAAACGCCTTCACTTGAGGAACCAGCCAACCAGAGGGATGAAGTCTCTAGCCAATCACGATCATTCTCACTTGGGAGAAAGCAGAGTAATGTATCTGGTTCTTTGATTGGTACAACTCTTCTTCTGCCTCTCAGCGCTTAGATGCTGCTCCTTCTTGCTGTTAGACTTCAGTTCAGCACAACCACACCTGAACACAGAAACGCTGTACTGCATGGAGAGACTTTCAAAAATGCAAAAGGCTGAGATGGATGTAAAACCTTCACTAACAGCTAAAAGAAATCACTGAAAAAAACAAACATACAGGAAAAAGTAACTGCTGCAGTGGCTGCAATGAGTCAATCTATGGAAAAGGAGTCAGCATTTGGTTCAGCATCCACATCTGTTTGTCTGATAAATCAGATTCCCTGTGCGTCCTGATTGAGACTGTTTGGAGGATTCTAGGGTTCCTACAGTGATCTGAGAGCCATGTTTGTTTTGACAGTCAAATCCATGTTAAACTCAGGTGTGGGAGAGGGCGTTGTTCACAGGACAGGGTTACTGGGACCTGTTAGCCACACACAGGACTCTGCACTCACGCTGTGAAGTCAGCTGCAGCGGTGGCGGCCTTGGTGGCGTCTGTGTTCAGAGTGGCTCCCCAGACAGCACCTTTGTGACCCAGAAACGTTCCTATCCAGTCCCCTGTGTCTCCCTGGCGCAACATGGGCTTGCCATCTGACAAAAGACAAGCATGGAGAACACAAAGGTGACATCAGCACACAACAGCTGTGACAGAGCCTGCAGAGACTGCGGTCTACAGGTGTGTCACCGCAGTCTACAGGTGTGTCACAGTCTGCCCCACCGTGACAACACTGAAGCTTTTAGACAGACAAATTACCGTGAGAGGACATTTGAACTCAAGGGGTCGAGAACAGAACCGTTCATAACTCTGTTAGTGGTCAAAAACAAAAAAACAAAAACAAAAACAAAAAAAGTCCAGCAGACAAGAAAAGCTCAAAGGATGTAGCTAACGTTGGAGTGACGTATTCACTTTTCACTCTTAACGTCTATTCCACACTGAACGTTGAGGCCTTCTACAACTTATAACCGCCTCAGTGGCTCACCCTTGCAGGCGCTGATGAGGAAGTAGCCGTAGGGAGTGATTCCACTGAAGGCCAAGTCCACCACGGGCCGGGTGTGACCGGAGCAGGTGAGCGGAGTCTGTCTCATCGCCATGGTACTCCAGCCGGCCAGGAGACGGTTCGCGCGGTGGAAGGAGACAGTAGACCGACAGCTGCTAGCCAGGTGACGAGATCAGTTAGCGGGTTACAAGAGATATTTGACAGCAAGGTAGCTCGTATTTGGATGAATGATTTCTGCTGACAAGCAGTTAGATGCTGGTCTGACTGTAAGTTGGCTGAAATGAGTAAAAATTATCCGCGTAAGTGAGTCTCCCCCAGCGAAGGAATGGCTAGCGTGCTAATAGCTACAACATTGCAACTAACTAGCAACGTGCAACGCGGCGTAACTGCCGCAAACATGATATAGCTTAGTTAGCTAGTGTTCCGCTAGCCACAGCAGGGGCAACGCTTCCGGTGTCTTGTTTTTCACAATAAAAGCATAATCTTCTAAACCTTAACAGCCACTGTAGTGTGTTCCAGCGTTAAATTAAAGAATAAATGAATAGGAGATTTTAAAATGAATACTCACATTAATAATATAGGGAAAATGTACAAATTTAATTCGATATAAATGATATTAGAATGTTGATTAAACGCTTAAATCTCTTACTTTTAAGGGTGAACGACTTCTTCATGTGCTTCATAGCACAGGAAGCATTGCTGCCACCTGCAGGAAACTGACACCGGTTCTGACACATAAACCGCGTCGTTATTTCACGGGAAAACCCAGTTGTTGGCGAGTATTACCCAATTTATTTCACACGTAACATTTGTCTCAACGTTTTGTGCAGATATTTAATTTTTTTCCAGCCCTTTGTAAAATATTGTTTAATGGACACCACAAAGATTTCCAACAAAATATCTCATAGAAGAGATGGAAAATTAAAATATCATTTATAAAAATATCATTAAATAAAGTGCCATTTTACTGTGTAGAAACTACTAAAACAAATGTGACTGCATGTACTCAACAAGTCCCCATGTTTTGGACTTTACATTTTTCAAAATAAACATTTGAACTCCGTTGCATTGCTGCTAACCGTTTGAAACTGTAACCAGTCATCACACACACGTTGTGTTCTTTGTGCCCATGTTAATCTGGCCCATCCTAAGAGAAAAAAGGAGCATTTTATAGGCTAAGCTAAATGATTTTTGATACATATATTGGCTAAACATAATAACTATAACCTGTTTATGTGCTCCTAATATTCTTTGTTGTTGATTTGACTTTGCCCCGCCCACCGTTAAAGTGGCGTGATCTTAGTAACAGGCCTGCATGTTATAAAGCGAGATAAACTTTGCGATGTGGAACAATGAAAAATCTCGGAATGTTTTGAAGGAGAGATGAGTGACAGTGAGCAGTCTGATCAGCAGGGGGCGCTCTCCGCTGCAGACTCAGGGCTCTGCCGGTGCCCTCAGCTGTGAGCCTGCAGCAGGACGACACCGAGCGGGGAGTGTGCCTTGCTTCACGGCCACAGGCAGAGATGGCGTCCTGATGCCGGTGAATAAGCAGAAACGCCGCGCAGAGGGAGGGGAGCGATGAGGCGGAAGATAAGAGCCTGCAGCATCACACCATGACACGGCAGAGGAAGACTCCGATGGCAGAGCTCCGTGGAGTTCATTCTGTGTTTTTCATGAGCTTTGAGCCCGTTTCGAGCTGATTTCTCACAGGAGGGGAGGCGGTGGGGGTTTGTTGTCCACCTCAGCGGTTTCTCCCTCCGGTGCTCTCCGCTCATCCGACGCAGGGAGGAGAGGGCAGAGGGAGGGGGAGAGGGGCGATGGCAGCCGGTGGAGCAGGATGCGGGGAAACGGTGGAGCAGTGTCGGGCCGAGGTGGAGCGCCTGAGCCGCGAACTGGCGGAGGCCAACCGCGAGAAGATCCGGGCGGCGGAGTGCGGGCTGGTGGTCCTGGAGGAGAACCAGAGCCTGAAGCAGCAGTACGCGGAGCTGGAGGCCGAGCAGGAGGCGCTGAGGCTGGAGCTGGAGCAGTTACAGGAGGTGGGCTCAGCATGACGCGCACTCCCTTTGAGTCAGTCTGGAACAGAACGAATCCGTTTCAAACAGCAGACCACATGGACTGCAGTCATGTAGTTCTCCTGTAGTCTTTACCTACACAAAGAGCTGCACAACACATGACTGCATCACTCCTTCACACACACACACACACACACACACACACACACACACACACACCTCCAGCATCACTCCTTCACACACACACACACACACACACACACACACACACACACACACACACACCTCCAGCATCACTCCTTCACACACTAGCAGGTGTCTCCCCTGTGCCAACTTGCTCAAAAGAAGCTCACACACACTCACACACACACATTTAGGCCTAATGTCACACACACTGATAGTCGGCTGTAGCTCTGGCGTGAATTTGTTGGAGGACAGATGTTGTCCCTTTGTGAAAAACTTAACACCTAGTGGTTTGTGTGAAGACCTACATGCAGCCTACAGACAGACCTACAGACAGTGCACGTCACTCTATACTTGCTGTGTTCAGGCCCAGTTCATGAGATGAAGAGCCGGTGCAGCCTAATATCACTTCCACAGGTTACTGTGCAGCTTCTGGGAAGTCCTGTGATGCCGTGTGTTTCAGTGATTGGACAGTTTTTCTCGGCTCTGAGGTGTGCTGAGTTCTTACATTATGCTTTTTTAGGAATACTTAAACATTTATTTTCATATGCAGGTTTCCTGAATTAAATGCACATTGGTGGAGAATAAGATACAAATGTGTGCTCACTAAATTGAAGTCATGTGACCGATGTCATGGTGATGAGACAGGAAATGAGAGGTGTGTGTGGAGAACTTTCACAAGTCATGTTGTGGACGACTTATTCTCTTTGGTTGCAAATCTAAAACTGATGAAAAACTCAGTATAAAGTCTTAAATGTCCTTCCAAAGAAACAAAATGTTATCAATGACTTGTTTCAAAGTGGATAAAGAGAGGAGCTGCTTCAACTGTCAGTGTGCTACCTGCACCTACAGCTGTCTCAGACAAAATGGCCTCACGAGGAGAAGTTTCCTGAGTGTGACCGCAGCAGAGTTGGTGCTTGGATGTGTTTTGGTGCTGAGGTGAGTGGGACATGAGGACGCTTTGCAGCTGCTCGTTGTTTTTGTAGAAAATGTGAGTGAGCTCACAGCACAGCCAGCACGAGTTTGGCAGCAGAGGAATTCTCGATTCTTTCGTCTTCGTCAAGCATGTTGCAGATTCTTGGTTGCGTTCATACGGGAACCTCCCATTTTTTCACACACTGTGTATGTCAGCTAAACGTGTTCCGTCACATGTCGTCGTGCTGTTCATGTTGTTCTGCATTGTGTTCTCTGTGTGTGTGTGGGTGTGTATGTGTGTGTGTGTGTGTGTGTGAGAGGCAGGAGTACCAGTTCATACACACGATGTGTCAACAGCAGTTAGAGTTGACAAACAGTTTGAAGCTTGAAAACACTCATTGTTGGAGGCTTCCCAGTAAACATGGACAATGTGAAAACTTCATGTCACGATTATCCTGTCCAAAATAATTGTGATTATCGATATTATCCCAATAATCATCAAAATATTCTTAAACCCTAAAATAAAAACTTAAACTGCACTTAAACAAACTGAAATCACTGATATATTTTGTTGGGTAATATATTTTTTATACACATCTTCCTAACAATCTGAAATAAGTAATCATAAATCATAAGGTCTTCCTGCACAAATAAAGGATCAATAAGCAGTGGTTACCACATGAACATGGCATGTTTTTAGTTTGGAATGTTATGGTGGTATAGTTTTATTTGCACACATCTTGTTGAACTTGTAATTTGAGGTGGATTCAAAGTGCAGAGCGGCCTGCAGCCATGGTGACACGTTCACATGATGCAGAATAAATCAGAAACTGATACAGGACTGAACAGCAGTGAGACGCTCCTTCAAGTCATTCATGTGAGATCATCCTCGATTATACCGATAATGATAATTCACCATGACAAAATTATTGTGAATGTTTTTTATCCCGATACACAATAATATCAATTCTTACTTCCCAGTACAATTATAATACTGCACTGTCACACATATGATGTTATAATAACATGATGGATATTGTAGCTGAGCAGCGTAACTACAGCAGAGTTTGACAGGGGCTGCAGGATGGAGACGTTCTGTCATATTTGGTTCTCAACTGAAAATAAATTGGTTTAATAATGCAGCTGAGCAGTTGGCTTCAAGAACACTGCCCATAATATTTTTGTCACTGTGTCATTCGGTGTTGATTTTTCCAGAACAATCCATGAAAAGTTCAGCCTATGAAACGTAAAAATGGCCGTTGACTGGCTGTCTGTGAGTTGTTTGAGTATCAGTTAAAAATCTAAAGATCATCTTAAATGTTTTATAAAAAGTTTCACACCTCAGAAGCTGGAATCAAATAATGTTCAGTATTTGACAGTTCTGAATCAGCATTACATAGATGAGTGAATCCTGTGTGTGTTGTGTCCCTGCGCATGCTGACACCACACACTTGCACGAACATTCAGAATCACCAGTGAGCGTTTTCACCGGACAGGAAGGGGACAAAAAATTGTCAAGTGAAAAGTAACTAGTAACGAAAGCTGTCCGACAAAATATATTGAAGTGAAAAGTAAAATATATGCCTCTTCGATGTAGTGAAGCATATATATATAACGCTACATGGAACGGAAATACCAAAATAAAGTGTAAGTATTACAGAAGGTATTCTGCACTGCAGGAGGAAGCTCATAGGTTTAGCTTTGCAGTTCAAAAGTCCATCCCAAAAACAGGTTAGCATGAGATTTTCACAGTGTAATGGCCTCTCTCTGTCCCAGCTGTAACGAGTAAATGTGAACCCGTCTGATCTTTGGCTGAACAGCAGACACACAGAATAAGATAAGACTACATACAACTTCAATCTGTTCATAAGAAAGGACAAAATGAAAGTAGATAAAGCTGATATGGCCTTCAGATGGTTGTGCAAATCAAGACTGAAATTATGTTTACAAGTAATGTACCAAATCACAGGCAATGAACAAACAATACAAGGAGCATGGGAATGGGTGTGGCGAGTGGAGGGGCGATGAAAAATGCAGAGAGCGCGTCGAGGCTAAAAACAGAATGGGAGCGAGTTTCCTCCGGGGACGCTCACTTACTCCTCTGTGATGTCACACAGTCAGTGGGCGCCTCCCTCCTCCCGTGTCACCGGACACTGATGCCCAATCAGCTTTCTACGTCTCTCACCACAGTTTAGGATGGATCTGGTCCATGAATCTGTTTACACACACACACACACACACACACACAGAGCAGAGCAGAGAGGACAAGGTGAATTATTCAGTAACTATGAGGTCATGATGGTTTCATGCTGATTTCTGAACACAGACCTCTTTTTCTCAAACCAGCACGTTGGACAAACTTCTCTGGAAGAAAGAACAAAAGTGAACAGTGAAATGATCACAGAACTGTCTGTTGGAAACATCTGTTGTGGAATTCCTCCTCAAAGTACTGAAACCACACTCAGATGAAAGCATTCTGACACTGATCGATCTTGCAGATTGAACCATAGTATTATTGATCAGTAAGGAGACAATACTCTCACAAAATGTGATGTACAGACAAGAGGCTGCAGCCAGTCCCAGTCTTTGCCTCAGCAGGTTCACCTGATAGATTCACCGCTGCATAATTAGCGACATAAAACAGTAAAACTACATAACTGTCACATTTTTTGAATATCTCTTTGTCTGTACTCTGGGGGTCCCAGGTGGCTTCTGCCCCCCCAACATGGACCTCAGACACAAAGTTCACTCCATATGTTCACAGCAGTTCATGACTAACCACAGGTCATGCATGCAGAGTCACGTAATGAAATGTTGTATAGAAATGATAAGTAATCATTTAATCTTTGTTCTGCACATCCATCAGAGCACACAGACCCGCCTCCTGCTTCAATGTCACTTGTTCTCAGAAGTTCATGTTTACTGTTTTAACATTGTTGTTTCACCTCCAAACTGGTGAAGAATGTAACAGAATGAGGTTCGGTAAAAGAATCGGCTGTGTTAAACCCCTCCAGGGGTGTAACGCTCCGACGACGTGTCAGATGTTCCACCAGCTGGCAGCAGTTTGCAGCTGATTCACAGAAGAAGAGCAGCACGAGAAAACGTCCGCAAACTGGAGAGGCAAAGGCCCCGTTTCCAGCACGCAACTGTTCGTGTTTCCATTGTCAAAAGCTGTGAATGGCACCAAAATAACTGATCTGTACTGTCCGACTTTCTGGCA
>JAPQLA010000015.1:346634-358730 GCA_029822935.1 Naso vlamingii
GAGTTTAGTGCAGACCTCTCCCATCATCCTCAGGTGCTAACTCGTCCCACAAATCCAGTGATTAATCTGTCCTCATGTGGCAGCACATCACAGCTGTCCGTAACACCGCAATGACTTCCTCCCCATTTTAGGATTTTAGTCTTTATTATTCACCTTAAAGCACCGTCTGGACTGGCCTCAGAGACCTAACAGACCTGTTAACAACCTACCAGCCTGAATGTGGTCTCGGATCCTCTGATCAGCTACTTTTTGCTGTTCCCAGCTCCAGTGTTTTGGCCAGGGGGGGTCGGGCTTACTCTTTCAGGGCCCTCAAACTCTGGATTGCACTTCTTGTTGATTAGATTTTCAACATCAGTATTTACCTTATAAATATGAAAATCTTCGCCTAGGCTGGCATTTTTATCCTTTTCTTCAGTGTCTGCCTCACTCATAATCCAGCAGCAGACTCGTCTTAAAATAACCAAAGCTTTTGAATTATTGATGGTCAGACTGAGCTGCCACGCAGGATGCATGCTGTGTCCAGCAGCGCGTCTCTCACTGTCCCCCGTTGTCCCACACTCAGCCCGATTCTCTTTCCTATCAACTTTCTCACATAAATACATCAAATGCTCAGATCAGCGTACAGCACGCACTGTCCGTATTCACACGCATCCATGTGTGTTTGCATGTGCTTCTGCTCCTGTGGGTGTAACCTCATCCGCCCCTGCAGCCCCTCTGATAGGCCGGCTGCAGGAAGAGTTTTTTTATCCCTCAGCTGACAGCCTACACCATCGACCGCTCAGCGGCAGATGGGTCAGTTTCATCGCTGCGTCTGCCGCCGTCTCTGCTGCTCTTTTGAAATGTTAATGAATCCGTTTTTGAAGTATTTACTTTAAAGAGGAAAAAGTACCATTGCAGTAAAATGAGCCACTGTTTTAAAGATATCTTTGTGGTGTAACTGAGTCTAAAGATCAGAGGCCGTTTTGGATTTCAGTGTGGTTCAAGTGTTTCAGGCCTGTTTGTAGTTACTTTGTTTTTAAAGGATGAAAAAGACGAAAGAGAGTTTGTCTTTGAGTTAACTGGATGATTCTACGCCAGTGACAGCAGTCAAACTCATCACATTGGACCTTAAGACCATATTTTTTAACAGTGTCTTTTATCTCATTTAGCTTTAACTGACAGCAGACAAGGCCAATGTGGTCAGAGGGACGACAGTCTGAGTGGGAGCCCTGTGGATCACATACGGTGTCCCGCAGGAAATGAACAAAGAATTTTTTGAGATAATGCAGACGTCTTTCTGAAGGTCCTGAAACTGTGAACTTTTGCAAACATGTCTGTTATGCTATTACTTCAAAGTTATGACAATTAATTAGCATTCAAAATTTCTAGGGTCAGTACGTTACTTGCAGGTTTTTTTTCTTGTTTGTTTGTTTGTTTACCTCACCAAAACACTTTTTGTTTGTGTCCCACAGCCGAGCAGACAAGCACACTAGCAAAGCTGTTTAACTTTTCAGAAGTTAAACCTGCCTTGTCCACATCTAGTTGTACTTCAGTTCGTACTCTGTCCCTGCTTTTTGCTACTTCTCTTGGCGCATTACTGCCACCAGCTGTTGGTCAGTGGTCAGGCATCAAATCATCATAATGTTTGACATGCCCGGTCTTTTGGGTAAATACCAGCGTCACCATCATATCTTGACTTCTACAGGTGCTGTAGCTTGTCAGTAAACATGATACCAGGAACATTTTCATGTCCCCCACATGTCCTCATGTTTTCATGTGCGTCCTCGTCCCAGGACTTGTAGAACACAAGAAACTGACCTACTTGCACAAAAACCCCAAACTTGCTTTTGTTAAACACGTCTTCCTTCTCTTCCTCATTCTGGCACATCTGTCTTTTATCACGTACAGCCTTTTTCAGCTCGTCCCTTTGCTGGTGTTGTTATGAACGTCCTCAGCAGCTCTGGCAACACTGAACCAGAAACTGACTTTGATGTCAGTCGTATAAAGGGTGCATCATCTTTGTACTCGCCAATTCAAAGGTCTTCTGCTTTCTTCTTCCTGGTCAGTTACTCTCTTATTTAAACATGTTTCAAGTTTTTTAGGCAGACCTGATGTCTTGCAGCAGGTGAGGAGCTTCCTGACCGAGACCATGACCAGATTTCTCCATTTAATTATTGTGACGGGTGAATTTGGAAACAGTCAGTTTGGAAGTTGTTGCAAACAACAAATGTTACTCTCAGTCCAACTTCTCCTTTTCAAAAACATGTATTCCCAGAATTTAAACTACTGTGCAGTCATTGAAGATGAAACTGCAGAATTTGGTTTGGACCTTTGAATTCTGGCTGTTAAAAGAGGGATGCTGATTTAAGACCAGGTCTGAATTTGTCATGGTTGTGTGCAACATTAGTTTAAAAACTTCTAGAATCATGCTGTTGTGCTGTTATCCTCGATCCATCTGCTGCCCCCTGCAGGTTGAACGAGAGAAAGCAGCACTAATGACCAGCCTGCAGGAGTCCCAGACTCAGCTCCAGCACACTCAGGGGGCCTTAACAGAGCAGTACGACAAGGCTCTCCGCCTTAACCAGAAAGTCATCACCCTCCGCCGCATGCATCGAAGGGCCCACGCCAACCAAGAGGCGCTCAGCAGTGAGGCCCCGATGGAGCCAGACAGGGACAAGGACGAGACTCAAGATGGAAGAACAAACGAGAATAAGAGTGAGACTCTGAACCAAAGTCAAGTATTTACATACCAGACGCCAGGGCTGGAGATCCTGCAGTGCAAGTACCGTGTGGCCGTGACAGAGGTGGTGGAACTGAAGGCAGAGGTGAAAGCTCTTCATGAGCGACTGACTCAGTATGTGGAGGGAGCAGTGCAGGAAAAGCACAGGCCAAACGAGCAGCTCCAAAAGCTGGAAAAGCAGGTCGCCTCACTGGAGAAGAGCTGCCGAGAAGGACGGGAGAAGGTAACCATGTGTTACAGTGACGCCGCCTGTTTGATCAGAATGGGAGACAGACAGAGAATCACCTCTCCTCCTGTCTTCTTTCAGATCTCTAGCCTGGAGTTGGAGTTGCAGGCGGCTCAGTCAGGAGCCAGTGAAAGCCACAGTGCGCTGAGCGCTGCTCAGGATGAGTTGGTCACGCTGAGCGAGGAGCTCGCGCAGCTGTACCACCACGTATGCCTGTGCAACAACGAGACGCCCAACCGAGTCATGCTGGACTACTACAGGTCAGCCTGCAGGGCTCATTCAGCTTTTAAGGGTAGAGCAAGATTTCTCAGCAGTTCAGGGATTGAGGCCTAATTTGCAGTCGTGCAATAGAGGGAGGGCGATTTGAAAAGAAACGTGTTGAAGCTATCAGTGGCTGGCAGACCGCTTTTTGATTACACCAAGTTAGAGAATTTCTCTTCTCTGGCCTCAGGTTAGTAGAGCGAGTAGAGGAAGTGTTTTCTTTTATTATCGGTCGACTCAAACTCCAGAGCTGGTGAACACATGCTGGAGAAATCTAGAAATGTTTAAAGAAACTAATGAACGCTGTTTTTCTTTCAGACAAGGCAGAGGGCTCAGGGGCCTCAGTGCCAGTCTTAAAGCCATGTCTTCAGACAACAGCAAAGTTCTCCTCACACCACGTCTTGCCAGGCGGCTGGCCGCCGTCTCTTCCTCGGCATCGACTCCTGCAGAGTCGCGGAGCCCCTCGGAGTCTCCATCCAAGGAGCCCTTATCTGGGGAGGGGAGGAGAGAGCAGAAGGAGGGGGACAGGGAGGGCACACCTCCAACCCGCTCACCCAGTATCAGTGCCTCTTCATCATCCTCGTCATCATCATCGCCTGCCCTGGAACCGGCTGGTGAGCTGCGCAGGGAGCCCCTGAACATCTACAACCTCAATGCCATCATCAGAGACCAGGTAGTTATCATTTCACCGTCACTGGAGCTACCGCTCTCCTCAGAAACTCCTCTGTCCACACGTTTCCTTCATTCCTCATCCTTCCCTCCTCTCTCATCTTTCTGCCATGATGTGACTCAATAGAGATTATGGTCTGTCTTTTTCAGTTTTGTATTATTGCTCCTCTCCTTTCTTCCTGTTCTCCTCTGCCCACTTCTCTCCCCGCAAACAGAATCTCTGCTTTTGCCTTGACAACATCCTTTCTCCTCTCTTTTCCTCTGAAGCACTCAAAATGAAGTGAATCTCCTGCAATGACTTCACCTCCTATCTGCCCCACCTCTCCCCTCCACTCCTCCAGGTGAAGCACCTCCAGCGAGCGGTCGACAGGTCTCTGCAGCTGTCGAGGCAGAGAGCAGCAGCCAGGGAACTGGCCCCTCTCCTGGACAAGGACAAGGAGAGCTGCATGGAGGAGATCCTGAAGCTCAAGTCTCTGCTCAGCACCAAGAGAGAGCAGATAGCAACCCTTCGACTGGTGCTCAAGGCTAACAAACAGGTGAGACACCTGAGGTGTTCGTATTTCAAGGGTAGCTAAACGATACTGACGAATGTCACCATACATTGGAACATACAGGACTGAATTTAGCTAGAACACGAGTTTTTCTCTGTATGCATCCATCTGTCATCCAAACACAGACATTCTAATGGACAGTGACTTCACTCAAAAACAGCAAAATCTAGAATTATTTTGTCACTTTTAAAAACTGTAAAATCACGTCCTTATTCAACTGGTAACTTGACAAAACAAACAAACCCCTAATCAACAAATGTTCCCAAAACAGCCGACGGTGCAGCGTGTGACCGGCCTTTACAGAACGAGTCCAGCAGTGAATAGTCCGACTGTTTCCTGGCCTTTACTTCCCTGAAACACATCAACCGAGCGCATGGATCTCCCACAGCCGTCGTATGAGTTTATATGATGAACAGGGCTCCTCCCCGAGGGACAGGTGCATTAGTGAAACATCACAGAGGCCACAGCTAACGTTAATCAGGCACAGAATGTCGACCCTTTTGTGAGACTGATGTCTTTGCTGGTTTAGATTTACACAGACTGCAAACTGAATTCCAGCAAACTATAATTCCTCTGCAGCAGGTCTTCAGCCTGCACAGGTGTGAAGAGTCCCTTCATGTGCAGAGAGCCACAGACTGCATCACTGCTATCACTTTCTCATTTATACCATTTACCTGCTGGGAAAGATTCCAGGCTTTGTGTGTTTTTTTCAGGAATTTTCCTTGATTCGTTTTTGTGGGTGGAATCTCACACTCTGACCCCATTAAAACTTTTCAAAATGTTCCTCTTTGTTGAAACTCTGTTTTAATAAAGTCAATCAGAAAACCTCTCAAACTGCTCATCTTCATCATCTTCTTACTCGTTCATACATTCATGCAGAAACTCCATTCACATTTGAAACAAGGCTTGATGAGTGTCGCAATGATTGAAGTCTGTTACATCATTAATACTTGGACATGAGTTTGTTTGGACAGAATGTATAAAAAGATAGTGCAGACTGGAGTAAAGCTTTAAAAATGTCTGAAAATCTCATCTTCACCTCGCGCTCTCTCCCACAGTTTTCCCTCCACACACATAATTCCTACATCAAACCGCAGGAATGTTTGTGCAGCTCTCGTGTCATGTGAAAGTGAGTTCAAACATTGAATAAATATTCCACTTTTTCAAACATTATTGCTATTACTTAGCTTTCAAAGTCAGCACGGCAGTTTGGTGTCAGCCACAGGACCTTCAGCGCTCACAGGTGATTTTTCTAGCAAGTCGGCAGCAGCTCCGTCCGTCAGAGCAGCACATTGCACCGGGTTTGCTTCATACGGTTAACGTGATACTGAGAAACAGAAAGTGAGGTGAGGGAAATGTCAAATCAAAAACACTGAAAACACACAGTAATGATGTGTATGTCTGTTCACCTAGACAGCAGAGGGCGCTCTGGCCAACCTAAAGAGTAAGTATGAGGCAGAGAAGTCCATGGTGACTGACACCATGACGAAGCTGAGGAACGAGCTGAAGGCCTTGAAGGAAGACGCCGCCACGTTCTCCTCTCTGCGAGCCATGTTTGCCACCAGGTCAGACATGAAACAGGAAGTGACTAACAAACTCAAACTTTTCCTTAGACTATCGATGACAACGTGAAGCAGGTTGCTTGCAGTAATCAAGCCACAGAGCAGATTCCTTCACTTCTAATTTGGAGCAGCAAAAAAATCAATGAATGCAGCTTTTAAGTTACAGTAACAAGATTTGAAACACTGAGAGAACTGTAGCATTTCTCTCATCTGTTCTTTTTCTGTCTATTTATGTTGGAAAAATAAGCCTTTTCACTTTTATGGCTCAGAGTTACATAAGAAGATCACTTTATCGATCTCATATTTGCCTCTGAAACTTACTTGTTTACATTTTATACCTTCTTTGTTTGAGTAATAAAAACCTCAAGTACAAAAGTAGCACAGTTGCTGTGTTATCCAAAAGACCTTTCACCTGATTAAAGAGTGAAAGAATAAGTTTGGTTTACCCCTCTTTAATTCTGTCAACCTGCTGCTCTGTCTGCAGGTGTGACGAGTACGTGACCCAGCTGGATGAGATGCAGAGGCAGCTGGCTGCAGCCGAGGACGAGAAGAAGACTTTGAATTCCCTCCTGCGGATGGCGATCCAGCAGAAACTGGCCCTCACCCAGCGCCTGGAGGATTTGGCCTTCGATCAAGAGCAGACCCACCGCACCCGCGGGGGCAGGTTGACCCGCAGGAAGACCAGCACCCCCAAAGTAAGTCCCCCGGCCTCTGCTTCAGCCTCCAACCTAGCCCAAGGCTCGGCTTCAGCTTTGGTCCCAGCCAGCCTTCCCCCTTCAGGCCTTACTAGTCCTACGTCAGTACCGCCTGATGACCCCCCCGCACCCCTCAGCCCATCAAAGGTCAGTGCTGCTGCTGCAGCTCTCTCCTCCCCTACGTCACACGTGCCCCCTCGCAGTCTGTCATCACCCGCTGCAGCCTCACCGGCAGGCCCTGCGGTGCCAGAGAATCCTCCATCTCTGGAGGCCCCCTCCTCTCCCTCAGTGCAAACGCCGTCCTCAACCCCTCTGAGGTTGGCTCACTCCCAGTGGACCCTGGGGGTTCGGACTGTTGTCGTTGACTCCCAGAGTTTCAGTGCTAACGTTGCTCCGGCTCCACCCCGTTGCTCTGGCCTCTCCAGACACCACATCCGTGAATCTCATGCCTCTCCCCTGTCCACCACCACCACCAAGCCCACACAGCCAGAGTCTGCCCCCTCCTCTCCCTTCCGCTCCCCTAGTGCGGGCTTCAGGCGCTCTACGTGGAGTCCCTCACCGCGAACTCGGCCCTGGTCCACCCTAACACGTTCCTCTGTCCTCCACACGTCTTCCTTATCCTCGCCTTACTCCTGTCCTCACTCCCCTTCATCCTCCCACAGCTATTCCTCTGTCCTCTACAGCTCCTCCCCTGCTTTTACTCCCTCGAGCTCCTACCTCACCCCTGGCTCCTCCAGCTCCTACAGTCACTCCACCCACTACACTCCCCTCTACCCCAGATACTACAGCTCTTACCGGCCTTAGCACCAATGCCAAACTGTGCTTCCTTTTACCTGAAGCCTTTTGAAAGCTTTCCCACCAGACTCCTCATTGACACTCAAACTGCAACTCCCATCATCCCTCTCTTTCTGTCACCTGAGAGAGTGTGGGCTCACAGAGAGGAGGACAGAGTGGTTTCCTGTTTCCTGTGCCTAAGCTTTGGCCCATCGGTTCTGAATGTTCAGTGACTTCGCTCAGGGATTTGCCTAAGGAGCACAAGCGGCCCCGCCTTCCTTTTATTCAGAGGCTGCTGATTGGCCCACAGGTGGACGTTAATAGAGACTTTTTATGAGAGTTTTTAGCGTTTAGGTTCTTCAGGTTGAGACCACGCCTGCATGAAGTGATTCAAACACAGAGACCTTCAGGCGTTAGCTGACACTTGACGGACACTTTATGTTTGAATGAAGTCCATGACACGTTAAATACTGTCCTCTATATTCAGAGTAATACTCACGCTGTCTCACATGAATACACACTCACTGTAAACCACACGTCTGTCACTGCAAACGTTCTCCTTCACTCTCACTGAGGTACTTCAGGGTTCAGTGTGAATCTAACTAACTTGCTTACAGGAAGTGTTTTCAGATCATGTCCGTGTAGCAGTTTTGTGATGTCCACATTCAAAGGAAGTGATGTCATCTGTCTGTGTGTGAGAAGAATTTAAAAAAGACCCTGCAGTGTTTTACACTGGTGCCCACACCTGGACAGAGGCTGTCATTCCAAGTGGGCTTGTTTGGTGGATTGCCAAAAAGTTTTCAGAATTGGACCAAAAAAAAAAAAAAGGTGTTTGAGCGGCGGTTTGGTTTGTGTGAAGCATGCTGACCCCTTCAGTGTTTCAGCTTCCACTGAACTCTGTGATCTGTCACACTCGCATCATCACACACACACAGCTGTAGACGAGGAGGGACAGACGAGTCATTCACACACACACACACACACACACACACACACACACACACACACACACTGTGTGTGCACTGTTAAACTCTCCAAAAAGAATCTGTTAGTATACCTGAATGATTATTCTTCCTTTCTTGTTGCCGTCATCAACCTTCAGCCATTTCTTTTCATCTCTAGCACCACCAAGTGGTTGGTTGTTATATAGCAATGTTTATAGCTATGCATGGTCGTGTTTGGATGCTCTAACACTGCAGACTTCTTTCCACACAAGAAATGGATCTGGTGGAGGTGAAAGCTGTATGAAAGGTCGAGGCAGGGAAGAACTTCAGAGAAGGAGGAAGTGATGTCGAGAGCACTCAAACATGGCATCAGGCCAGTGAGGACAGGCTGAGTCCTCACTGTTCCAAGAGGCAACATGACATTGCTTTCTCCTCATTTCCTGTTTGAGATGCTTTAAGGGCGGCTGACTGAGCAGGCAGATTATTTTCTAACTGCATCCTGTTGGATTGCTGCGCTGGCGGGGATTTGAAGTATTAATGTTTTGAAGGAGGGTTTGAATCTCACAATAATTTATAAATTGCCTCTTTTGGTCCTGCACAACCTTGACCAGTTTCAAATCTGACCCTTGTGCAAATGAACCTGTCTGTCATTCTTTGCCAGTTTCTTTGAGCCAAACGACTGCTAACATCACTGCTAAGAATGACACTGTTAGTTTTGATTAATTAAATCTTTTGTAATATAATAAATCAGTTTAGATTAAACTGTGTGATTTTTTTTCAGTCCAGCAGTTTTGTGAATGACTGTGTGAGTCAGCTAAGACGAGAGACTTTACTCAACAAACACGTGACTGACAAATGTGTGAATATTCGAGTATCTTTATGTTCACAGAGTGAGGAAGTTATTCAAGAATGTTCTGACTGACCATCGCTGCTGGTTTCAGAGATAATGGTGAACCATTTGCAGAGGTTCGTCCCATAACTGTGAAGGAAGACTCGCTCACGGTTCTGCGCTGCACTCAGGGAGCGTGATTCACCTCCTTCAATCTGTAGGATGTCAGCAACCAAACCAGGTGACTGTTCATACCGTGATACTGTTTTGACGGACAGATTAAATCTCCCAAACTGGATCTGAATTAGAGTTAATTTCTGGTTAAGAAAAGGAAGGAACTGAGTGTCAAGGAATTCAAAAATATGCTCGTAGAACTACACTTCTTTTTCAATCTTACCCAGAGTCACAGGAGAAGACTGAAATCAGTTTCATGTGGGTCTCCAGCACAGACGCAGTCTGAGGCTTTGTGTCGCCCAGAACAGCA
Source organism: Naso vlamingii (assembly GCA_029822935.1). NCBI lineage: Eukaryota > Metazoa > Chordata > Actinopteri > Acanthuriformes > Acanthuridae > Naso > Naso vlamingii. The sequence continues at coordinate 356,349 of JAPQLA010000015.1, forward strand.
CAAAAATGAGATGAACAGGAAACTAGCAGCTCATGCTGCAGATGTCTGCAAAGAAGAGTGGAAAAAAAACTCATGTTACTCCAACATATGAGCACTTCAGGACTTCTTAGCTGCTTGAATTGCTTTCTACATTTGTAGTTAAAAGAGATCCAAACAGTCCAAAGTGAGTAAGAGTCGATTTTCTGTGTTGTTGTTGTGATCTTTTTCAAACACTGGAACTGACTGCACCCTCGTGACTGCGACGCACACGGTTTTCAGTCTGCAACATGGGGCAAAAAACTTCTCTGACAGCAAATCTTTTTCCCAGATTTCTGATTGGCTCTTTGAGAGTTGTCTTTGCTCTGATAGGCCGATACATTGCTCTCAGTCTGCAATCTGATTTTAAGGAGCAAATGGCATTTAAGGGGGAGTCTTCTTACATTTCATCCATTAACCGTCTCTTTAATGGCACATCGTGAAAGTAAGACAGAACAAAAATATTTTAGATTCACATAAAAGTTCAATCACATCCTTCCTGATCTTTTGATGTGTGACTTCAGTGAGTAAACTGAATCAGACATTTAGCTGAAAGTTAAACACTTCCTGTCGTTGTGTGTACTGTTTTGTACAAATCATATACTTTACTGCTGACCATTGTCTAAAAAATGTACATATACAGTAATAATCTTATGTTGTAGTCGTCTTGACCGAGGGCAGCTCATGCAATTTAAAAAAGCCGTTTGATAAAAAAAAAAAAAAAAAGTCAGCTTCAGATGAGTTGTGAAACAACGTTTGACACGTTTGACACGAGCCAGAGCAGAAAATAAAGTGACTTCCTCCTGAAGAAGAACGGTCGCCACATGACCTGAAGTTTGTGTGTGAAGGTGTAAAAATCTTCACACTGATTTTATGACAGTGAAAAGAACTCTGGCTCAAAAAGGTGAGAAACCACGGTGAGAATATGACGTCAGTCAGCAGTAATGTGGATGAGGTTTAATGACAGATAATAACTTCAGCCATGTCACATGGTTCCTCATTAAAAAAAAAAGGACATGTTTTTCAGACAGATCTTTGTCTCAGCTGGTCAGCAGTGCTGTAAGATTATCACTCACGCTGACGAATGTTCAGCCTCATTTTTATCTCAAACTGACCAACATTGTGTCAGCTGAGGGGGCGGAGTCGAGGTAATTCAAAAGTGGACTTAAACACGCTGAAAATGAACATTTTGTCTGGATGTAACCTGGATCTTGGCTGAGGAAGGAAACCAGTGTGATCTCCTCTCTGTGATACCCTCTCTCCATCCAAACTGATGAAAACATCTCACACACACCCGTCTCCCTGTTCTCCACCAACACACCAACTCAAGCTACATAAAAATGTTAGCACTGAGAGACAACCTGAAGTCTGCCAAATGTCGTTTTCTGCCCCATGCTACACCTGTGCAGTTTCATGTTTGTGCTGTTTTCTGTCAGACAGACCCGAGGTGAAGCGGTCAGCTCTGCCGCCGTGGCTTTAGTTTGATTAGGAGCCGTCTCTGCACTGAGTGAAATATGTAAACCACGGCTTGAGTTCATGTAAAGCTGGGTTTTCAAGAAATGTCACAGTGTAAAAGGTTTTTGTCCAGGCAGGCTGCTTTCCTTACAACATTCTGTTGGTTTCAGTCTTTAGTTCGCAGCTTTTATGATTGCTTTCCAAAAAAATTCCATTATTGCTTTAAAGCAAAGAGCCCATTTATTGCTTTGCTATTAAAGACACTGAATATTTTAATGTGAGGAATTTTCCCTTACAGACATTTCATAAAGCAACAGACCGTCACAGAGAAATAATCTTACCGACTGAATCTGACTCAAGTGGAGCAGAGCCCAAAATCCCTGCTGAAACTCAACTTATGGCACATTTCTTCTCCTCAGCTTGTGACTGGAGGCAGTTAAATACCTCTGAAGAGATCTGGGCTACAATTTCTAAAAGGCAGCTTCGCTAACTAACCAAGAAATTATGAGGATCATAGGAACCTCCTCGGTAACCAAGTAGCTCTCAAAGTGGGTCTGTCCATAGAAGAAATGTCGTTTGTCGTCAGATCTTACAAATGTAATGGACTGAAAATAAGACTTGTCTGCAGCTCTTTAGAGGGATCTGACCACGAGTGCTGCTCGTACAACCAAAAACAAAAAAGAAAGGAGGAGGAAAAGCTGCCAAAAACCTGCAAAATCCATCACACAGAACAAAGCACAAGTCAGCGGCAAGCTGCTCACTGCTGGCACTGAGTCGTTCTCTTCAGCCGGACCGACACTGACAAGTGTCAAACTGAGAACGCCACACCTGGCGTTTGTAGCAGGTGTACACAAGTCACACATTACATAACTAACACACACGACTGCAATAACACACAATTAAAACAACACA
>JAPQLA010000015.1:399211-413490 GCA_029822935.1 Naso vlamingii
TTATTTATATAGCGCCATATCACAACAAATGTTATCTCATGACACTTTACAAATAGAGCAGGTCTAGACCAGACTCTTCTCCTTATATTTGAAGTATAGTGATCCTGTACACACACATAGACAGTTGAACATACCACAGGACGTAGCTAAAGAATGATTGTATTAATAAATGGCCACTTTTTAATCCATAATTTCTGAGAATTCACATATACTTTTAGGTTTTCTTCAAAAACACTTGCATATAGCGTAGGAAGTAAGTATGGAAATGAATTGCTCATAAATTTCTTTCTATCTTTTTTTTTTTAATTTCCATCAGCTACAAACGCTTCATTCCAGAGTCACTGAACCGCAACATTAAGCAGCGCAACTTTCTGACACGCATCCGCATCAACAACGTCTTCAAGAAATTCCTCAGTGAGTTCAACAGTCGCACAGTCAGGGACAGCAACATCACGCCGTACGACCTGAAGATCAAGTACCTTGCCACGCTAGAGGGCCTGACTAGGGGGTTTGGCAGCGAGCTGTTTGAGCCCATTTCGCTAAGTGTAACGCAGGAAGGAGAACTCAGCAATGGAGGTTACTATGGTAAGATTTCAGGAAGATGATACAAGTTTTAAGATGCTGTACCAGATATGTGGGGTTTTGTTGGAGATGTACTTTTTTGGGATTAATGCAGGATGTGTATGAATGAAAGAGTGATGTTTAACCACTAAAAATAATCAAATTGGGAGTTTATCTGTGTAGAACAATAACAGTAGAGGAAATGTGTGCACCACTTTCCATTAAGTTGACCCTTACAAAGGGGTTGAAAATATTTAGAAGTTAGGTTATTAATTAGGTTATAAATACCTTAAAAGTCATTAATAAAAAATTACAGACAAGTTAAAACAATTGCTTATTAACGGTTCATAAATTAGGTTATTAGTTTTTAAATACCTTAGAAGTCATTAAAAAACAGTTATAAACAAGTTATAACAATTGGTTATAAATGGTTTATAAGTTAAGTTATTAATCAGGTAATAAACACCTAATAAGTTATTAGTAAAACGTTAGAAACAAGTTATAACAATTTTCATACATCGATGCAGGCTCACTATTTGGCAAGATCAAATCAGAATCAGAATCAGAATTACTTTATTGATCCCCAAGGGGAAATTGCTTTTCGTTACAACTACAGCTCCTACTCAAAGTGTACAAGTGTTCAAAACAAAGAGCAAATGTAGGCAATAAGAATACAAGCATCAATGTAAAAAAATATAAAAATATGTACAAGTATATAAAGTGAACATGAGTTATTGCACTATATTGGCATTAAATATGGGTTATTGCACAGAAGGAATTATTGCTCATAAGTGAGTCCAGAGTCAACCAACTGACTCAGAGTGTCTGACACTCAGAGTGAGGAGTTGTACAGTTTGATGGCCACAGGCAGGAATGATTTCCTGTGGCGCTCTGTAGTGCATCGTGGTGCAATCAGTCTGGTGCTGAAAGAACTCCTGTGTCTGACCAGCAGGTCATGGAGTGGGTTGGACACACTGTCCAAGATGGCTTTCACTTCCCCTGTCCGACACCACCGTCAGAGGGTCCAGCTTCACTCCCACAACGTCACTGGTCTTACGGATCAGTGACGTTGTGGGAGTGAAGCGAAGCTTTTAACGTGTTTTTAAAGAAATTTCAATTAAAGAGTAGCAGTTCAGAGATACAATGTTCCTATAATTTATACAAATTTGTATATACAAATGTCCTGGAATTTCCTAATAATTTTCCTTTATTTGTATCTGTTGTGCATAAGACAAAAATGAACTTACACCTCAGTCTTGAAATTCTTGGGGCAGGTAATACACACGGTCAGCAGTTAAACAATTAAAAAAAACACTGTCTGTCCGTTTTGACTCCATGTGAGGCAACATTCATGTAGACATGATGCCTCCCAACATCTCACTGCCAGTGTGTCATTTTATGTGGCAATGGGGAACATCAGTGGATCAACAACAAAAATATATTTTTTAATTAAAGTGATAAAGACTATGAACACTGGAATTTGAAAGTCTTACTTGGCAAAGTGGCATGTAAAGTGTAAGATCGACTTATTTTAGATGAAAAGGAAAATGAAACAAAGCCATTAATTTAAAATGCAGAGTCAAAAATAAATAAATAAATAAAAAAAATGTACTCAGTGTTTGTCCTTGATTATAAAAGTTTCTTCATCCTCACAACAAACATTTGTAGTTTGTGTTTTTCAGTTGCAAGTTTTTCTCTTTTTTGATGTAAATTAAATAGAACTTGGCTCCTTTTCTCTCCAGTTAAAAAATCACAGGCAGGAAAAGGTCATTCAGTTTTTTCAGCTATGAAAAACTAAATTTACAGGGAATAAAATGTATAAAGCTGTGTTGTGGAAGGAACCTGTGTGTATTAATCTGATAAATGATCACCATTTTCTACAGACGAAATATGAGTAAATCTGAAGAATAAAAGTTATTTTATATGAGTCATATGATCGACTCTTCGGTGCGTTCAGCTCAGTTCCGGTTCGGCTGCTCTGTGCCCGAGCTGCACGTCTCCCTGCAGCAGCAGCAGGTGTGTCACACACCTCACAGGTTGGATGGATGCTGCCACCTTGTGGCTTCAGATATTTCACCTGAAAACAACATGACTTCAAGACAACCCATAAAAAAAGAGACGAGAGCCAAACGACAGTTTTCATGCACTTCTTTAATATATCAGTTTTTCATATTCACAACAAATACATTAAGCTCTTTGTCTTTATGATACAGCCTTAAATATTTTTACACATATCTGTTTTTCCCAGAAGTCTGCCTATCAAAATGTCTTTTAGTCTTTGTCTCTTTATTTTAAACATTTTATAATTTGTTACATTTGTAGTCTCCATGCCTTCTAGCAAACTGACAGTATTTTCTTTGTACAACTATTTACAGGAGAAAAAAAGAAAAAAACAAAGTTCCATAAAGTTTTTCATGATGGTTTTCAGTTGAAGGAAGTTTGGGGTTTAAGGTGCAGGCCGGGGGGGCAGAAAAAACAGTAAATGAAGGAAGGATGCAGGAAGTTGTGGATCGACAGGACGGACAGCGGATGTGTGGGGAGACGCTGGAGCAGAGAGCCTCACTCCCGTACGAACGTCTGACAGTCAGACATTACTGTTCACTTCCTGTCACCTGAACACACAACAGATCCCACCACCGCTGCGTGAAGCACCACACTGACTCCTGACGGCCTCTGGACTTCGAGTCTGTCTGTGCGGAAGAGTTCACTTTGACTTTCTTTACCTCAGAAACAGCAGCGGCCAACATCAGATGCACCCAAACAAGCGAGTAAAGTTTAATTATTTAGTCATCTTCTTCCTCTTTCCAAGGTTGAGCCTCAACAGTCGTGCTTTACATCCAAGCCAACACGGACAGGAAGTCTTTGAGTGCCAGAAAAATGAAAATCTAAATTTCCAACTGTGTGAAGAAAACGTTTTAAACGAGCCTGTGCTGTAAGGAGGCAAGCAGGAGATCAGTGATCCCTGCTTTAATGACTTTCTCTTCCCTGTTCATCCTTCCATGACTCAAAACATAAAGTCAACTTTGACGTCAATCTCAAAATAAAGCAGCCAATCCTCCAATCAAAGAGAATGTTTGGGAAAAAAGCTTCTGACATGTCTGTAAGTTCAGCCGTTTGCCACAGCTGAAGTAAAAGACTTGTTGGGGTAGCTCTCTCTCTCTCTCTCTCGTGTGCGTGTGTGTGTGTGTGTGTGTGTTTTGGGGGTCCTTGTTGCATTGAGGCCTCCTGTGTTACTGTGAAAGAATAGCAGTACTACATTCTGTAACGTTTCCCTCTAACCCTGCTGCTTCTGTTGGCAGTTTAAATCGGATGCTGCCGTGTGTCTGGGAGCTCGGAGTGAAGCAGTTTCTGCTGTCAGTGCATTTTGGGCCACGAGACATCAATCAGAAAAATCTGGTTCAGATTCTGGGTTTGAAACCGAGTTTCAGGAACTCAACTCAGAATTTGAATTTTGCATGATATTTCAGAACTCTTTTTTCCGTCATGAGCTCTTGTAGGTACTAATAATATTTGGCTACCATGTGTTTTGAGAACAGCGTCTTCATTACCTCCAACACTTTGGAAATTCACAGAGTTCCCGCCTGATTGATCTCTAGTGACTAGTCTGGTCTCCTTCACAACCCGAGTTAAAGCTCTCCTAAAACATCAACAACAGGTCAAAGGTTTTTTTTCTTTCTTTTATGCCCGGTGAAGCTGCAGATGGAGCAGAACCTCCATCACAGAGGTCACATGGCCATGTGCAAACTAAATAAAAAGGCCTACAGAGTGTCTTCATATCAGAGTATCCCTCAGCACATGACGTCGGTGTCAGCTGTGTGTGATGGACAGATGTCAAAACTCTGCAGCCTGATTCCTTCATATCTGCAGGAGTGTTTCTGTTTGTCCACCTTAAATAAATGAAGTAAAATGTGGCTGTGAGGGTCGAGCAGCTGTTCCTGTGAGCGTGCACTTCAACACATACGAACACCGTTAGCTCAACAAGAAATTCCACCGCATTCACACATAACAAGGCAGCACTGCTAACAAACAAACAAAAGCATCATGTGACCCTCCTAACATGGCCTACACGAGCAAACTGTACAGATCAAACTATGACCGTTAATGACGAATAATGCCTTCTGTCATCTGTCATTAAACGTGATGATACGTGTTTTGTGTTGACGGCTGCTGCAGGTTTACAGCAGAGTTCACCTGTCAGCACGTGTGTCGACGTTAGCATCCATTAGCAGCCGTGGCTCTCCTCACATGATGAGTGGGAGCTGAAATATTTTCTTCTGGTTAAATTTTTTACCAACACCTGAGGAAAAAAAATCTGGCTCTTTAGCTAACTGTTTTTTCTTGCAGATAAGTTGGACTGGGTGGGGTGGGGGTTGGGGGGGAGGGGTTGCTGCACACCTGTTGGAACATCTGACTTTCTGCCCCTCACTGACGGGCTCTTCAGCAACATTACTGCACTCTCACTGAAAGGAACTGGAACTGCGTTATCCGTTCACACCGAGGCTCTTTCAGAGAACGACGGCCGGGCAGTTCGGTACATTTCACGCACACGCCGGCCCTGCTTGTTGACCTTATTTACTCTAAATTTTAAACTGGAACAGATATTTTAGATTTTTTCCCCTATGTTAGAACAGCTTCTCAGGCTCTTACAACACACAGTTTTGGCCCTGCAGGGTCCAAGATCATAAAAATCCACTTCGTAACTAATGCGACAATTTCAACCGAAACTTCACAAAAAGACCCAGGCAGTAATAAATGTAGACTCGTCTGTCATCCATTAAGCTTCGTGCCCCTTTGCTGTCGGCAGAACGGCTCAAGGCCAGATGAACAAATGAACATGTACCTGTACACTCAGAGTGACATCACCTGTGACATCACCACGGACAGGTGATGAGCACGTGGAGCTGGTGTCTCTTTGCTTTCAGCAGCAGACATCAGGCTTCACACACACCTCTGTCTGGCTACTCATCAAACATGAAGCGTAGTTTGGGACGAGTTTTTGCCTCAGGTAAAGTGATGTTGACATACATTTTGCTCTTTGTGCGTTCAGTTCAGAGATACTTCAGATGTCACGTGATGGAACCATTTGAACTCTGTTCTTTGTTTTGTTTTGATGGAGCTAGGCTAACAAATTAGCCCTGGCGCTGGGACAGACTCAAGACTGTTAGGCTGAATGTCTCCTCAAAAGTTTTCATGGGAAGAAAATCCAAAGTCACTGGACAGGAGACTTCTTATTGGCCCTGAGGTGGAAAAAAAAAGCCAGGTGGATGAAAAGAAAAGTTACTTCCTGTCTGCTGCCTGAGAGGATTAAACCGACACGAAACCTTACATGTCGCTAAACTGAGCTGTGCACAGCGAAGGAAACACCGCCATCGCAGGAAATGGCAGCACGGTGGTAAAGGAGCAGTACAGCTGTTCTCGGTCAGGGCGAGCTCTTCTTCCCCGCTTCAGGTTTTTGTGTCAGACCGCACTCGTCCTGACCACGTCACTGTCCTGAATACACAAGTAGGGGCTGATGGGTAAGATGACAAACAGGTGAACCTCCTGACAGACAGTATTTCAGAAAGGTAGGCAACCAAACAGGTAATAACACTGCTGTGTGTGTGCGGTGGTGGCGGTGGGGGGATGAAGGGACATCATGATCCTCGGTGGATGTGAGGGAGGAGTCTCTCTCAGTGTTTGATGGACGCCTCAGCTGTGTGTCTGCCTCCACAGCATCACGTCGCTCCGCTCTCGTCACCGCTCGTCTGCTGACATACTCGGCTTCATAAGAGTCCTCACATGACAACTGAGCCTTCCAGGCCAAATATTCACATTTTGACCTCTGCAGATGACACATGCACTGGAAACTGAATTTGGGTCATCAGCTCTGTTTGTCACAACTTATTCTTCAATAAAAAAATGAAAGGCAAGTCGCTCATTTGTTTCACTCCATTTCTACAAAGTGCAAGTACACGAGTCACAAAGACTAAAACGACTAAGCGTCAAAAGAAAGACTGAGAGCTTCAATTAAAGTGGTTCTGAAAATAAATCCATAAAAATTAACAAACAAAAATCACATAAATAAGTAAATATCTGCAGGCCTGCCTGTACAGAAGAAGGCAAATATATTGACGCTAAAATAAAAATAACTTGTTTAACACTTGGAACCCTCACCACAAACTGGAATGAACAAAGTACAGGTGCATGTGTGCAGACAAAGGAAAAGGTGAGATTGAAAGAACGTTTTCAAGACGAACAAATCTTGGAACCAGGGAAACGCCGCAGCTCATTCTTCAGCAGCCGCACTGAGTAAAGTCCTGATTCAAGCCGAGTGCAAAACGCAAGTCACATGATCCAAAAACAAAGGAAGAAAAAGAGAAAAACAATGACCCGACATGCACGGAAAAGCTTTCTTGCTAAATGCTGTGGAACAACTTCAAAGCTTAGAGCCACACGTACTGTACACACCCGACAGCTCAGAGCGAACGCTGCAGCAGCTCTGCACCTGTCGCTCATCTCAGCTCCTCTCCTCAGCAAAGCACGTCAGGCTCTGGAGAAATTTACAGAGAAAAAGCTTCATGTCTGCACTGACATGAAGGCAGAGCATCTCAGAAGAAAAAGATTTCCAACAGCTCTAAAGCTCATAAATGAAAACATCTCTCTGCTGTTGGCTTTGACCGGCCTTTCAGGTGAATATCAAATCATCTCACGTAGCCTCCATCACCGAACACGCCAACAGTGCAGGCTCCACGCCGTCCCGAGAATCTGCAGAAAGAACTGCGTCTCCCGCTGTCACGTCAAAGTTTTTCAGTGTTTGAAATGGTGCAGCAAATTCTTTCCTCAGATCGACAGCTGTTGACATTTCATCAGGGGTGTGAAAACTTGTTGGGGGCAAACAGGAAGGCGAAACACAGTATCTGTAGAATTTGGACTGAGCCCAAAAACGACAAAGAAAAAGCAAAACAAAACAAACAAACAAACAAAAAGCTTTGCATTCCTAGCAGGTACCAGCTAAAAATCTACAACACGAGAAATAAAAAGGAGATCAGATCTGTCTTTCAAGTCTTCTTCCTTCGGGGTGAAACCCTGCTGAGTGACATCGGGCTCGTCTCAAGAACGGGCCAAAGCTCCGCCCTTTCATCTCAGCTGACGGTCGGGGGGGCATGTCCTCCTCCACAGGCACAGCTCTGCAGTTCAGCTTCGAACCGTGCTTCCTCCTCACCTGCAGACAAATGAAGGGACGAGTAGAGCCCAGAGCCTCGACTTCACTTGACCTTTCAGCTGCGCGTCTCCGTCCGTCGGCCTTCGTTCTTCCTTCCAGCAGGCAAGTCAATCTGTGTTCTCTTCAAACACTTTTGGTTTGGATTTCTCATTGTTTTTCCCTTTTGTGTCGCTCAGGTTTCTGTTTTTGTTGTTTTATTTCTCCAGAGTTCAGTTTGGTCGTTGCCTGCTGGACAGCGTTTGGTTGAAGTACTCCCATAAGGCTGCCTTCCTCAGGTTGACAGACAAAGAAAAAAGCACATTCTCTGAGACTGTTTGTTTTTCCAGTAATGAATGAATCCATCGCATGGAGACGAGACTTTTGAGGAGTGAATAGGGACGGGCTGGAGGGATCTGCAGCACCTACTTGAATGCTGAAAACTCCCCTGAAAAGAATTAAAGAGATGGAGAAAAATCTAAGTATTATTGGCAATATTCGCTTTTCACATCTTCTCATTCATCTTTTTTTTATTTTAAGCATTTTCTACATTTTATAAAAGTCCTCAACACATTACAACTATGACATAATACATTGAATTGTGTAGTAAGCAAGAGTGCATTACACTGTGAAAAATAAGTTTATCAGCAGGGCCGTCACACTGACCGCTGCTGTGACCGTCAGTGTTCTTCAGCGGCTTTAAAATACAAACGCCACATCAACTTTCACTCTCCAGCAGCCACAAACCTTTATTTAATCTACGCTGGAGAAAATAATTCAAACACACTGCATGAGAGGGTTGGGCTAACCCTATTTTACACACGTTACAGACGTGCAGCGACATCAGCATTTACATTTTAATTTGATTTAATTTCTATCAACACGGAGAAATCAACCTTAGCATGTATGCAGCAAAACTGGAGAAATACCTTTTAATACTACTACCACTGCTACCTATATTTATTATAACAGTAATAATGCGACCACGATTTGTTCCAGCTGGCATTCACTGTATACTAACAGGCTCTCTGTATGTGTGCGTGGAATAAAGTTTTCAGACAACACATCAGTCTGACCCTTAAGAATTTATTTACCACACAAGCTTTTGTGAATGTGTTCAAATTAATATATTTATTATTATTTATTCTTGTATTTTAGGTTTTATAACAGCGGTGTAAAGACACAATTAAGTCCATGACGTCTGAGGTCTGTCTCACCATAGCCACCGGCCTGGATGGGGGTTTTGGGTGAGGCGCAGGCGTACAGGCTGAAGTCCTCCGTTTGAAAGCCGGCTCGGTTTAATGAAGGCTCTGAGGCGCTGCGGTGGATTTTGGGTAATGAGCGAGCCAGCAGCTCAATGGATGCCAAAATCTGACAGAATACACAGTACAGCAAAGGATCAGAAATCAGTGAGGTCCCCATTCACAACAACAAACAACCAACCAACCAACCAAACAAACAAACAAAACGAACAAAACGAACAAAACAAACAAAACAAACAAAACAAACAATTGATATGAACACTGTGCTGTGTCTTCTGTAGCACACGTGCACCTTTAGAGGAGGGCGGTCAGCTGACCTGTGCCCCCCCACAGCCACGATATCACATGACTGTTCAAGGCAGCATGAAGAATGAAAAGACGCAGGAAGAAGAAGAGCAGCAGCTGGAGATGAATGAACAGGTCGCAGTGAAGTGAACGTCAGCTCGTCAGAGAAACGTGCTGCTGACGCCCAGCTGGCAGAGCAGGAAGTGAACGTCAGCTCGTCAGAGAAACGTGCTGCTGACGCCCAGCTGGCAGAGCAGGAAGTGAACGTCAGCTCGTCAGAGAAACGTGCGGCTGACGCCCAGCTGGCAGAGCAGGAAGTGAACGTCAGCTCGTCAGAGAAACGTGCTGCTGACGCCCAGCTGGCAGAGCAGGAAGTGAACTTGTGATGTACCAGATGTAAAGTCAGCGTAGTCAAGGTTTGACGTTTCAGGAGACAAATATTAAAGACACATGGGTGGAGTGGAGGTGGGCTGAAACAAAAGCTTTCAAAATTAAAAAAAAAAATAAATTCAACATTCATTCCTCAGCTGCTTTGCTGTCTTTCATGTACAAACCACGAGCATATTAGAATGAGCTTTATTTGTTTGCATACATTTCCTCCCAACAAAGAAGACCTGTCAGTGGTTTGACCCACCTGAGGGAAGAGGGGTCGCTCCTCTCGTTTCTTCTTCAGGCAGTCGGCCATCAGTCTCTTCATGGCCTTCGGACAGTTGCTGCGCACTTTGCTGAGGTCAGGTGACAGGTAACCACGACCCACCATGAATATGATCTAAGCAAGGACATGAGACATTTTAATATTTGGCTGCAGGGACAAACAGGCCTCAGCTGTTAATGTCACCATTTGATACCTGCACACGGTTGATTGTGCCAATGTTAACATTAAATTAAACTGCATCAAAACAATGTGACTGATTTAAATGAAGCGCACAGATCCATGAATGAAGTTTAAGATCAAACAAATCTCTTTTTGTTTCCTTACGATCAAGTGAAAATTACAGCTGAGGATTATTTTAGGGAGATTCTGTGTTATTATGATTGCTGAGGACAGACAGGACAGGGAGGACAAAAAGAGAGGGAAAGACAAGTTGGAGTGGAACCCAGCCCACTGCGCCAAGGACTCGGCTTTCATAAATACTGAGCTCCCACAAACACACATGAACACAGAACTGGAATCATTTTAAATTACAAGGTTTTATTTTCTGTTTACTCAGCACTTTGCTTTTGGTGAAAATTAGTCTTTATTAAATCCAACCAAAAGGATCCTGATGCTTAAACAACCAGCCTCATAATCAATTAATTTTTCATCAAAGTTATTTTACCAGATTTATCTGATTTCACGTCCTCAATTATGAGAATTGTTGCTGATTTTCTCTGTATCACACTGCTATATTATCATTTCATTGAACCATCGTCAAGACTCTGAGTTTTAGGCTATTGTTCAGACAAGGCAAGATAAGCATTTCCTTTGGCTCAGGAAAAAAATGTTATCATTTTACTTTGAAAAATATTAACATACAGTTAAATCACATAACCAACCGAGGAATTAATATGTTAGAATTTATTAAAAAACAAAATAAAACCCGTCAATAGCAGCAGCTATAAATGATAATTAACCAGGGCTGTGATTCACTGAAATTCTTCTAAATCAATTTTGTTTGTTTGTTGGGGTCCTGATTCGATTTAAAACTATTCTCAATTCAAAACCAGTTAGCGATTTAATAAATAGAAACAGAAGAAAGACCTTTTTCTGCTCCAGCACAGTGCGTACCACATGATTCACTGGTTTCCTCAGTTCACTGAAATACAATATGACACATAACTGGCAATTTAGATAAATGATCCTAAATATAAGAAATGATTTCTCAACATATTTCAGACCCTCTGAAGGCCTGAGCTTCAGACACAGCATGACTGCACACTGACAGCGACGGGGGAGGAATCACTGATCTCTGTGACGTGTTTCTGGAGGTGTTTCCTTCTTGAACATTTTTTTGTCGCCCTTGTTTATGTTCGTTCAGTTCAGGGTTTTTTTGGGCACGTTGGTGACAGCTGCTGTCGATTCATACTCACGCTTATCTCAGTGTTTTCTGTGATCATCATTCAGCACAGCACTTTTTGCATGGACTGAAAAACTTCAATAAGAAGATTTTGATTTTAAAAAAAGTTCACAGAATCAATTGATGTGACAGTGTATGAGACGTGTTGTTGTTAACGTTATGTTCCATCGATGGTTGTACTGAGTGGAAGAAAAGTTTTTAGGGCGAGTCTGAAACAGACTGAAGTTCATTTCAGCACCTCAGAGCTGGTTTCAGTTGAAGGCCGTCAGGTTGGTTACAGCTTCACAACATACTTTATGGTCATCTGACATCATTTAGTTATTACATCATCACACCTTTTTTAAAATGAAAATGTTGGGAATGTCAAGATAACTTTTGTGCTGCACAGCCCTCAGGTACGCCTTTTTAATGCCTTTATTCACATCTGCAGCGTTTCAAAGCAAATAACACAGAGTGTCACCGGAGGACACACAGTGAAACGGACAGATCACCTGTCAGAAGGTGTGGGGGTGGCTCCGCACTGCTGAAACGTCAAAGGGTCCGGCCTCCGTTCCATCCAATACATTAATGAAAAAAGATCTCACTGGGTCAAGGACACGGGGGCAGGTGTCCGTTTTTCTGCTCACTGGAGCTTTTTTGTTACTGGACCTAGTGTACCGTGCATGAGGCGGTTTTGGAAAGAGCCTAACCAGGATCACACCAGGCTGTGTTAGAAGAGTTTGTCTTCTGTTGTATTTAAACGTCAGGGTGAGGTGTTAGCGTGACAGACTGAATCCACTCACCTGGTCTCTGTTGTTAATATTGGAGTAGGGCAGCGCTCCTGACATGAGCTCGTACAGCACGATGCCGAAGGCGTAGACATCTGACTGGAAGCTGTAGGGATTTTTGTCCTGCAGTCGGATCACCTCTGGTGCCTGGGAGAGAACACGTTACGCTGAACACAGACCTTCGTACACAGAGACGCCACCTCAGCGCCGAACCGAAGGCTCACTAATTCTCCGCCTTCTTTTAATTTACACCAATCCGAGCAGCGCATCTTTATGCAGCTTCAGTCTATCATTTTATACAGGTCGCCGATTCAAAGGAGACGTGACCGCTGTGACGTTTACCTCCATCGGAATCAGCTTCCTGTGTTAATAAAAATGCCCCACATGTGCCACAAGTGTGTGTAAGGTTGCAAAAATCTCTAGGCTACATGTTCACAGTGGGCAGTTTTTTGCTGTGTACAAGTTTTATGACAAAAAAAAAAAAAAGTCTGTGAATGTGGCCTCTGATGCAGCTCTGGTTCTGCCTTTGAAAGGCAGATCAGAGGCGGCTCGAAACTGACCCACCAAGCCGCCTCTGTGAACGTGAAGCGGAGGAAAGTCGCACAGAAGCCACACTGTGGAGGCTGAGTGAACGGGCTACAGACAGCTACATACATTACTCACATTCATTTTTACATTAATTTATAAAGGCTTTTGCCTTCATATATGTGTTCGTTTTATTTAAATCCTGCTTATTTATGTCTGTCAGCAGAAGAAATGTAAACACGGTAAAGAGCAAACGTTGTGATGGATCAACACTGACCATCCACAGTATGGAGCCAGACAGCTGTTCAAACTGGTGGGAGCCGCTCCAGCGTGACTTGACCGTGGCCAGACCGAAGTCTCCAATCTTCACCGTCAGATCCTCGTGGAGGAAAATATCTGGAGAAAATATCAAGGAAGCATCTTTTTCTTCCACTTCAGAGCTTTGGACGATGTCAGACTTCTGTTAGGTGGCTGTTAGATTTTCATCACTGCTTTTCTGTTAGCAGGAGAAATCCCAACGTGATCAACAAATTCAAAGTAATGTGGGTGACATGAAGATGAAGTGACCAAGTGAAATGTTTTCAAAGGATACTGTTGCTCTTCAGGTCTCTGTGGATGATTGATTTGGCATGCAGGTAACTGAGGAGGAGAAGAGAAGAGTTAAGATTCCACCACACACGGAGAGCTGTGTTTCCTGCTTTTGATTATTTTCTCCTTTGTCTGTTTACATGGAGCATAAAAACCTCTACACACCATCATAAAACTACCACAGTTACTGTTTGTCTGTGTGCAGGTGTGTTCATTTTCAACCCTCTCAGCCACAGTGACATGGTGCTGAAACCTGGATCAGGAGTTTAAATGCCACAGTAATTATCCAGCTTCCTAAAACCAGGGTAACAAAACTACACTCAGAGTGACATCTGTCGGCGTTGGTTTTGTCGGGGAACTCACTCCATGCCCTGTGCAGTCTGCCGGGCGATGTCGATCAGCTTGATCATCTCAAACTTGGTCTCGATGATGTGTAGGTGGTGGTACAGACTGGAGCCTTCACACCACTGGGTCACTATGGCCAGCTGAGGCTTGGTGGTGTAGCCCATGAAAAGCAGGATGTTCACATGGCGAGTTTTCCTGGTGAAGAAGTTTCATGAAGCTTTGTTAAAGAAGGATACTTTGGTAATTTATTGTTACTTTGTAGTACACAGAATACACATTTAGTGTCATATGTGGTAGAAGATACCTGAGGACTCCCACTTCATTTTTAAAGGCCTGAAGCTGTTGTGGTGTCGGAGCAGTAACGTTCAACATCTTCACTGCCACATCACCTGAAAGAAGATGGAGGACATGTCAGTCAAATCATTGCGCTTCGGCTGTTCAAACACGTTTCTAGAGCCGTTCACGAGGTGCTGTCACTGACTGTGAGGATCTACTGAGCTGTTAAAGAGTAAAACTGATCTCAGTCTGGTTTCTAGACATCTTTTTCTTGTTAAGGCATTAAAGGAGAGCTATTAAGCTTTTCCGTCTTTTCTGGCCGATAAATGTTGTTACAGTGTCAGATACTCGTGTTAAATGATGTCAAAGCGTCACATCATGAGGTTCATGCATTTGGAAGTGAGTCCTGCAGGCTGTTTCAGTCGGCTCTGCACTC
>JAPQLA010000015.1:451379-464092 GCA_029822935.1 Naso vlamingii
GTCACTTTGGATGTAAAGTCAGTTTAACCCACACGTTGTACTGACACTATCCAAGAGTTTAACAGAGCCAGACTTCTACCTCCGCTGACAGTGTTCAGCTGTGTGTCCTGTCAGCCGTGTGTCCTGTCAGCCGTGTGTCCTGTCTGCTGTCAGCCTGCACTTTGAAAGGATTTTGGCTGGTCAAAGATCAGAAAACATCACAAAGTTTTCCCTCCACATTCTCTTTCACTTCTGTTGTTCTGTCCACTAACTGGCCTCTTATTACACATTGTGCAGTTATTAGCAAAGCCTCTGAAACTTGATGAGTCATTAAATAAGATGATTTTATTTCATTAACATGATCATTGTTGTATATATTAGGAATAAATCATAATCCCTGTACTCAGGTAAATCCTGGAAAATTTGACTTCATGTTCCACATTTCACAAACTCTGATCTCTTCACGCTCATTCATCTCTCTGGCATTCAGCACTAATGACACTTCAGCTGTTGGTGTTTGGTCAGATCAGCCGTATCCATTCATCTCCTCGTCTGTGAGGCGTCTTTCAGAACTACAAGCTGCATCATTATGCAGATTTATGGAAGCAGAGAGAGAGACAGATGTTCAGGTCGACACAAACCCACATCTCCACTTCTCCACTCACACTGTCGGAGTATTGATGTGTGTTAGTGAACATCAGGTTGGTCGGTCTGGATTTTTAGAACAGTGTTGAAAAAATGACGTGCAGTACTTTCTCATTGTCAACCAATGAATGAACCAAAAACCAAAAACAAAACAAACAGAAAAACTAACAATGACTGTGCGTCTGCAGCCTGCAGTCCTCTTCTTTCTTTGGGCCATAAAGTCAATCACTGCCCAAAAATAAGTCCAAAAAAAAGATGAAAAAAAAGACACATGGTTTAGCTCATGTGAGTGTCATGTACCGTCACCACCATGAATTTACACAGTGTGGTTTATTTTGGTTCGGTGCGGCACACACCATCCCCCTGCCCCAAATACTCACTGGAGCACCAAATGTGGATTATTCCACTGCTGAAAATAGTCCACAGCGCTTGCATTTTTTTCTCTTATGTGATAGAAACTGTTTTATGACATAACTAAGCCCACATATTTATGAGACAAGATTTACATTTTCAGTAGGAACCAAATGGCTTGAAGCTGAGAAGCAGGAAAGGGAAATTAAAAGAAGCACTGAGAGACAGACCAAAGAATTATTCCTCTTGTCATAGTTGTTGACAGTAATGCCTTCTATACACTGGAAGACTTTGACAAAACTTAAAGAAGACTTTAAAGACTAAAATCTGACACCCTTCACGTCACTGAACAGCACAGTTTGAATAAGACAAGACTAAAGACCTGTGATAATATTAAACATGTTGGATTTTATCATGACGCCAAGATGAGAAAAAGACTTGAAACAGTTGAGTGTTTGTCTTGAGCGGCAGACAGCATGTGCACACGTGTGCATGCGTGTGCACATGAACAGGAGCTTCAGGCTCCAGTGAACAACGGTTGAGGCTTCGTGTTGGGGTCCTGCATCAGCCTGTCGGGTTCTTTTGGCAATAATGACGGGCCTGCTGGACATCATCCCATACTGACAACGTTAATGAGGATTTTTTAAATGTGTGGAATTACTCACATCTACAGTAAACTAACATTATTTGCATAAAGTTCTATTGACATGAATGGTGATTTTTCTGAAATGCTGATACAATTACATATTCCTTTGCAAACTAACGCATTCCAACAGATTTTAGCATCTTTCTTGATTATTTGGGAGAATTTACATTTATCGACTTCTTTCGCCGCTCCAGTAGCCAGATCTCAAAGCGTTCTGGGAATAATAACCTCCCACTCTGTTTTGAGCCAGCATCTTAAAACCTTCGTGTTAGAGGGACAGGGCTACATGACCACCACCCCTCGATCTTCAAAAGAAACAGGACATCCTACATCACGCAGCCGCGCTCAAAACAAAGGGCCAGGGCCAAGATGGGCAATTTGGATTGGGCATAAGTCTGCACGTACAGCTGGATTATTGAGGAAAAATTGAGTGAATATGGTGTGTATTTCTAATATGTCAGAACAGACGGATATTTTGACATTTAAGGATCACAACTGGGACTTGAATTGGTAAAAAAATGAGCCTCACTTCTTTTGACGTAGCATGTAGAAACCGAGGTTTTCTGTGTGGTCTCCTTTTAATAGGTCACAGGCATATCTAAGAGTTGATGCTCATTCACCATACATTCATGGTGGTAATTGGAAACAGTCGGCATATGTTAGCTTGGTTTCTGGACCCATGACTTGGGCACAGCATGTGACCTCCTGCTCTTTCTGTTTGTCACAAATAAAGCCTCCTGGAACGGAAAAGCTCAACCAGCAGCGGAGAGATATTTGGTGACAAAGTGTTTTGAGATAGAGAATGAGTGGAGAGAGAGAAATAAAGGGAGGAAAGTCAAGGATGGCTGTAGAGACATGGGTGTCAGAGAAGAGAGGATTACATGGGTGGGGGTGGGGGGCATCATCATCTTGTGCCATCTGTTGTCGCTCTGTGAGGAAAAGGCTTTTTAGGTCCTGAACAAGACATTCACAGTCCCGTCCAAGCAGAAAGAGCAGTGGAGGTCCCGGATTGGATTACCTCTGTCCTCAGGGGCCCTGTGACACGGGGAGGGCTAAACTAGACACCGCCGAGGCTAAAGGTTCCTCACAGGTTCGCTGCCAACGAGCCTCATGGCCAAACTGCTCATTTAATAGACACACTGAAGTGTGGGTGGGGCTTCTAGTTTGACTGACTGCTGGGTGAGTATTAGAAGATATCCAGCAGCACGTCATTTGCCTTTTAGGAAATTGAACTTTACTTTCTGCCTACAATAAGTGTCTATAATGTGCTGCAAACTACACAGAGAGCTGAGCTAGTCATGTTGGTGTTTCTGTTTATGTATCCCTACTGTCAGTTTGTTAGTACACTTAGTACTGTACACTTAGTACTTAGTCTGTACACTTTAATGAGTTGGGGCTGGAAACTACAGGTTCAAAAACTCAAAAAAACAAGTCTCACATCAGTCTCACTCCCCACCTCTAATTTTAAATTTTTTTAAGAGATGTTTTGTTGACCTATGTACAAACGCATTTGCGGTGATTTGATCATGCTCCCTGCGGTTTGTGGCCTGCACGAAACGATTCTGAAATGACGTAAAGTTCTAATGTGAGTGTAAAAATAACATAGCACGGTAAATAAACGAGTCACAAGCACACAGGACCGTTTAAAGTTGTTGGAAAGTTTATCTGATGACTTTAGGCGGAGGCAGGCTAGCACTTCCCATTGACTACCAGTGTTTGAGCTAAGCTAATTAGCGGTGGGAGAGCTCTGCCCATCTTGTTACTGCACGCACAGTCGAAAGAATGGGATCTATGTTCTTCGCTGCGGTGAGGTGACTGAGGGAGCGTTGAAGGGACAAAACAGCAGCACACAATTTTTAAAAATGGCACATTATTCGTGGACTTTTAATCAGGATTATTGTGTTAACGCTGACAACCCTAGTTTAAAGCTCACCTAACAGCCCCATCCAAAGTCCAGCTGTTAAGATACAACAAGATAAAACACAAAAGAACACACTGTCTCCAAGGAAATCATGTCGTTGCACAAAAAGTGATTCATATTGACATTAAGCACCTAGGATTGTCAGTCATATGATGAAAGTAAACAAACATTGTTGGACACAGTCCCTGCAGCTTGTAAGGCTGACGTGGGTTTTTAGGTGCAAGGCGGTTTGTTGCAGCCACAGCAGCAGACACAGAGGAGTTCACTTTTCTTCCTGGAAACTGTTAAATAATTCAGACACATGTGGCAGACAACTTGCTCATTAGTGCCCCTGCCGTCTGCAGCCCAGCTCAGGAGTCTGACTGACTGCTCACTGCTGCCACAGTGCAGCCGAAACACAGACACGTTACAATCCAAACTGTGTTTTCACCAGAGTTCAGTTCAGCCAAAACGCACGAGGATTCTTTTAGTAGCGTTATACTTCATGCACTTGACTGACCCGAGATGCAGTTTTATTTAATTTTTCACTTCTTTACCATTACATCACCTGGTTTAAGACTAACTCAGCAATTTGATGCAATGCATCATATCCACAATGCATAAGATCCTGGTGCATTATTGAAAATAAATAAAACTTTTTTTAAATTTAACTCGGTCTATGGTACCAGCACTGGCGTGCATGTTGGAGCTCAAGAAACCTTCAAGAAAATATTTACTGTACTCACTGATTCCTGGAAACTGGCCACTCCATTACTCAGGAAAACTGACATGAAATCAGCCCTCCCAGGCGGAGTCTGTGGAACTGGTCACTGGTGTTTATCGATGATGTCACTGCTTATAGAAGGAGCAGGATGAATTCTGACATGTAAAGGCCGATGTTACCTGTTCAGATTCAGCCAAATGCTGCAAAACTGACAGGACAGCAGATGGACAATGACCAAAAAACAAACTGTGAAAACAACCTCAGAGGTTTTAAAGGCAAAAAACAAAGAAAAATCTTCAGTGGCCAAGTCAGTCACCTGTTCTTAACCCAGTTGAGCTGCTTTTCACAGTCTTGGCAAAGCATCGCAATAGAGGAAACGAGCATTTGGTGATGCACATGGATGCTCGACTTCAAGCAGTCACTGACTGCAAAGGATTTTCATCCAAGTATTGAAAAAAATATTCTTACATTGAAAGGAAAATGAAATTTTACAAACATGGGCATGGTGACAGCAACTGAACATGCAGTGGGTACATTTGATTACATTTGGATGTCTGTTTGAGAAGGTCAGAGTCAGAGAGCAGCTCTGGCTGCAGATTACTCATGATGAAGTCAGTCTGACTACTACAACCACAGGCAGAGGAGATGGAGAGCATCAGAGAGAAAGAGAGAGACAAGAGGAAAAGCATGATGTAGTCTGTTTCCACGCAGCCAACATAAATGTTTGATGACCTCATTCTCTCCCCCACAGACAAACCATTGCATTACGGATACACACAGCTCCCCACGGAGCACGCGCAGCCTCAGGACACCTCCGTTTAAAGATGATGCATCTGCACACCAACACACACAAGACACATGACACCACTAAGACAATACACACCACACACACATTACACATATACAAAGAGCATGACCTATCCAGCGTCAATAATAAATGATGCACTCAATGCACTTCTCACCAGTATTGTATCGACACACAATATGTGCATGGACATGACACTCACACATGAGGAACACGCTGCTGACTGGATCACTGACACAAGTTTCAGATGTATGTAAAAACATGATAATGTCATAAAGTAGCAGGAAAAACTGGAACCGAAACATTTACAAACACACAAGAAAAAAACAAAGCAAACAAAAACTTTGAACCAAACAAACAAAAGACATTTTTAAAATTGTTTGCTGGATTGGTACATTTGCACGCCTCTGAGAGTTCACCCACATCCACAATTACTGCCTGATTTCAAACAGGAGGAAGCACAGAGGTGTGGTTGTCCTGTGCCACAGAATCCTTTACAAACAACACAGTGACAAAGTAAATATATGCACATTTGTGAGTCATCTTTCAGAAATAATAACTCTTCAGTCGACGTGTCTTCAGTTAAAGACGCTAAGCTCCAGCACGGCTCATTAAGTTTACTGAAGGTTGTGTTGACGGAACAGACTTGTGCGCTGTCGCTAATTAGTTTGGGCAAAAAACCAACTGCAAATAGCAAGTGGCAACCAGACCGCCAAATTAAATTGATGGTCAGATGTCTGTTTAAAAAAAAAAACAAACAGAAAACCCCATCATATCTGATGGTCACAAAACAAACCGATAAAAACAATAAGACATCCCTCTCCTGTTTCGCAAGCTCTGAGCTAAGCTGCTGGTTTACGTCCAACAGTTGCTTTTTCAGGTTAAGGAAGTTTGTGGTCACGGTTTAATGATGAAAGAAGGAAATGGCACAGAGAGCCGAGCCAGACGGCACAGCTCTCCATCTGCTGCTCGACCTTCGCTCCTTCACCCACCTGTTTGAGGAAGGACGGGCCGTGACAGAAAGAATGAGATCACGGATACAAGCGTGTTGTCACACGTGTAGTTCGGAGCGTCACGGTCTGAACGGACAAACATTGTTGATTTTAGTTTGAATCTTGGACAAACTCTCACTTGTTTTGTGTTGAGGAGCAACTTTGATCCGCCACAGTTAGTCCTGTTCAACCCTGAACGTGTGTCACAGTGCTTATCAATACATCCTGCATAATTATATTGATCACTTATAAACTGCTCAGGCGTTTGCTTCCTTCACAGTTCACGCAGTGAGCAGTTTCTTCCTGTATGATGACATCACATCCTGTCTACAGAGGGCTCAGTCCTCACAGTCCTGAAGCAGATTGTGCATTAGCAAGACTTGACCGATTAAATACAATATCCTTATTAATGTCAGCATAATCATCACTGTTTAGTGAGATAAAGAACACGGGTATCAGAGTGATGGTGTGTATGAGCAGATACACTAAATCAGAATCAGGAGACAAACAGTTGGACGGAGCTTCCCTGCGACGCCCACACAGTCCTCTGATCAATCTGCTTTTCCCACAACACAACGGCTTGAAAACAAAGTGACATCCAACAAATCCGAGACTTCATTCACATCATCATTTTCAACACGGATGACAGGAATACGACATTTTCAACTAAAATAATGCTCATATCAATGCTATAATATTTTATTCTGTTATTGCAGGGCTACCAAATCTATCATTAAAAAATGTTCCTGTTAAAACTTTATTTCCAGGACTTTCCCTTTGACATGCCCAAAGTGCAGCTTAGCCACGTATCTAACAGACAGAGGATAGAAAGGGCAACAAGTAACAAAACTTCAATATGGTGAAAAACAGAGAGGAACAGGAGAAATGTGTAAGGATGCTCTGCCTGTTTGTTCTGTGTCAAGTGGTTTATATATCAGATTACATTTTAATGCCTCGGGTCCACAGGAACGTCATGTGAGCGGTGGGTGGTGATATGTGGCACATCACTCAGTCCATTTAACCCACACTGACAGTGTCACAGCAGTGTGACGTCTCCATGGAAACAAAGGTGTCCTGGACTTGAGACTGGCAGTCAGAGGCTTAATGGAGACGAGTGGGCTGGAGCAGAAGACACACTGAGGAATAAACCCCCTCACTCACTCACTGCAGGACGAACTGGTTTCTCCTCAGACGTTCAGACGACGTACGCTGAGTCACTCAGCACGAAAAGACGAGAACTTTTAACGAAGAACTTGTTGGTTTTACGGTTCAGCTGCCCTGTTCTGGTTCACACTGTTAAATTTAGTGCAGACTTTTTTAAAAATGTTTTTCTGACAGGGCAGCTTATTAGAATGCTGTTCAGCTGATCTGTAATTTCTGTTCATGGCTCAAACTTTATACTGATTTTCACATACAAGTCATCCTTATTTCACGTTAATGCTGTATATTTATTAGCTGGACTGTCCCTCTGAAACCACATAATTAATTTGAAATCATTGCAAGTCAAACAGGAAAAAATTAAAAGACAAAAGCTTTCGTTACTGATCTGTCAAAGACTGCGAGCGCCTACATGTATGTTCAGAATCCTCATAGTGTCAAGTTATTTTCTTGTCATTGTTGAAAAACAAAAAGATAGTGAGTCATCCCGCTGAGCAGCGTGGTACACAACAAGAGTGCAAATAAATCTGTGAATCCATGTTCACCACAATGAATCGAACAAACCCAGTTGGCATATTCCCTTCAACTGGATATTTTTGATGCTAAATACTAATGATTGAGTCAGTCTAAAGTTCAGATATTAAACACAACTTCAGTATGATTCACTTGCTGTATATGATCTATAGTTTCAGACGAGCCCACGAATTATCACCATTATTCACACTAACATGTATTCTTTGAACAGCAAATAAAACCAAAATCTCCACAAACAAAAATGAAAAGTTTTTTTAAACGTCACGCTGCTGAATCTAAACCAGTTGGCTGTGAGATCAGATGAGAGCCAGACATTTCCCATCATGCCCTGGGTTTGCAGCTCTAAAAACTGTGGCTGCCTCAAACTTGTGATGCCCTCTTCTGCATGATGTCAGGGCGAGCCGGGACGCAGTCAGACACACATTTACCCAGCATGCATTGTGCATGTCGTCTCTCATCTTTGCTCATCTTGAACAAGCTTCTGTGTAAAAGTCTGTGGATCTGTGTGTGTGTGTGTGTGTGTGTGTGTGTACACTGTAACTTGTGTAAACAAATGCATCCGCTCAGGAGTTCAAAGGTGAGAGAAGAGATCTAATTCATCTTGAAGAGCACAGATTATAGCAAATTACAATCCGTCACCATGACAGCAGGACGAGTGGATTAGCCCTGAAGGTGCAATCCAGCCCGGTAAACCAGACCCAAAATTCACTTTGTTAATAAATTCTCTTTATGAAAATGGTCTGGGAACCCTCCCATTCAGTTTCCACCAGGCGAAAATAGTTGGCACCAATTACAACCATTTATCTCATAAGGGGCGGGGTTTATGTGAAGACTCACTGAGCCTGTGTGCAGACAGATGAGTGGCAGCTTACAGTACTTTTCCTCTAGTTGTTAAATAATCACATAGATGTTGTTATATCGTGTTGTCATATTTGCCATTTACTGAAGTTTTAGCACTTTTGTCTGGTGAATATTTTTTAACATGTTGTGCTGTACCGAGGCTGCTGAGTTTCAGGTCGACACTGCACAGATCAGTCCAAAGACCGATAACAACTAAAGGCTCCCATTCTTCCCTACATGGAGTAATTAAAAAAAAAACAACAAAACAGTACTTGCCAGGTAGTTTTCAATCTGGTCTGAACACTTCCTTCATTTAATATTGATTTCAATAATGAGGGTTTTTGGCTCGCCTGAAATTTCTCTCAAAACCAAGATGGCTCTGTCTCACCTGGAGTGTGAGGGGAAAGACGGGGTGAACAGCTCTGATTGGTTGTCTGTCTATCCAGTTGCATCCAGTGGCAGTTTTGTCTGCGCCCATTGATACTTTTAATCAGAAATGAACCATGAGTCTGTGCCAAGCGAGGTTCAGTCAGCAGTCAGAGGAATAACAGGAAGCCTTCGTGTATTTCACCAGCTTGTGGTTTGAAGGATGGATTTTATGCGTCTCCACAGGCCTCTTCAGACAGCCTTCATCATAATTATGTCATAAATAATGTGACACCAACCAACAATGTACAAAATCTGAACACTTTTTTTTAAAGATGTTGACATTAGTAGAATTTAGTAATATAAAGATTCATATTACATAAATATCTTTACAGGGAACCTGAAGGGATACCTGTGAAAATTGTGCAAGTAGCAATGCAGCACAGCAGGTCCATCGTCAGGTTCAGGAACTAGCGGATAAAACGAGCCCAGCGGCTGAGCTACACAACATCATTCACTCGATACTGTTTTACTTGATCACTATTACCTGCCTCATTTACCACTGTTAGGATTTCTTTTTTCCTCATCTAGTTTTCTTCTTTCTTTCTCTTTTAGAAGGGAGAGATTCACTTCTCTTCATTGTCCTTGCGGGTAGCGCTAGTCTCTTTAGCAAAGTTAGCCGTGCACTGCTGGAGACTTCAGGCAGTCATCAGGAGGATGATTCAGCCACACAGAAAAAGAGATCTGAAGCGGTTTCTCATTCATGATCTTTAAGAAAAATGCTTGGTGCTCAGTTGCAGGCAAGGTGGATGGATGGTGTTCACCAGATGTTGAGTTTCTGTGCTAACATGTCGGCCATTTTACCTGCCAGACAACTCATGAATGTGTACATTGTTGTTTACGTTCCCATAGATGCAAATTAAAGAAACGTTCTGCAGGAACTGTATGACGTCATTGTTAGCAACCTCCTGTCTAGCAGCAGGAAGGAGCTACAGTAGAATTTTGTTTTTGCATTGCAAAAATGACAATAAATGTTCTTTGGATTCTGAAAAACAACATAGATTTTGTTCTGGTTTCATTTAAAAAAAGTCAGTCCTGAAACAATGCCGAGACTTCCTGAAGTGTCTGTGATAAAAAACATGTTTGACTTTATATCAATGGACACTTCCATTCTTTACAGGGAGCTCTCTCTCCTGCGGCGGCTCTGCAGTCTCCGTTTAATCAGCGGCTTATCAATTCAAGAAGCGCTGTGGGCCTGTAGGAAGAGCCTTCATCAATCAGATCCTTATTCTGCCGACCCAAAGACTGGCTGCCTGTGACGAGGCAGGGAGGATGAAGGGAGCTCTGTGGCCACAGCTGCCTCCCTCACAGAAAAGGCCTTTTCACTGCACAGGTCTGCAGGACAAGACAAGAATTATGTCCTATAAAGGGACCATTATTGTGCGAGTGGAGCATCCAGGCGTTTAGTGAAAGGCGGCAGTTCACTTAGCTTTATCTCCTCTCACAGTGATTGTTAATGAGATCGCTAATTTGCAACCACTGATGAACACTGGAGGGACAGAGAGAAAACATCATCATCATCTGCTTCCTGTAAACACCCCGCTCATCCACTGATCTGTGTTGTCATAGTAACGTGCAGCGACTGTTCGACAGATGATACTCTGGCAGATTGAACGGAGGCTGAAGGGAAGGTTAGAGGGGATCAGGATGTTTCTCTGAATGTTGGGAGGTTAGACAACAAAGCTTTGCTTTAAATGACGACAGACTGCGTTCCCCCGACGAGCCCGTCACCGCTTCCCGTCAGACGCACCTAAACTGCCGTCTGCGATTTATTACTTAACTGTTATCAAAGAGGATTACAGCTAAGAAAAGCTTATCTCAATGTGATCTTAGCTAGCTGATCTATTGCTTTTATTATGTCACTGCCATCTTTTCATGGTTCTGTGTGGAAAACGTTGATATAAACTCATTTTTTACTAGTCAGTGATGAACATCAATGTTATTATTTTCCCTTTCCTTTAAACAGCGGGGGCAGAAAATGTTGGTGGAAGGAACATTTTTGAAAGAGGGATGCTGGCTTGTTTTTGGGGTGTTTGGGTCGATTCACACCAAAGATTCATGATGTTACGAGGTGAGACTTGCCTGAGATGTGATCTGCAAAATTACAAAACCTGCCATGTGTCATGCAATGAGATGAGATGGTGTACTTTTTCTACAGGAGCAATCATTAGGAAAATTTCACCAACATGTCAATGACTCAGAAAAATGGACAAAATCTTCTTTAGTTTCTTCCTTTTGAAAACATTAGTTTTTTTTCCCAGGCTACGCTGTTGGACTTCCCGTAATACTGACTTTGCATTTGGCACCACGGCCCCGAGCACAACACTACTCAGAAAGCAGACAGCTGCCACCTGGCAAACCAAAGCGACGCCCTCAGCCAGCTTGATTTCTGCTGAGACGGAGGAGTTTACTTCACTGCAGTGTTCTCAAAGGTCTTTGTCTGGTTGTAAATCTTTGTTTAAACTGGCTTTTACTTTTGCCTGGAGTTGGAAAACAGCAAGCAAAACAGGCCTATCACTTTATCTTATATCCATTTACCATTTACCGTGACACGCAGTCAGAAGAACACTGTTTTCTGAAGTATTATTGCATGCGCTAACATTAAGAATTTAAACTCATTTAAGTCAGGGAAAATATTCATAACATTAAAATAAAATGACTCAGGAATTGTTCTCTTTTGTTTAGTTTCATCTCTTTCCAGTTTTCCACTCCATCTGTCTCACATTCTCAGTAAACTCAGCTCCTTATGCAGGTTTTTTTATTGTCAGAACAGATTAAGAGAGCTATACCATCAAAGTGGCGAGGAAATTTGGCCGCCCCGACTCAACTGCTCTGTCTTTTATAATCTTTTTATCGCTGCAGATGGCTGTGGCTTGGAGCGAGGCAGTCAGGTGTGTAGGGTGAGATAAAGAAAGCGGAGACTGCGACCCACACATTTTCAAGGTAGAATATCAAAGCTCACAGTGATCCAAGCAAAGAAAACAAATAGGAGAACGTTAAAGATCAAGGCAAAACATGCCACCAATTTTAATTTGAAAGCATAGAATTAAGTGTTTCATCTTTAGGAATGGCTTAAAATATGTTAAAGATTTTTTCTCAGATATTTCTTTCACTTATGATCACCGAAAAGTTTTGCCTCCGTTTTTTACACCAGAGTCTGACAACTGTAGACGTGTGGAGGGTGTGTGGAGTATGAAGAGTTGGCAGCCACAGACTTTCTTCACCTTCAACCTTAAATGCCACGTCTTCAACCCAGAGTTTGATCACGTATCAAACTGCAGAGGTTATACAAACCTAGACCCCATGGTTATACCTTTTGGCAATTTACCTGCTACAAGGTGTGAGGTCCTACCATGGCTGTGAAGACATTACACCTTCGATGTTTTGTTTTAAACATGCAGGCAAACTAAGGAATCTACATCATGTTTCACGTTCACCAGCCGCCAAATAAGCAGAAGAAAGACTCTCAGACACATTTTAAGATTTAAGATTCCAGAAAAAGTTTGTCAGTGGACCTGAAGTTACTGTTATTTTGGGAAGCTACTCTGTCCGTTTTCTTCATTAATATCTTATTTTAGTTCAGTTCTCAGTATAAATTAAGCTTGATTAGTGTGACTTCTGCAAGCATTTTTAAAAAGAACTTTAAAAAAAAAAAATCTACATATGCATTATAATAAAGTGATATGCCAACTTCATTTTTCTTTTTGTTATTT
>JAPQLA010000015.1:490495-503711 GCA_029822935.1 Naso vlamingii
TACGTATATATATATATATATATATATATATATATAGTTGGAGAAGCTAAACTGAACAAACTACTTTTTTTTGGCATGATATCATTTATTTTGGTCAAATTCGATGTCAACATTATGTGCACAGAAGCAGGTTCTATCTTTTCAGTGAAACTTGTTAAAAACAGTTAAAATCCCTCTTCAGATATTACAGGATGCCACTATAGTTACCCACTGTTTGGATTAGTCAATAATTTTACCATATTTCATTCATTACTGACCATTAGTGTGGAATCCCAAAGTATTTAATAGTATTTAATGTACAGGCCGACTGTATACAGAGAGAGAGAGAGAGATTACGGAAGACAATAAACCAACAATTTGTGAAAAAAAACTAAGTTGAATAATTGGAAATCAATTAAATTCTATTGAAGACACTTTAAAAGTCAAACTGTATTTCACTATATTTGTTAAATTTGTTTTGATCACAGCCTTTTCTGTTACACATGGAGTCCAACTCATACGCAGCAAAACCTAAATAAGGTTGAATTAGGAGGGGACACAGGCATAAAGGTCCAGTTTGTTAGAGTGAGACATTTCATAAAAAGTTCAAACCTACAGAGTGAACCGTGACTCACACAAACAGCAGGACGGACCTCCAGCTGCTACATCATCGATCAGACCAGCAGCTTCGTCACAGCTCACTGAAATCCTCACCGTGTCTGAGCCAACTGATGAAGACTTTCCAAATCCAAAGCCGAAGAAGTGTCAGGGCAGAGATACTGCAACTTCCATTATGGACAGATGTCACAAAACTAAACGCATCCATTGACCTTTAACACCAGTAACATGTCTGTTGAGTGAACATGACGTAGAAGAAAAAAGTTCACCTGTGGAATGTAAAATGACAACAAAATAAATCTTGTTGGCCTGTTCATTAATGCTGTTGGTTGTTGCGTATGTTGGAAAAAGGAATGTGCTAAGAGAGAAAAGCAATGGCAGATTTAAGGGATGAAAAAATAAATAAATCATTGATCACAAAGAACGGAAGAAAACACGTTACAAAGACAAACCAAGAATCATTCAAGAATGTTTTTACATGGAAACCAATCACCCGTGAGCACCGGCAGGAATGTGAATATTTCCCTCCAGACGGTCTCCTGCTGGTATCAGTAAAAATCTCCAAATAAAAACAAATAAAACAGTCGGAAGTCTGATCACCTATCATTCCTCTGAGACAGAGTTTGTCTGATGGATTTAAACCTAACCTCCAAACGACTGAATGTGCTTCGCTGATCAGCAAAAGAGAGGTGGGTTTTTTTTAAAGTGTGTCACTATGAACTATGAGGTACAGAATGATTAATGATTAATCTGCTTCCTCCTCATCAACACGAAGGTAACTGTCACACTGAGAACATTTGAGGTCCTTTCACACGTTGTCTCTGATCCATCAACCCTCTAGAAACCATGAGAGCATCTCGCCAGGGAACATGAGACTAAACCAGTTTCCACACAGATTCATAGAATTAGCTCAGACTGCAGAGTTTGACCAGTAAGAACTGGTTTTGAATAAATAGACTGGTTCACTGACTGAGCTGGGATCACAGAGAAAAGACGTTTGCGTGCGACGTAAAGTTTCAGTCAACTGCAGAGAAGCAGCAGAAGTAAAGACTGAACTCAACACACTTTAAAATGTTTAGTTTGTATCTTTGTGTTTGTGAATATCATACGTATGAGTTCGTGTGTATTTCTCACATGAGAGGAGAGAAATTCAACGTATGAAGATGGAACTAAGAGCTTTCCTGTCCAAGCAAATACAAATCACATGAGCACAGAGGAGCAGTGACTACCCAAAACTCATGCAGCTGAGGCTTTAAACTCAAAATCTGGGACAATATGCAGAGAGAGTTCAGAGTACCTCCAGCCCTCCGACGCAGAGCTTCTCCTTGTCGCACAGTGTTAATAAACACAACATGTTTTTGATTTGTATGACTGTGATGTCACAGATCCAAAAGCACTGCATTCATTAGTGCAAATCATTTCTTATATTCCTGTCAGCTAGGGCCTGCGTCCAGACCAAACGTGACACCCAGGTGATCCAAACAAAACTGTGTGCATCCATTTTGAAGTATTTTCTGTCCTGTACTGCTCAACACTGAATAACTTGCTGCATCACTTTCTGTTTAAAACTTAGCCTCTTCTTTTAATTTCCTGTAAATTTGAACAATACACCACTGATTTAGCACTGTCCTCCAAAATGATCCAAATCAACCAGCAGAACCACAGCTGTTGTCTTTTTTATTTGACGTTCTTCTTCTTTAATACACGGTTCCTACATCTCCCATAATGCATCTCCACTGAACTGAGAGTTCTGTCAGAGAGTCATGTGTCGTGCTTGTCACAGCTCATGGAGCCTGGAGTCTCTCTCTTCAAGCAGGGATGAGCAGCAGGATAAATGAGCTAAACTTGCCAGTTTTCAGCTCCATACGCTCACAGCCGTTTCATTTTCAAACCTGCAGTTTTCCCCAACACCTGAAGCACACGATGATGTGACCACGGGCTCGCTCACATCAAAGCTACAAATATATTCATGATTTAAATGAATCATATCAATGGAATCAGTCATGGAGGTGATGTCATTTGCACAATTATTTGGGTTGGGTTTGGTCACAATGATGAAAATTTTGAGGCCCATTAAGCTCCTCAGGATGGCGTGGGCTTCCTCCTGTGTTTCACTGGACCAACCAGAGACTAAATGCAGCTCTGTGCTCTCTGATCACTCAGGGACTGCTGGAACTGAGTCTGCAGTCCTGAATCTTGTTGACTGGTCAAACACAGAACTCGTTCACACAGGTGTTCAAGCTCATTTGTGAAAAAAAGTGGAAAAATATTATTTTGGGTAAAACCTAGCAGAGGTTTGTGAAACCATGATGAACCAAATGTTGTCCTTCTCCTTTCAGTGGTTGTCAACAAGAAATGCCAGCAGATCACCACAGACATTCATTTAAAAAAATAAATTAGAAAAAAAAAGAAAACTGTTGAAATATAGTATTGCAGTCCTTTTTTAAAAAAAAATGAACATTCATTCTGTCTTTGTATCTTTTCAATCTCTAATTTCCCACCCACAGCATGGAGTGTACGCAGAACATATTCATGTTTCCCATGGCGATGAAACTCTGGTTTGACGGCCACTCGTGGTCTTTCTATTCTGTGAAACCTCAGTGGTTTTTAGAGCAGCATGTGCCTCTCACAGAGAAAGAGGAGTAAAACCTTACAGCACTAAGTCAAGTTGTGTAAATGTTGTCTTCAGTCAGAAAGCAGAAAGATTTTTTTGGTAACACTTTACTTAAAGCATACATCCATAATGCATTATGAACATACTTATCATGTGTTATAATGTGCCCATAGTGCTGTGTAGGTAGTTTTAAGCAGGGTTAGGGGTAACCATAACCATCTACAATGCTTTTTAAGTGTGTTCACAATGTGCTACAGATGCATGCTTTGAGGAAAGTCTTACCTTTTGTTTGTTTTGTTTTTTTTTGCTTTAAATGTGTTTGCGAGGTGTTTGAAATACTTTACCAGCCCGACTCTGGAATCAGGAAATTGCTCATTAAAACCTCATCAGTATGTTTCTGATGGACGTGTTGCGTCTGAGCAGGATTTGACTCATACCTCAGATGATGGCCCGGTCCATCATGCTGGCTGTGCCCTCCCAGCAGAGGCTGTTAGAAATATTTTCAGATGTCTACAGCGCCCTCATGTGGTTGATGCTGGAAGAGGAGGAGGAGGAGGAGGAGGAGGAGGAGGATGCTGAGAAGGGAGTTGGGCAGTCCACTAAAGTTAATCTTGATGTTGGTATCAGTACTGAGGCGCTTCTGCCACTCTTTCACATTTACTCTCTCTTCACAGCGGCTGTTTTCTTGCATGGAAACAGGGAGAGAAGAAGCTGACGGAGCAACACATTCATGGATTACAGTGTAAAGTTTCTGTCACACTCTGTCATGTCCTGTCTTCATGTTTTTGGCTCCTCAGTCAAAGGCTGGTCAAAGTCTCCCTTCCACCCTGATGCTAAAATATTAGATATAAGTAAACGCCTCACAATCTGCCCTCACAGAGACAGAGAGCATCAGTGCACATGTAATCTAATATGAAATCACGCTGTTTGCTGGTCTTGTTCAAGCCTTCCCTTGGAAAACAACATTAAACCAATAACAGCAAATGGTGGGCTGTGCTTTTTTTTATTATTAGGCAACAAAGCAGCATAGATGACAACACAGAAGAGTGGACTGACGTCGGCAATATGGACCAGTTTTGATTTTCTGAGAAGAGACAGCCTGTTAAAGATGAGATTGCACATTGGAGGGGAACACAACAAACATGGAATCACTTCAGAAACAGTGTGTGGGACGGACGCTGAGGAAAGGAATCACAAAGCACTCCGTGTGACGCCATGAGGATGTACGTGTTTTAAGTTAGAAAATTAGCTCTCATTTGTCGTGTTGACATCCAAACTTACAACAAAATTCAAATGTGGATTGTGTGTGTTGTGGAGCTTTGTAGATGGATGCAGGGAAGCTGAAGGACAGACAGCTGCTGAGACACCAGCAGAGAGCCGAGGGCAGACCGCAGCCAGGAGTAAAGACCAGACACAGCAGATATTGTGCTGATCCAGAGTCGTTCACCAGCAGCAGGAGAGCCAAGAGTTGCTTTTTTTTTTAACTTTTATGATTAAAATTTGAATTTGTCTTTACTTCAACATGTCGCAACAAACAAAGGAGGTATCGAGTTGTATGAATAAGTCTTTCTCGTTTATAAACTCACTGGAGAAGGATTGTATTTTATGGAGGGGAGAGGGAAAAGAGAGAAGAGAATTTAGAGAAAGAACTGAGGGAACTGGAGGGTATGAACGGCAAACAAACACAAACAGACACACAAACCGTCAGAGCGTACTGTCAGTGGCTAGCTTACAGTGTTTTGGCTTTTGGGGTGAAAAAAACAAAAATTCTGCAGTCAAACTCAGGTGAGTAACACAGTGTGAAAACGTCTTTTTTCCCCCCATTCATGTACTCTGGAGCATCCAGTCCCTGAACTGAAAAATACAAAACCTGATTAGTGTTTGGCTTAATCCTGATTAATGACTGACACTGAGGGAAAAAAGGATTTATTAGGCTGGGACAGTATGCTTTTGTCCCGATTCGACTGTATCACGATACATGGGTGCTGATTTAATTTACTGCAAACTGATGGTATCGATTATTGGGATTTTAATTCTCATGTCACACAGCTTTGAATCTGAATCTAGCTCTGCCTTTCCTGGAGGTGTGTAAAACTCACAGTGTGTCTGGACTTTGGGTTTACCATGTAAGGGTGCAAGACTCATCTCCTGTTGTCTGGGTTTGTCCGCCATTTTCTGCTTTCTAACTTTGGCTTGTGTGTGTGTGTGTGTGTGTGTGTGTGTGTGTGTGTGTGTGTGTGTGTGTGTGTGTGTGTTTAAAATCGCTCAATAAAAAAATCGTGACACATACGCGAATTGATTTTTATTTCCCACCCCTAGCCTGTAGATGTATGAATTATCAGATGGATGAACGTGATCAGATATGGAGGGATATTGGACAAGTATTTTCATGATGGAATGTGCTTGTTTGGGTTTGACATCAAAGTCATCTCACTAACTAAAAGGGTTAAATAGTGACTTTCCAGTCAATGATGTGGGCACTGAGGGTGAGTTGTAACGCTAACAGCTGACGGATGAAGTCACAGAGAGAAGATCGTAAACTTTGTTCGGTTTAAGTGGCCAGTTTGAACTGTTTCTCAAACGTCTGCAGGCAGACACTGCAGGATGGCTGACATGAAACAAGCGTGATTTACTTCAGTGCATGGGGTGAACATTCAGCTAATGAACAAACTGCAACACAAAACATCGGACATTTTGTGCTCCTATAAAATGCACTTTTTCTTTATTTATTAGCAGAAATATTCTGCAGTTTGTGCAGCTGGTCAAGTGAAGTCTGTCTGAACCCTCACTGTAAGACTGTAATGTTTATTTCCAGCATCCCCAGCCTCAGAGACGACTCACTCAGTGAATGGGAGAACTGGTGTTTTCACTGCAATGCCTCATTCGGTCTCAATAAGGCTTCACAGCATGAAAAGTGACAGAGAGGCTGATTGGTACAGAAGCAGACAGCTGCAGTCTGGGATTATGGAGTACTTGTCCATTGAATCTACAACATGTCAAATTTCACCCACAGAAAAACATTTCAGTGATGGTCTGTCTCCGGCAGCAGGACAGGGGATGAGTGGACGACAGCTGAAAATATGAAAATATCCTGCCTGTTCTGAGCGGGGGGGTGGGGTCTCAGCCGAGGCTTCTGTCTTTTAAGGGGAAGTGTGCATGATGAGCAGCAGCGGCGCTCACACAGAGGCCAGCATTACTGCAGGTGAAGGCTCACAAATCTGTAACTCATTTGTAGCTGACACAGAGAAAACTATTCCCTCCAACACGAACAAAATCAACCAGAGCCGAGGTTCAGATAACAAGAGATCAACGTTGTTCACCAGAGAGCTGAGCTTTCTGTTCAGCAAAACCTGTCTGAATTTTCAGCAAACAGCTGCATGAGGAAGAAAACCAGCGGACTGGTGAAACTTGGTTTAAGGTTGCCACAATGAGGTGAAAATATAGACCTTGAATCTTCACAGTTTGAGAGTCGGGGGAGTCATCGCCAAAAAGGAGGCCTATCTCTTACTATAGTATTGATCTCTGAAGTCAAATTTTCTGAAATTGTTGGATTCATCATCAGGATGGCCCCCTGAAGCAGAACTCCAACTCAGAAACTCAAAGGAAACAATACAACAATAGCTAACAATGGCCTGTCGGAACTGGAACGTGGTCAGCCTGGATGTGACATCATTCCCAGCTTCCAAGTTTCGACTTCCAGGTTAAACAGAACGCACCAATAATCTGTGTAGTTTGGGGGAGGGGCAACGCCTGGTAGGAGGCTGCAGGAGGCAGTGGGGCAGGGTATTGGCCAGGACTTCACGATACGAGACGCATCACGATACGTTCATCACAATACATTGCAACACGATGAATATTGGAATAAACCGTGATGTTCCACATAGTTCACTGAAAATGTAAAAACAGCTGAAATACAAGTTGCTGTGTACGACCTGGGCAGTCTGAATACATCACATCACGTCATGTCGATAATTCAGCAGAGGCTGAACAGTTTAAAACTTCCTTTCCAATTTATTTGAACAGTTTTGGTAAATTACCAAACAAACTGATGCAGCTGCCACAACCTCAAACTGAAAAATGAAATTTAAGTGCACTCTGGCACTTTAATTGGACACACTGAAAAAGAAGAGGTTGAAGTTCACTACCTGTTTAAAACATGATTTTTTTTAAAATTTTATTTATTTATTTGAGTGCTTTTGTATTTCAGTGTTTCGTTGTTTTGTGTGTGTTACCAGCCAGGTCAGTTTTAGTCTGAGTTTCTTCCGCCTCGTTTTCACTGAGCGGTACAGTTCGGTTTGGTACAGCACGGTACACTTCAGAACGGTGCTCCTGTGTGCCTGTGCGTGTGTGTGTGTGTGTGTGTGTGTGTGTGTGTGTGTGTGCGCGCGTGTGTATCCCACCCACAATCGACATGATTTATTGTTGTTATTATTATTGTTGTTTATTATGTCATAAACAGATCTAACTCCTATAAATTCTTCACAATAACCCTCATTGCTTGAGTATAGTTTACTCATAGCTTTCTCATTTATTTTAGAGTATATAGTATAGTGCAGAATACCGTAGTAGAGGTACACATTTCATAGTATTCACTTTAGGTGATTTCATATAAAAAACAAGATATATAAAGAAGATATTTGCTGTGTAGGTTGTTCGGGCTCGTTCTGCCTCTGGTGTGTGGAGAATGTCAGAACAAACAGCAGATGGAGACATTTACTCTAAAAACGCTCTGAACTCAAACACACCAAACAAATGAGAAAGGCAAAACACGACTTCATCCTCAACTTAATGTAACTGAACTGTAATAAGATACTACTCTGACAATTCAGATTTTAACACCTGAACTCTTCATATCTCAAGTTTGGTTTTCAGTAAATACCAGTAGCCTAAGTATATGAAAATAATTCACTGGACTTTAAAATCCCAAATTCTAATTTTTTAATTTTTAATTTTTTTTAAAACAGGGGTTGGGGGTTAGCTCTAACCACAAAGCCACCAAGCTGGTAAAATATGTGTCATACATGTGGACATATTTAACAATAGAGTAAACATATCCTTGATAAAGTGCAGCCATTCACTGACATTGAACATAAACCAAAAAGAAAAGTTACAGAAATTTATTACACTAGTGTACAAACTAAGAAATTTATGACAATGAGCCGGGTGTAATAAAGTATGTACTGTAGTATGTACTGAGTAGCCAAAAGCTGAATTGGAACTAATCATGCTTTAGTGACCTTGTTATGAAAGACTGAACAGGACTAGACAAGTTGTTCTGAAGTTTTAATGGACGGTGGATAGATTATAAAGGCATGGATACAACTTTTAACTGTGAACTTTTGGTTAAGACTCACTAAACTAACATCAGTCACTGGTACTTTCATCTGCAGCCCATAGAAACTTGAAATGAGGATGAATTAGTTCGTGTCAGCAGAATTATTTTACCTTATTTTTATTTATCAGTTGATTTGAATGTGACAGTACATGTGACATTGTTCCACTAAAATGCAACCAGTGCTAGTTAGCACCAACCCGCCCTTAACCACTCTGTTATTCTAACTTCAGCTCATTTCTAACATGATATTACTTTGTAAATAATACAGACTTCTACCTTGGACATCTGCAGCCCTTTCAAACAGCTTTCATGTTACAGTTCATGCTGCTCTCATGGAAGTCAGTGGATTGACTTCTTCCTCATTTAATGGCAGGCTACAAACCAACGTTAAAGGTGCATACCACCACCTACTGTGCTGGAGTGTGTGGCACCATAACTTTATTGATGACTTCTGGAAATTAAACCTGTTTCTGTTAAATATTTAAATAAAGCCCTCTGCACCTGACCTTGCTTGTCACCTATTTCTAACAGTCCTGTAAGGCTCCTCCCCTTTCCCATGTGTGCACCCTGTCCTCTAATACTTTTCTTTCTTCTTACAGTCTAACAACACATGTTCTACTGATGCTTTACAGTCACAAAGTTCACACTTGTCTGACTCAGTCCTTTTAATCATGTATTCGTAGAGAATCATTTAGACCAGACATCACTCACACCTAATCTTTATCGAGACAAAGTCACAGCTTCTTTCCTACTTTTACTTCTAAATCTTCTCACCCTGACAGATTTTTGAATTCTAAAATAATCTCTACCTTTTGTATCTTTATCCCATATATCCTGCCAAGAAGTGATTATTCCATCAAGAATTATTGATTTAGCTTCTGACTAACCAGTACGAATTTCTAAGATGCCATTATCATTTTTATTTACTGCGCTTTTAGCAAGTTTCTGTGCCATTTCATTTCCCTCTATTCCCACATGTGCTGGAACCCACCAAAAATGTACATCAGTGCCAAACTGCTGTAGATTCAATAATGTCACATAAAACTCTGTTAAAAGATCCTCTCTGACAGTTTGTCCCGATTTAATACTTTGTACTGTTGCTGCAGAATCTAAACAAATGACGACTTCAAGTTGTTTCACCTCCTCTACCCACTGGAGACAAACAATGATGTCATGCCTGCTGTACATACGGATAACCGGATATCCTTTATCACACTCTGGAATACAGCCTATACACTCCCACGTGCTCATTATTCACTTATTTTGATCCATCAGTAAAAAGTTTAATGGTGACAGTAATTCTTTAAAGGTGGAGTCAGCAGGTTTTACTAAAAAATAAAATACAGACATATACAAAAGTAATACTGCTCAGTCATCACTTCTGGGCCTCTGTATGTGTGTGTTGGTGACTGTGTATGGAGACACAGCGCCCTCTTCCTGTATTTTGATGTTTTGGCTGACTCAGGACCTGCTTGGGACAAGTTACCGTAAAGAGATGTGGACGCACAATCAATTGTAAAGTAATGATAGTGTGAGAGCACCACAGGGCACAGCTACTGGACGCCGTCCAGACTGGAGAAAGTTACGAATGTGGACGTAGCGCAAAGAAAAGGAAATATAGCTCTAGTGAGCAGGCTGGTAAAACTTGTTCCAGAGCGAGAGTGAGTCTCAGTTTGGCTTTCAGCCGTTTTGGAGCACTGAAGGAGAGGCTGGGAGGAGCCATGCAGAGATGGGCTGCTTTGTGATGGACAGGTAGGTGCTAAACACTGGCGGTTAGCTTGTTAGCTTGCTAAATTATAGACTTCTCCATCAGACATATGTCATGTTCCAATGTAGCCTGCTGTGTAATGTTGGGTAAGCGGTGTAGTAGTACATGTAGTACACACTAAGTTACGATACTTCTGGTGTGTTGAGCCGCGAGGAGGGGCCAGTTTGAATGTTGTGTTTACAAATGCTACTGACTCCACCTTTAAATACTTTTCCAATAATTCCAGATTTCCTTTGGGTTTTGGAAATGACCATGGTGAAATGCTGCCGTTAAGAACTGCTGGACTGTGCTGTATGGAGTCTAATTTATCTTTGAACCTTTCCCAGAACATTCGTCACACTCCCAGCCATGCTGCAGTACGGTTCATGTTTCTAGCTCCTTCTCCCTGCATTCTTCTCCAGTGTGATGAAATAAATTCAATTTACCCACTTGGACTGTTTGGAGCTCCATGGACCACGTGACGCACCACGTGACTGTGGTATTTTCGACCTCCGTTGACGCAACTCTGTCTCTCAACGGCACTGGTGCTCCTTTGTGTGGCCAGAGCTCGGAGCTTCTTTTTTTTTTTTTTAATTCCGATTTGAAACGTACGCATACGAAGGAAGCCGAAGTTGAGCGGAGCTGGCCGGAACATCCGGCTGTAGCTTCTCAACATAAACAGCAATGGCGGAGGCAGCTGTAGCGTCTACGGCCACTTCACCAGTGTCAGGAGGTTGGACCAAACAAGTAACCTGCAGGTGAGACAAAACCAAGACTGTCTCAGTATCGACGACGATTATTTCGCGTTTTCTTTGACACCAGAATAGCGACGATTCGGCGGCTGGCGAGAGACAGACAGCAGCGTCTTCCGAGGCTGCGTTTAGCTGACGGCTAGCTAGCTGTTAGCTGATAATAGTTACCGTTAGCGGTAACGTTCCCAGACTGCTGTGCTGTTGTCTTCAGTGTTCCTGGTCACAGGGCAGACTCGTGTGGAAGGTTAGCTGACAGTCTGATGGATGTGTTTAGAACCACCGTCCCAGTTATTTACCCAGCTTTACACCAAGCTGTCACTGTAAACAACTGTCACAGGAAGCCAGAATCTTCAAAACAAATGTCTCCTAGCTTGTTGTAAGACACTCGGTAACGTGACGCTGTAAATCAGCTAGTTTAGCTGGTTGGTAAGTGAAGTAGTCAGAGCCTTAGTCAGACTACGACTCGTGTTAGACTGTGTACTGAAACCGATGAGCGAGGTTGTGTCACCAACATGAAAGTGAAAGTTCGCTCACAGTTGCTTCAGGTGAAACGTTAACGGGTTGTTCAGCTTTTCAAACTTATGAAGATTAGATTGACTCTTGGTCCTGAAAATGAGCAAATACTTTGTTTCTGAAATCTCGTCTGAGAGGAAATCTTTGTTCTTATTCTGTGTTTGTAGATATTTCCTGCATGGTCTCTGTAAAGGAGGAGAAAACTGTCGGTATTCCCATGATCTGACCAACAGCAAACCTGCAGCCATGATTTGCAAGTTCTTTCAGAGGGGAAACTGTGTCTTTGGGGACCGATGCAGGTAAAGACAACTAAAGTCTCAGCTATTTTTAATACGAATGTATCCATGAGCACCAGTGTGCAGGTTCAGGTCCTCGCACTCAACAGAAGGATGCAGCTCAGCAACAAGCAGGTTTCACACGCTCGAAAGGTGTGTAAGAAAGGAGTGAGACCAAATACCAGCTAGACTCGGTCAGTAATTAATAATAGTTCAATAATTGTGAATTGAAAGTCATTTGCCATTCACTACCCCTTTGTCAGATTCCAAAGAAACCTGGTGCATATTTCAGGTGGTAGTGCAGACTGTTTCCTTCATTTCAGCTCCAGAGCCTACAAAGATGTCTGATGGGTTCCTGCCACCTGAACTAACACACACACTTCAGAAATATTGTGAATTGCCATGATATCTACATTTGTACATGAAATTCAAGTATTTTACTGTAAAAGTACATCATGGTAATAATCAATTTTACTGTGTGTAGAGGTGGGCAATTTGACAAAAATAATATATGACAGTTTCACAATGGCAGCATCACTATTTTACCAAATTAATTTTTCCAATTTAGAAAAATAAAGGCTATAAGAAAAAGAATAACAGTCCATTTGAACCAAAGTACCTTTTAAAGTACGTTTAAATCTGTGCAGTTTTGCCAACTTGTGCCAGAGACAATGGACATGAATGTTGACATGGGTGACATTTCAAGAACATGTCAGGATTTTTTGCTTAACTCAAAAATAAACATTTGTGCCAAAAGGAAAACAACAACACAAAGGTAACGCGCATACTTGCAACATAACAGCTAGCATAGCTTATCAGACACAGATCCTCAGCAGTACATCTAGTCCATTCACTTTAATTTAATTTAATTTGATTTAATTTTTTATTCTTTTTTTTGTTTGTTTGTTTTTGTTTTTGAGGCAGCGCATTAACACCCAGTTACCATCAAAAGAGTCAAATAAAACTAAACCTAATGAGACATCAGTGAGGAAAAGCAAGTCTCAAACACTACCCTCGACTTATTAAAAATATCTACTCTTGTTGTACACTAATGCAGTTCTGCTAAGTATTAACATTCAACTGACGACAGTCATTTTAACATGACTCAAGACTTTAGCAGAACTCCCTAGGAACATTTGTTTAAAAATACGGCCGCGTTTAGACGAGAGCAGCCCAACTTAAAAACTAAAATGTCTTTGCTTTAAAAAACAAACAAACAAACAAAAAAATGTATTTACCTGAACAGCTGACAGCGCTGCAGTGTGCATGCCAGGCCACTAGTTGGTGGTGTAACTTTGTAATGACATAATGTCGGAGCTGCCAAAGTTGTTTACTTCCTGTTGCTGCTGAGCCCTCAGCAGCCACAAATTACAGAAATTCAGC
>JAPQLA010000015.1:640949-663170 GCA_029822935.1 Naso vlamingii
AGGAGGAGAGGAGGAGAGGAGGAGAGGAGTCCGAGCTGGAGCAGAGGTTGAGGCAGCGTGCAGGTTAACAGCCTGGCAACCTGCACGCTGCTTCTGCTGTTTCACTGTAACATTCTGACCGGCAACACTGCAGCTACTGGAGCACATCTGTGATGTTTCAACACTAAACACACCTGGCTCGGCATATACTGAAACATTAGCAGAGATGACTGCATGCTGATAAAAAAAAGCTTTTAAGAAGTTTTCTTTTTTTAGATTTCTAGATACATTATTTGAATCCAAGTTCGGCACGCTGTACCAGAGGCTGTTGGGGTTTGAGCCAGCTGTCTGTCACAAGTTCTGGCTGCTGATAAGTACATGCAGTAGTAGGGCATTCATTTATTAATGCTTTTTCCTTTTAAATATTAACATCGTGGCAATCTATGGAGACATGTATTCTGTCACCAGAGCAATAGATGAGGCATTGCACAAAAAGAAAAGGGACCAGGACAGTTAACTATTCAAAAAGTCAAACATAACCAGTAACATGTCTCAGCTCTTTGTAACGGGTAAACAATAAACAGACCAGAAGTGATGGTAACAAAGCTGTTGAAGAGACTTTTCTGCCGAAAGGGATAATGCCCGACGAGGTCTACTGCTGCATACAAGTGCAGTGCCGTTCAGAACATACCTGTCAGGGACGGGCCGATTCTTTGACCCAACAGTATTACTGCTTGCACCTTAATCAGCTTGTGAAGCTCTATGATACGCAGGCAGAGTGGAGCGACTCTCTGATACCATAATGCTGTAACCAAACCTTTTTCATGTCCATGCATGGATGACTGGGTTGATCGCGCGGGTTCAGCCACATATGACTCAAAGTTTGATTTCCTGACAGGGTAGAGGTAGGTTCCACTTACGCAGCGCACGTCTGAAATAAGTGCCTTCATCATGCTGGATGACTTTCTGCGATATGTTGTTATTCCATGCTGTCTGAGAAATGCTCCATCCACTTTTCAGATGCTGATGGACACTGTTCTGTGTGAAGTTAACAACCATGAGGTTTATTTAGGTGATATTGTGGCCTACTCGTCAATTTTGACTCAACATGTAAGAACCCTTGAAGAGATTTTTGCCTGTTTACAAATCGCTGTCTTACACTCAGTTTGGCCAAGTGGGAGTTTGGGAAGGTTGAGGTCACCTACTTAGGTAAACTGGGAAGGCGAGGTCAGGTCTGCCCTGTTGCAGCTAAGGTGCAAATGTACCCTGAGCTCTGCTGTTCTCTGGGAATGACTGTGGTCATGTCTGATGTGGTCACTCCACTGACCAGTCATGTAAGCCCACAGACATCTTTGCAGTGTTCAAAAGAGTGTTGGTTTGTTTTTGAGGCTGTACCACTGGCCTTACAACATTTCCAAGTGTCCCTTGGGTTTACCTCTTTTTTTTTTTTCTGACCGCAGTCTGCTTGTTTTTTTGTTTTTTTGTTTGACAAAGATACAGAACAGCAACCAGTGTCTAATGCAGTGGTTCTTATTGCTTCAGAATTTTAATATTTAAGTTTGTTATAAGAAAGGTTTGGGTAACGCCATGGCTGATGCCCCGTCCCGGTCGTCTTGCTGTAGGCCTTTGGAATCAAACGTTTCTGTCGAGGAGATGTTAGATTTTTGTGTGGGGAGGTGTTGTGACCCTGAGTCATGTTTTGTTTTGAAGAATCAGCTGTGTCTCTCCTCCCCTCAGTGTGTGTGAATCTGTTTGTGTGACGGAAACAGGTGAAGCCCTGTGATTGGTCAACTCGAACTGACTGCAGCCGCTGGATTGGGCAGCAGGATGACAGCAGCCTTTAAAGTCTCAGCTGACAAGCAACTCTTCCTCTCTGTCCCACTATTAAGAATGAGTCAGCTGGACTGTTGATCTGTGAGCTCGTGTTAACTTTCTTAACTTGTATTCAGAACTTTTTTTTTTTTTTTTAACATCACTAACATTTTTACAACATCAATGCTACAAAAAAATCTTCCTGCACTTTTTAAACTTTTTTTTTTTTTTTCTGGACAACCAGTCAGATCATTCATCCTTGCATGTGACATAAACAAAGAATGTGTCTCATACAGACCTTGAGTGTTATTTGAATTCTCATTGTAAATTTGACAGTGTGGCACCATCTGTTTCACAAAAGCCCTCTGAGCAACCCTGAGCATCACAAACTGCTTAAAGGGAACAATGAATGGACCTTCAAGAGCTCATTTGTTTG
This sequence comes from Naso vlamingii, assembly GCA_029822935.1. Lineage (NCBI taxonomy): Eukaryota > Metazoa > Chordata > Actinopteri > Acanthuriformes > Acanthuridae > Naso > Naso vlamingii. Next base: position 643,177 of record JAPQLA010000015.1, read on the forward strand.
AAGTAAATATTCCGAGGCCACTGTTTCGCTAAAGTTTCCCCTCAGACAACAGGAGAGGACTGACTGAGGGGCATCTGATGACATCCCATTTCTTACAGTTGTGCTGCAACAATAAGGAAAGAAAAGTTGAGGAAAGCCATCTGCCCACTCTGTGTCGAGTTGGAGGGGATCAACAGATCAGCTCTCAAAAATGAAATGACAGCATGTCTGAGTCAGCAGGCCGGCAGCAAGCTTCTTTTTGACGGCCAGAGAGTTAATGGAGGTTAAAAAAAATTCCACAATTCCAGATATAATGATCACATTTCTTTCTCCCTGCAACGGTGGCATAATTACAGACTTTAACACTGGCCTATCGCTTAGATTTTCCAAATCCTGCAGTTTTCCCGTCGATCAGAGACCAATTATCCTGCTTTCAGCCTTTTCAACCACACAGTCTCATCGAGTTTGGAGAATGTGCAAACATTTGAAAGTGTGCTTCAGCAACAGCAACACAGTCAAAGCAGCAATAACAGCTAAATGCCTCTTAGATGTGTTACCCAGAGCGTCGCTGAAATAAATTTTCATGCACAGACAGACAGCGACAGCATGCCGACAACTGACACCTGACATGTAGGAAAATTTCATAGCAAATTCTCCTTTTTATCAGTCGACTCTGTTGGATTTCCAAACCTTCCCTTGCTTATCCTTTCCCAAATCGATCAGTCGAGTGCATTTGAAAACATCCTGTAGCCAAGCTGAAAGCAGCCTGAGATGGGGGAAATATCAAAATGGCTACAGAAGATGACAGGCCCAATGTGCAGCAAAGCCTGGATCTCCAGGCTGATCCTCTGTGATCCTCTCCCTTTTTTCCCCGAATATCAATCCCCTCGATGCGTATGAGTGAGAAGAGACAGCTCCTCCTGTTTCTCCTGTCTCTATTAGCTCCCCGGTGAATCTGCCTGATGTGAAGTGACTTCAGCTATAATCTTCTGCTAAGTTTGAATGTTGTAAAACTTGGCTTGATTTAACTCAACTTCTCACTGTTTTTTCTCAGACTTTTTTGTCCCGGTCGATCTGCGGTGCATTGGCACTCCTGCATCAGACAATGAAGGAGCAATGCAATGCTGCAGCCTCAGATTCAGATTCAGTAATGCAGTCAACAGTCAGAGGTAGGAAGAGCAGCCAAAAACTCGAGTAAGAGTACAAGAGTACTGTTACTTTAGATGACCAACAGGTAGTGCTGCAGCCCTCGAGATAGTTCTCGGTCTCAAGATTGTTTGATGGTCTCGGTCTCGTCTCAGCGTCAAACACATTTTGACTTGTCTTGTCTTGGTTCCAGACACAGCAGACTCCAGATTTCTTATTGAGACCGGTCGAGACCACATCAGATTATTTGTTAACATAATTACTGTGAGAGGATATAAACCTTCTTCAAATGCAACCAATAATGTAAGGAAAGGGAGTGTTAATTAAAGATGGCTGCATTAATTTCAACTCCTCTATATCTATATTTATATCTTTATATCTGTATCTATATCTATATCAATCTATCTATCAATCTATCTATCTGTATGTACACAGTATCCACGTATATATGTAAAGCAATTCTTCCTGCTGTAAGTCGTTGTGACTTGTTTATTTAGCATATGATGTTATTTTTACTCAGATCAGTCTGTGAGTCTTCGTCTAAAACTCCATGAACCTCCAGGTATCACCGCACTGAACCACTTAAATTCTTTCAGGATCTTCTGTTTTTACCATTGTTTGGTGCAATATTTTATTTTGTTTTTTTACACACACAGCTAACAGACAGACAGGAGATGCAGACAACTATGTTTTCAAACTTCAATGGCAGAGGCTGTAAAACATTCAGTATGATCCTGCTCCTGAAAGAGGAAACCATCTCTGCTTTGAAGGACAGACTACAAGACAAACAATCTCTATGGAGAACAAATTACTTTAACATCAAAGGACATAACGAATATGAAGATAACAATAAGGATTTCTGTTTGTACTGAAACCTTTAATCCAGAGTGAGATGTCTCGGAGGTTGGAACAGAAAAAAATAATTATGGAAAACAATATCCCATCATTAGTGAAAAACTATCAAAATAAACAGTTCTCATAGTCTTTAAATTGCCTATTCATACATGTATGTGTAGAAATGGCACCTGTTAATCCAATCCAAACAGCGGCACAGTTTGACTGTCAGCTGATGCTTGGCGCTGCAATCAGGGATTGTCGGCCAGAGATTAAAAGATATTTTTTTCTTCAGGCAGACTAAATTGGTTTTGGATTAAGACTGATTGATTGCTGCTGAGATATACAGCAGTCTGTTGGAAATGCTCAGTTCTGAACACATAAGTAATTTCAGTCCAAGCTACTCAAGGAAATCACAGCGGATAGAATCGATGGATATTATGTGGCAGTTAGCAGCATCACATTGTTCAAGGTTACCATCAACAGCCCACAGAAATATTATTAAAGACTCACGATCATTTGTGCTGAATGCCTTCGCACGTTGGAGAGCGCTTGTGTCAATCTTGACACAAGATGTTATCTGTTTGTGTGTGTGTGTGTGTGTGTGTGTGTGTGTGTGTGTGTGTGTTTGTGTGTGTGTGTGTTTATGGATCAATGTGCCTTTGCACCACCTCGTGTGACATAAAATTGGCCACAAACTGACAGGTTGTATATTTTGGAATTCTTTTTTTTTTAATGCAGAACAGGTGCGTTATGTCAAAGAAATTAAATATTAGATCAACACATATCAGAGCATTTATTTCTATTACAGACCAATATGGGAAATATGAGGAAACTTAAAAAGAGCATTAACAGGAAGTGTTTGGACTGCAGGAGAGGAAGAAGGCGGCGCACCCAGATGAAACACGCAAAGGACAAATTATGCATCAACAGCATCCACTCTTCTGTTAACAGCGCAGTGTGCCGCTCGCTCTCTCCTTAAAAGTCAACCTCGCTCACCCAGCGCATCCCTCTCTCTCTCCCTGCAATCAGTTTAAACAAATAATAATCCATCAGATCATCCAGCATGCAGCTGTGGGCAGAAGAGTGCAGCGCACACAGATTACTTTGTGACAACAGCGCTCATGACTCATATTCCACTCTGCAACGGTTTTGAGTTCAACAATGACAGTAACTGAACAGATGTTGTACAGAAGAGTTTTTTTGTCTTTTTGTTTATTTGTGAGAGCAAGATGATAAGATTTTGTCTGCGTTCTCCTATACACAAGGCAACTCGGCTTTTTCCCACAATGCACCTGTAGCTCTTCCCTGTCATGTCATACTTATGCGTAGGGTTGCTTAGCAACCAGCCAAACCACAACACAGTGTGGCAGCATGAGTTATTACTTAGACTCCTGAAAAAGTGTGTGCAACATGTATGGCATAGCTTTGATAACGTACAGAATGTAATGTTATAGGAAGAAGTTTAGACAATATTCTACATCCAACTAGCCTGGTAAACAGGACCCATAATTCCCTTTGTGAATAAATTCACTTCCTGATATGGATCTGGCCACGCTCCACTGGGGATTCTTTGCAGAATTTTAATCCTAGTGGGCGTGGTATTGGGGTTAAGTGTAAAACTACTGGAGCAGCTGTAAACCAATGGGCATTGACTCTGACTGTATGATGTATGCTGTGGGCCTGCAAGGTTAATGTCCGATCTGTTCATAAATCACATACTGTAGATTGTATTAGATTGTGTTGTGATATCAGCTATTTATGTCAGTTTGAGTGCCTTTGTACTGTTTTTTGACTGTGCTGTGTTGTATGAACCCGAGTGTGTGTGAGTCTTATGTCCACACAGCACAAATCAGTAGAAAGACTCCTACTAAAGGCTCCTATTCTTTCCTATGTGTAGTCATTTCAAAAAAACGGTATTTGCCCGGTCTCCAAGGTTGTTTTCCATCTGATTGGAGCATTCTTCTTATTCAATATTGCGTTGTTTTCAATAACGAGGGTTTTTTGGTAGCCTGGTTTGCTTCTTGAATAGGCCAACACCATGACTGAACTACTGTAAACAAGCGTTTGACTTCTACGTCATTGAACTTAATCACTTCCACTAGTCACTGACTGGTCCGGCCAAAAATTTGTCTTTGCAATTCTAAAGACGGCCCTCGGTTCCAGACTGAATCTCAGAGAAAAGTGGGGTGAGCAAAAGGAGGGCGGAGCCAGGCTAGGATCCCAGATGAAGCTGATGAAAATGGGAATGAGGCGCAATTTCAAATCAGTCTGCTACTTCAGTGGATTCATCTTCAGTACACACAGCAGGGCTTCTGATACGTCGGAGTCACGTTCGGCACCACAGATCCTATTCTAACCTCAGTCCGATAAAGAATCAGTGAGTCACGCAGACTTGACTGATGTGTGACTCGTGAATCAATAATTCAAAATGAACGACTCTCGAGTGACACGTCTGCATGTCCCCTAACTCGTTCAGTGACATGCCCCGCCCACCTGCCACACGCTTGTGTAATCTGTGAAGACGGGGGGACAAATTCTGTGATGGATTAAAACACACATGATGCTGTTCTGGATGTTGGATAGAGTCAAAATAAACTCTGTGCGTGTGTGTGTGTTCATGATAATTAAGGAATCACCAGGGCAACAGAGTTCCACAGCACAGTGTAAAAAGATACACCAGGCTTTGTTTACACACACTATTTAGAAAAAAACATTCACTGTTTGTTGACAACAAAACAACAAAAGAATTACACATTAAACTACAGTTCATACACCTGTGCTCACAGAAACGGTACTTACAATAATGTACTCGATGCTTTCATCCGTCCTCCACTCCAGCAGATCATCTCAGTGTGGATCATGTATCTAGACAACCAGGAAACAGTACGCACTACACTGTAAAAACACGCCCTGAAATCCACACTAATTTACTGTTTTATACACAGTTTAACTCTGTGTTTATATATCATTTTTACAGTAGAGCGCTGTATGTTCTCTGGTAAAAATCAGTTAACTGTATGAAATCACAGTAGTCAGTGTAGTACTGTAAATTGTAGGCATGCGCAGAGAGCTCAGTATTTTTATCTGTATCTGTAAATGGCTGCAATTTATTTGGTGGAGCTGATCTTCGGCTGAGTGGTCTGGGATGGTGGTTCCCAAAGTGGGGGTTGGGACCCCTCTGGGGGTCGCGAGACACAGAGCATGGAGTTGCAAGACGCCTTCCAAAAAACAAATACATTTTTTAAATAATTGAAAATTGCATATTCAACCCATTATTGTATAAATTTTGGTTATATTACTTCAAATAATATCATGGATGTTAGGCTCTTGTTCTTTTGTGTGTATTGATTGTTTGCATCAGCCTAAAAGTGCGAGTGTGTGACACATTATGCACCACCTCCAGGGTTGATGGGGTCCCTGGTCTCTGGCACCGTTACTTTGGGGTCGTGGGCTGAAAAGTTTGGGAACCCCTGGACTAGGAGACCAGAGTTCAAGACCTTCTTTTGTCAAATACATTTTACAGTAAAGAAACAGTACTGTAAACTAACAGCAGCAAAGAAATTTTCTCTGTAAAAAAAAAAAAAAACTACAGTAAACAAACCAGAACTGTCCATACATTTTACAATACAGAAACCATTACTGTAAATACAGGCACAGCAGTTCTACTGTAAATATAATTACAGTAACTCACTGGCAGTAAATTACCATAAATTTTACAATAATTTTTTTTCAGCATACATTTGTGACACCATGAAGATGTGACAATTTATTCGACATGAACACTAGCACAGAAAATACTTGATTACAGCACAAACAGTTTTCATACAACAGTGTGAAATGGCGTGTGACATTACCATCACCCCGAGTGCTTTCTGTTTGAGCTCTCTAATGAGATGGTGGCACTGATTGACACTAAAAAAGCTGCACAATCACTCCTCACTGGTTCCCAGTAACCCTCATCCCCTGCCTTCACTGCTCAAAGTTACCATCAGAGGAATTATTTAAGATAAAAGGCACCATGGTTTAAAAAAAAATCCCTTGGCAGATATTATCATTGCAAGTCTTTATGGAAAGTGCTAACTTACTTTTTTCCTTTCCTCTCTTTCTCTCCCCACCTGCCACTCACTGTCTCTCTTTCTCTGTGTTTGTGTCCCAGCGGATAGAAAAAAGCAAGGAGAAAGAGAGGAGGAATAGAGGAGTGAGTGAGCTCTGTCAATGGGAGTGAGTGCACTGCTAAGTCTGGCTACACTACAAAGGTTAGCAGATCTGACTGTCAATAGTGTCTTGTGGGTGGGAGGGGAGGAAGGAGGAGACATGGAGGTGAGGTGGGGGGCGGTCGCTTTGAGAGAAAGAGATACTTTGATATTTCGGAATGTTAGAAGGGTGAATGTGGAGAACTGGAGGTTGGGGATCTAATTACCGGGCCATAATTGGGGGCTGGGGAATAGGTTGCCGTCCTCTCAACTCGCTGCAGATCAATTATGTTAAGAGAACATCTGTAAGTAGAGCTTAATGAGGTCCATTAGAGCAACATGCGCTGCCTTCCCTAACGGTGCTTGTCAGCTTCTTGGATGAGCTGAAGTGCGCTGCTGACTGGGGACTTGGTGGAGCGGCTTTAATAAGAGAGGAGGCTCCACTCGTTGCAGCTTTTCCCTACCTGAGAACTGGAGAGACACACGGACACACAGACAGGGGAGGTGGAAGGTGAGGAAGTGGGAAGGGGGAGAAGGACCCCTGTGAACCTGATCTGGGACGCGTAGCCACGGGGCAGGTTGATTTTTGGGTGATCTCACGTCCCAAAAATTTGAGCAGAAAACCAGCTGCTCTCCAGTGTTGCCAAGTTTTCTACTGATGATCCGGAGTAGAACGAGCCTTGAGAAAGTTGCCTCGTGGAAACTTTGACTAGTCAAGAGAACCAAGAAGACAGACACGGCCACAGGATTTGTTTTGGGCATACCTGACTGTCCTTGAAGGTAGGCCCTGTGTGTGTGTTTCTGCTCAGCGTGGCTGCTGAACACATGACATCAACATGTATGTGACTTCTCTCTGAACAGGCTTCATCCTCTGTAACCAGACGAGCTGGTGTTTAGATGAAGCCTGTTGAGGCTGTGATGGCGATTGGTGCTGGGTTCATTCTTCATGAGCCACCAAAAAAATTCTTTAGGAGGGGTTCATGGAGGTGTGCGGTTCTGTGGGACAGAGTTTATCCTCGCTGTGCGGTGGTCTGTTTGTCTGCACGCACTCGGCTGCCTTCTGTCCGTTCACACACACAATGAAGACACGGCGCAGCAGTGTGAGTGAATGGAGGGGCGGAGGGCAGCGGGAGAGAGGCGGCAGTCTCACACACTGCACACACTCTGAGGCAAATTGCATGATTACCAAGATAGGCCGCCTTGAAATAATTCAATCCATGACAAAACCTAATTACTGGCAGGTAATACCCTGTCAGCTTTAATGCATCTCATCACTCATAATGGCGCAGAGAGCATTTTATGACCCATCTCATTATCGCCGGATTTTAGGCTAGAGCCGTATGCCAACTACTGGCTTGTGTCTCCATCTCTCACAGGCCCCCCCCCCCCGAATTTTTCAGGGAATAACTTACACTTGTCAGACTGTGGTGTGTGTGTGTGTGTGTGTGGGGGGGGGGGGGGGGGGCGGGGGCCCCCACCGGCTCAAACAGGACGTCTGACTGATGCGAACAACAGGCCGAAGAATCACTTTGACCTTTAATGAGGCTTCTGCGCGCACATGCTGATGTGTCAGTTTCCTTCCTCTCTCTGTGAGCTACAGGTGTGCTTCTTTAGTCAAACTTCATGTGTAAATAATCTCTGGTGTAATTTGATGTTGTTTTGTCCGTGCAATAACGTGTCCGTTAACGTAGCATTAAGCTCCTCCCCCCTCCACTGAGAAAAACGCGTAACAAGCTCTCCCGACGAACAAAATACTCTGCCTGCAGAAATCCGTCTTTCTATCGTCGTAATGCGCGCCGTACGTGTGCGCGCACCCGCGGCCCCAAGACTGAAGGACGTTGAAAAAGTCGGCGTGGCGGGCGGGCGCGCGCACGTGATGCATGCCCTGTGAGATAGGGGAGCGCGCGGTAATAAGTGAATGACCTTATCTTGGAGGTGTGCGGGATCGCAGATAATAAAACTTGACTTCCGGCTCACCCCGCCATTCACTCGCTGATGTATGAGCCCCGCGCGCTCTCCGCATGCGTTACGGCGGCTGGGCGGATGAACACCTGTAGCTGGGTACCAACACACCGGCGGCTCGCTCTCCTCCATGTGGAGCTCGTTACATCCATCGTGAAGATCGGCGTGATGCGACGTGCGGTGTCCGTTTGGTGAACTTGTCCCGCAGCTGGACTCTGGAATTCACGCTCGTGCGGAACTTTGTGAGAAAGGTGAGTGAGCGGAACCTGTGCGCGTGAGTGTTTGTGCAGTCTGACGGAACAAAAAACAGAATTCAAAGGAACACACATTCTGAAGTGAATCGTGAAAATAAAGCTGTAAAACCTGCTCTGAGTGTCGATCAGCAGCTCAAGTGCTCCGGTGCTGGGGGAGCGGCGTGAGGAAACCGGCCCCCTCTCCGTTCTGTGCGCGCGATGCCCGGTCTCACGTCAAAGCGCTGATTAGCGAAGCTGCGTGCGGCGCGAGCGGGCGGACCAGTAGGATTAGATGGTCACGGCGCGGCGGAGGGGAAGCATCTCCGTTATTCGCTGCCTGCATCTCATCGCGTCTACCGCTCCGGTAGTCGATAAACGTGCTCTGACACGCCGCGTGACGCCCGACGGCAGCATCCACCTCGCTCCAGCCCCCCAGTCAGTGTGTAGCTGGCTGTGCGCCCCCCTTCCTCTCATTCCGCGCTGGCTGCCGTGCTGGATTGTTCCTGTCGAACAAAGCCTGCGCTCAGCCTGCAGCCTGCGGACAGCTGCTCTCCGGACCGGGCCACTCTGGGTTGCATGGTGGAGCTTCGGCGGCTTCAGCGCTTCAACAAATGCAGAAAAGGGAGAAAAGTTTCGGTAAGATGTTTCCCTTGCCCTCGGCATGTACGATCAGCACGTTTCATGTGTGTTTCTGTCTCCGCTACGACAACTTACAGCATCCCTGCGTCGAAGGCGAGCTACGGCTACGGATCTGACCCGCTGGTGCCCTCACGCGATCCGTTGTCTCCGCTATTCTGCTGATTACCGTTAGGGAGTCGTTAAAGACAGAGGATGTTCTGACGTTATGTCCGTGATCGGTGGATATGGACGCGCGGTGCTCCTGAACGGCTCTGCTTGTGCATGCTAAACGGAGTGTCGCTGTTAAATCCGTTATTGGCCTTTACCAGCGCTCCGCTGCCATGGCAACAGTAATTAAACTGACGGTGTGAAATGTCAGCATCTTGTTAACGAACAAATGGGAGTCAGATCCCGGGCTGTTCCCTGCTCAGCCCGCCGCCGTCCTCCGTCCGATCCGGGCTCCGGTGATCCATGTGGCCTGGAAGCCCGGCGAAGTGACGGGAGGACGGAAACGAGCCAGCGCGCGAGCAGAGCCGATATCATCAGCTGTAATTTTCCCTTCAGTTGTGCAAAATGAAGCTTTTGTTGCCCCCCCACCCACCCCCACCCCCGCTGCTGCTCTTTTCTTTCGAGTTGATTGCACCGTGAAAAGGAGAGTGAAACTCTGTGGGTTTGGTAATGAGCCGCGCGCACTTTGTAGTGTTAACGAGCCTGGACGGATCCGTGCAGCTGCACCGACGCAGCCGCGCGCCCTGCGCTCTCAATCCAACCAATTAACTACTGAACGGCCCCGGTACACCGGAACAAATGAGCCGCGCTGCCCACCCACCGCAACCTGTTTGATACTGCCTCTGCAAATCATTTCCCACTAATAACACATCTGTGTGTGTGTGTGTGTGTGTGTGTGTGTGTGTGTGCGCGCGCGCGCGCGCGTGTGTGTGTGAGGAGAAATGATCCGGATGTAAAGTGACGTGTCTGTTAACTTTAGAGGCGGTGTGTGTGTGTGTGTGTTTTTTTTATTGCATGTTTTCAGTTTATCTCCTACAACTTAAAATGTTTGTGTCACATAAAAACTTCACTGTCCAGTCAGTTCATTCTGACATGTGACGTGAATCTTCACGGCCCGTCAGCATGAGGTCAGAGTTCCTGTGAGGACAGCCTGTCAGGCAGCGTTCACACTAAAACATCACATCACAGACTTACCTGTGCCTGTACTGTTATTTTAAAAAATAAAAGCGCTAGCTGTAAGAAAAATGATTTTTTTTCCTTCCTTTTCGAAATGCAACAAACTGAGATTTTTTATTGTGAAAATTTAAAAATAATGCCAATGACACGTCTGAATTCAAAAATAGAAGTTTTAGTATTTTTTTCCAAAGGCAACAACTAAAACTAGCGTACAGTCTACTTTAAAAAAATATTGAGAGAGTGTGTGTGTGTGTGTGTATGTGTGTGTGTGGTGAATGGGGGACAAAGGGGAGTGGGGGTGTGACTCTCCTCAGGGAATGGCAGGAGAATACTAATTCCAGCTTGGTGCAAGGCCACATTGCCCCCCCACACACACACACACACACACACAAACAAAGCCTCTCCACAGTCAGCTCAGGCCGAACAATACGACCCTCGCAAAGCTGCTCGTCTGTAGCCACGCCCTCCAAACACAGAGGAGGTCAGCGTACAAAAAAGTGTCCAGGAAGAAAAGTGAAACTGTGGCTTTGTGTGTGAGTGTGTGTGTGTGTGTGTGTGTGTGTGCGCTGCTGGTTGGTGTCACAACACTGAAGCTGTGCTGCTGTGATGTGATGCTTCGAACCGTCTGCGTTTACATCATCGCTCGCTGTCTCCTCGTGTGCGACAGCTCACGTTCACTCGCAGCTCCAACGTTTTTTAATTATTGTTCAAAATACTTTAAAATGTTGTTTTATTAGTATTGATATCTTTTTTAATGAAGTAACAACTAAAAAAATTCAAAATGATAAGATCTTTGACATTGTAATTTTAGTTCAGTCTGGCTGCTCAGAGGATTTTCGAAGAACACGTCTGTGTGCTGGACTTTATTTTTGTCTGCCTGACGTCGTTCCATGTTGTTGTGAACGCAGACTGTGATTGGTCAGACTGACGCCAGCTGAACGGTGACTTTTGAATTCCAGTGGCAGTTAATCCTTCAACACGTTTAGTTTCCTGTCTTGGTTCTGCAGCTGTGTCCACTTTTTGAATTGTGAAGCAGCTCTGTGTCCTGTTGGCTCTTTGTTGCATGTTTTCAGACCTGCAGTTTAAGATTTGAGTTTGTGTTTTTGTGCGTACAAATAGATTACTCTACTATTACTATGTTCTTTAGGTTACAGGCGACCTTGTTAGCGATTGAGCAGTTCAGAATAAATCTGTTTTTGGACTCTTATGGTCTGTGAGAACTCATCTTTACTTTCTATTTAATTTTAGTGTTGTTCTTTTTTTGTGAAATTCTCAAATATTGTAGCTTCTCACACCACGACTCATCTAACGCTTAAACATGGAGGAGAACGGTGACAAACTGTCGTGTCATCAGCAGTTAAGCTCTGGTGTGTCTTCACTTTACTTCATTTCCTATGTGAACCGTCTTTCTGTGCTTCTCTCAGGTATACAAATGCTCTCCGTTCAGCCGGACACCAAGCCAAAAGGCTGTGCTGGCTGCAACCGGAAGATCAAGGACCGCTACCTGCTGAAAGCCCTCGATAAGTACTGGCACGAGGACTGCCTCAAGTGTGCCTGTTGTGACTGCCGGCTGGGCGAGGTGGGCTCCACGCTCTACACCAAAGCCAACCTCATCCTGTGCCGAAGAGACTACCTACGGTAAGACAGACAGCTGACACCGGCACAGCGTGTGTGTGTGTGTGTGTGTGTGTGTGTGTGTGTGTGTGTGTGTGTGTGTGTGTGTGGGGGGTTCATAAACACTGCACACTGCTCAGATGACACACACAGTCCCATCACAGTGTGCATGAGGGGGGGTCAAATCAGTGAAACCCACTTTACACACACATGTAGATTTAAGGCTGAACTCTTGTTTACTTTGTGAAATTTCGGCCGGCCATGTTTTCTGTTTGTTTGTTTGTTTTTTTTTAATTTTGGTTTTGCTCTGTGACCTTGTGTTAAGGTCTTTAAATTTGCCACATCCGACAATTAGACTGTAGCAAATGTAAATTATGGAATGGCAGCTGTGTACAGTTTCCAGCTTTTTAAACAGTTCAAGTTGTGTGTATTTTGTTTCTTAGTTTGTTGTGTTATTTTCACGATTGTTTTCTGTATAGTGGATAACAGACACAACAGAGTCTCGAATTAGCTTCAAACATGTTTGTTCTCCTTCTTTGGAGAGAACCGAGGCTGTTTGAATTCAAAGAGAAGTTGGTTGTAAATACTTGCTGTCAAGATTTTCATGGACTATATAACATGAAATTTGAATTTGTCTTAAAAAAAAGTCATTTTATTCACCTACAACAAAAACATCCAACAACATGACAGTAATTCCAACTAATCAGCAAAATCTGAGTGAAACAAACAGCTGCTATCAATTTTAACACCATCATAATCAAATGTAATAAATGTAGCACGGAGAAAATTGAGAAAGAGAAAACAACATCAACAACAACAACAAACATTTACACAAATTGACTTTTAGCTTTCACTCCAGTGACGTCATGTCACTAATAAGGCTGTGCTAAAAAATCATTACAACAATATATCCTGTACATATCTGTATCGATTTCCAGTTCCAAAACTTGATATCTTAAAAAAAAAAGAAAAATTCAAGTTTGAAACGGGGTATGAACTACAGCCTCCTCTGTTTCAGCATGTCCAGTTAAAGTGCAAGAGTGCTGAATTTTTCATTCTGTTGTTATGGCAGCTACATCAGTGTTCAGTAAATGCATCGTATTGCAACGCATCATGGTGTATCGTATCATGATGCGTATCGTAAAGTCCTCGCCAGTACCCAGCCCTACCCACTGACCTGTCACAGTTTTACAGGTTTAACAGCGAAAACATTTACCACCTTTCAGTTCTCAGGAGCAGCGTCGTTCCTGTTTCACGTGAGTGTCACATAACCAAAATGTTCCTGTAGTGAAATACAAGCAGTGATTCGAGCCTCACAGAGATGAACAGCAGCATGTTGTTGTGACAATAATGAGGGTTCTGATATTCTGGTATCTCTTTAATTCTTTTATTTCATTAATTATTGTGGTTTATGAATTGATAAATTACCTTACTTATTAATCATAATCATAAAACTCTGCTTTGACATTTTTATTGATCAATCACTGAAACTGAGTAACTGTGTTTCTGTCTGCTTGTGGAACTAAAGTCAGAGCTTTAAACCAGCAAAAAAATTGAATTCAGTGGGTTTATTGGGTAGAAGAGAATATAATTATTATACAGACGAACAGAAATCAAGGTTCAGTGTACTGAAGTTGATGTTTAGGGAACAATCCAGGATGTAAACATAAATATATATGAGTTTGTAAGGAACAACAATTTCTTAAATGACCATCGTTCAGCAAAGCCAAGTTTTGTTTTTGCATCTATAAATTATTCTTTGATAATATATGTGAGTATACTTTTATTCTCCATATTCAGAAATTACTCATTAAGTTAAAAGACTTCAAATCGAACGTTAAAGTGAGGAATCTCCGTCTGTCTGTTTGCATGTATGTGCTTCGTCTCGAGAACCGTTCATCCCATGAACGAGCACACAGCTCTGCATGTCGCCGCGGCACTCCGGGCTTTGCGTCCGTCTGCAGATCCGTTCTGTGATTTTCTCCACGACCGTCCATGTGATCAGCGTTGCGCTCTGTGGGTGGGCGTGTGGCTGACAGTGTCCACAGGAAGAAGTGGAACCTTGATTCCACAGAAGTGGGACACTTTGTAAAACATAAAGCAGGATGTGAGAACTCGTTACGTCTTTCTGACACATACATAATTAAACTTATGTCGCACAGTGTGTGCTCAGTGTGTGTATGCACACAGTGAAAGGTGAGAAGTTAAATGAGCTTGAGTCTGACTCGAGTCCGATCTATGAAAGAAATAACCAGAGGCCGAGCTGACTCAATATGGCGGCTGACAGACCTCGACTCACCGTCATCAAGCTCAGCTCAGTCAGCTGATGGCGATGGATAAAATCAGCCTATCGTCTGTAAGGCTCAGGGAACATGTGGTCGGTTATAAATTCATGAATTTCATCAATATTACTTTTTTCAGTAGTAATTATACAGCAGTAAAAAAATTATTCCTGCTGTTACATTTGAATGAAAAACTGCTCAGAGTTTCATTTGTGGCTTTTCAGCATCGGTCACAAAAGCTGACATCCTCAGTCTATAAACACATTTGTTTTATCGCATATTTGTACTTTTCACACATAAAACAGCTGTCACACATTCAGTCAATTGCATATACATATATGTGTGTGTGTGTGTGTGTGTGCATAAAAAACTGTATATATTGCTCTTCCACTCACTTTCTGAGTGATTTTTTTTATCCTATTCTGTGTATTTGTTCTACATGTGGAGCATGAACAACTTCAGACATTCATTTCACTGCTTTTTTGCCCAATGATGAATAAATTATCTTGATACCTGAAATGTCATGAAGCAATGAAGCAGAAAAAGGAATCATGATTAACAATAGTGATTGTTCATAATGTGGGCGTGGCCCATGTAAAGCAAACACCTCAGTGACCTGAAGCTCGTTGGGTATTGTAATGTGACTGTGTTGGTCATAACATTTCATTTTAATTTTTCAAAATAATGGGGAGAAAACTGCCGGGGGGGGGAGGGCACATACAATAAAAATGGAGGGTTTGGAGTGATGGGGGCTCTCCAGCTCTGCAGGCTGATAATACTGAGGAAGTAAGTGGCCGACTGCGGATGGCCTCTTTGGACCTGCACTGCACTGACCGTGAATATCTGAATAGGAAGTGAGATCATTCCAATATAAATTTATCTAATTTTACAGATACTTATTTCTGTAACTTTACCAATGGAATCATCTTTCTTTACTGATTATTGTTATGTTTTTGTCAGAGTGCAATAACTATGTGAGACAAATGTTGCCTGGTTAAAAACGTGTTCACAGATGGAATTCATCGGCATCTTCTGGAGGCCTGACACACGTGAGGCTTTTCCTCTGGGCTGGGAATACACACATTCAGCAGCACAAAGGAGCGGGGCTGAAAAGATTCCTTGAGTAACTCAAACAACTCGATTACTAAAATGCCTCGAGGCAAATTAATTCCCTCGAGGGTTCATTTTTATTCCAAGGTTACACAGCTGAAACGCTGCACAGCGCCACATAGCGCTCAGTTGTATAGTTCCGAGATAGCGTCAAGCTAAAGTGTGCTCTCTGTGCACTGTTCGGCACAGATAACCATTTCTGTCACCACACACTTTCACTGCTGATGAGCTGTAACGTGAACTTCAGGTCAAGCACATTTTGCAAAATAGAGGAAGAGAGAAGAAAATACTGAGAGGCAAAAAGAAGAGACAGTCCTGAGAAAACGAGAGAAATTTAAAAAGTCTGGAATCAATTTAAGTACGAAACGCAAAGAAAACACAGCAAGTCTGACTGCTGTAAAACAAAATTAGCAGCCAGAACAGCTCTCAATGCTGCAGCAGCTCGACAGAAAACATCCAGTCTTCTGATCCACAGAGTGACACGACACGACACATTAACTTTAGTGACAGAAATGAACATGGATCAGTGTGTGAGTTGAGATTAAAGCTAGTAAACAATGTACATTCACTATGGCCAAATGTAAAAACCAGTTAAGAAAGTAAATCAGTGTGGTGGCTGCCTGACCAGATGATGTGTCTCTGAATGATCTGAAGTACTGTGTGCTCCTAAAATAAAAACGTGCAAAAAAACAAAGAAAGAAAATGTTGCAGTCGGTTAGATAAAGCTAAAATAAACACAACCGTTTTAAATTTGATGTTCTGCAGTCTGTGGAGCATCCCTCCAATATAGTAAATAAATCTACATTTTTCAGACTTATGAACGTAATGATATTAATTTAGGCCTACAAACAAATAAATATTACACCTATTTCAGTAAATCACAGTCGCACTGTGGACAGCTTAAGCACAGAAAGATGTTACTGCAATTTCAGCAATAATAAATTTCTCGTCTTTTTTTTTTTTTTTTTTTTAAGGAAACCATTCCTTTATTTATTTTGAATATTATTCTTGAGCTTAAATAAAGCAAAAGTCATTTAATGGGAAAAAAAATTGTAGTGCGACAATATTTTTTATCTGATTAGTCCATTAATCGCTGGACTGATTGGGAGAAAACTCTAAAACTTGATTTCTGAGAGAAAAAAGTTGTCGTCTTCACTTTCACCGGGACATTTTATTTACTACTATCGTTTACTACAGTTTGACGACTGTCGTTTGGATGATGATGATGTGACGTCTTTATTAAAACACGAAGGGACGACAGGTCCGATTTCCTCCTGAAGCAGATGGTTTTAGAGTTTTTCCGGCCGACTTTATTTATTAATGTCATCAATCCTATTTTTGAAAAATATAAATTATAGGAGATTCAGACATAGTGTGAATAAAATCAGGATTTCATTCATCTTCTCTGATCATGTAAAATGTTTTCAGATGTTTTCTGTGTAAGAGAAAAATAAAGAAACATCATAACACGAAAAACCAAAGAATTTTGTGTTGTAGTTTGAAACCAGCTGCTTTTAGGCCGTGTGTTTCACATGATGATGACATATCGTCTTACACTCTCAGGTGAATTTCCCTCTCATGATGACATCACCAACTCACTTCTGACGAAGCTGCTGTTTTGCTGAAACACAGCATTCAGCATTCGCAGAGTTTGGACAGCGTGTGTCACTAATGTGTGCCGCTCTGTGGGTTACGTTTCCCGGGTGCCTGTGCAGATCCAGCACGTTTCATTTTACAGCTGCTGATAAGAAAGTCACTGTTGGGGGAATCGACTGATAGGCTCTGAGTTAAAGCAGCTGGGCCACAAAACAACCAGCCAGAACAGCTGAGACTTCAATCAGGTGATGCTGGGACATCATGTGACACTTTTTATTATTAAGAAAAATGTGTTTATCACTTGTTTTGATGCGCTTTGCACACAGAAAACACAATTGTAAAAATGAAAGTAATTCAGCAAACGCTGTAGCTCGTTCGGTAGCTGAGGTGGTCAGCGAATCGGATGGTTGGTGGCAGGAACGTGCAGTGATGTCATTGGCTGGGTGGGCAGCATCAGCAGAGCTCAGATCACACAGTGCATGCAGACAAAAATATGTATGAGGTATAACTTCATATCAAAACCACAGCAAAGTCAATCAAGTAGCCTTTGTCAAAAATGTAGTTATTGACATAGGCGGATAATAGCGCCCACACAATTACTGCCTATTAACGACTAAGACTAGCAGGTGGTGATTTGTTTTTTATGGGGAGGATAGTCAAGTTAAAGGCCAGTGCTGTTAGCCTGCAGCAGTCTGCTGTTTGTTTCAAGTTGTTGCCTTCAAGAAGAACCCGGGTCTCCGATTCCAGACAGTTTTTGAACCGCCAGCCGGTAGAATGAACATGTAGGTCCGTCCATTTTGGAGTAAAAACTCTGTTTTCACTGTCTACTTTTCTCATTTCAAGGGTACACCTTTCTCGTCCGTGTGCATCTCAGGTGCGCGTCGGGTAGCAGCGCTGCTGAGCAGACATGCAAATTTGATTGGCTGAGTAGAGTCATGTGGGCCGCTGCTGTAAAGGCTAGGATTGATGCTAGAGGCAGAGAAGCATTGTGCCTATGTGTTGCTGACTGAGGCCAGCGTGAGAGCAGACGACACGAGCGCAAAACTTCCACACCGTTCACGTTCACTCACAGACAGAGAAGCAGAGGCGGAGTCTGCCTCAGCTGCCTGTTTCCACACATGCCAGTTTTGTGAGTGAGCTCTCCTGAACGGACGCTGCCTTTGCTGTGCGTGTGTATGTGTGTGTGTGTGTGTGTGTGTGTGTGTGTGTGTGTGTGAAGGTTCCACACTGCAAGGCCACCAGTGAATGAATGTGTGAATGTTTGTGTTAAATAAGACCAGAAAAGCATCAATCAATGCACTCCATTTATGGTTTCAGTTCAGCGGGTCAGGTGGTCGGTCTGATGTGACACAACAGCACAGAGACAGCGTCACAGCTGCTTCAGGTTCACTGATCGTCCAGATATGAAACATCCCAGCAAACAGTGAAGGAGAGAAACGAAAACGCAGCACAAAGACTTCTCTCGCTCGTGTGTTTGTGCGCTGTCACTCTCTAGTAGTCGTACACACTTGTATTCATAAAATATTGACCTCCTACCAGTGACGACACTCACCCTAAAACTCCATTGGGTGACATTTAATTAGCATGAACACATGCAGTGCAGATTATTTACAGACTGATGTCAGAGTTAACCTGCAGAGCTGCAGAACAAAAACTGTAAATGAATGAGTGCATGTGGATGTTGTAGCCGAACACCGAAGCGCAGAACAGTGTTGAGTCCAACATGTTTCTGAACAGGAATGCAAGAGGGGGACCGATGCAACATGTTGTTGTTGTTTTTTCATCTGCAAAGTTCAAGGTGACTGAATTGATTTGACGTTCCCCGTCACGTAAACGGCCTCTCTGCGAATCCACCCTGACATCTCCTCAACACTGCCTAATGAATGGCAAATATAGCAAAGCGCAGCACTCCACATCTGATCTGCAGAGCAACAAAGAAAGCCAGGCTCCATCACCGAGGCAATCAATGGCTGCAACATCACAAAGCAATGCAGTTTACACACACACACACACACACACACACACACCCTCCTTTTCTCAAAAAGCAACATCAAATTAGGTCTGCAAAATTAATCCCAATTTAATCAAATTTAATCACCATATGGTTTATATTACATATCAAATATTACAATGTTATTTGTTGGAGGAGGAATGTAGAGACATTGTTCTGCTGCAGAGTTTGTGTGTGTGTGTGTGTGTGTGTGTGTGTGTGTGTGTGTGTGTGTGTGTGCATTCCTGGGTCACACATCAAATTCTACAGACTTAAGAAAATGTCTTTGTTTGATGCAAAAAATCCCACCAGAGTCATTTTATGTTTCTCAATGAGAATGAGAGTGGTGATGTAAAAAGGATCATTCTTCCTCTCTAATATACATCAAATCGTTATCACATTATCAGTCCAAATAAAATTTTTTAAAATCATGCAGCCCTACATCACATGTATCATTTCTTTGTGTCTGTATCGGAGTCTATGAGTGACAGGAGAGGAGACAAAAAAGGATAATTTCACATTCAGTTAATTTTTAGATTCCATCGGCTTTAAAAGTAAATTATTTGGGCTTTCATTACACAGCCCACCCCCCTCTTCAAGTCAGTCCTTTCTTCTTAGCAGGGTGGCATGTTATTAGGCCTGACATAACCAGGGTTAATAGAATTCTTCAGGGGTCTACGACCATGAGAAGCATGATCCCACCCGCAGAGAAATAATAATCCTCCATCACAGCACACAAATACTGAGTCAAGAAACACAAATATGGCGAGAAAAAACCTAAAGCTTCTGCTGCCGTCCCTGTGTGATCCAAATATGTTGTACAGAGAGAAGTCTGTGTGTGTGTGTGTGTGTGTGTGTGTGTGTGTGTGTGTGTGTGTGTGTGTGTGCGCGCGCGAGCGTTCCCTTCACAAACCTGCGACTGCAAACATAATTACAGGTATTATCTCCCAGAGCTTGATTTGTGCTCTGCTCTCTGTGAATATGGAGACATGCAGCGAGAACATTTTATCAACAAATGATCCTTTTGAAAGCGAAGCGTCATTGATGATAGGAGTCGTAGAGCGACGGCACGTTTAGGCTGATGTGTGATTTTCACAGAGCACAGCGATAATGTTTGAAAGCCCAGAGGAGGGAGGAGAGCAGACAGACTGACACATTTAAGTTCAAAAATGCTGAGAAAATGAAGACTGCAGCACAGCGGCATGCACAGTGCCACCACACAAACACACACACACTCACACACACACAC
>JAPQLA010000015.1:688439-701556 GCA_029822935.1 Naso vlamingii
TATATATATATATATGCTTACCTAAAAATCAATATCTGTTCAATTGTACGCTAAATTTAGGATTTTTTTTACTGCTTTAGTTTGCTGCCAGACAGCCGTTGATTTTGGCTAGTCTGAGCCAAACAGCTGATTTGCGAAGTGATACAGTGCACAGTGTAGTGCCAAAATAAATGTGTGTCTTAAAAAATACTCAACTATACCTTTAAATAGCTTATGTGTCCCTGAAACATAAAAAAGGAAAAGGCAGCTCTCAAAGAGTTACTTGATTTCACCGCCATCATTTTTTTAAACTAATGGACGACAAATCACAAATTCCCTGAAGCGTGCATGTTTGACAGGAGTGAGTTTTCTCACTGAACCTCAGTCAGTTGAGAGGCAAATGTAAATGAATCGTAACTGTAAAATTTGTCACTTCAAACCTTGTAAGAGTAGGAAAATTTTTTTTGTCCATCTCCAGTCATTGTGCAAAGCTGGGCTGGACCCTCCCAGAGTTCCTGAGGCCTGAGAAATGACTGACTTCATGTTTCTTCCCCTGTGTGTGTGTGTGTGTGTGTGTGTGTGTGTGTGTGTGTGTGTGTGTGTTGTGGGGTTCAGGTTGTTTGGTGTAACAGGGAACTGTGCAGCTTGCAGCAAACTCATTCCAGCATTCGAGATGGTCATGAGGGCCAAGGAGAATGTGTACCACCTGGACTGCTTCGCATGCCAGCTCTGTAATCAGAGGTGAGTGACTGAAACACTCGTTCTTTCCTCATACCTGCGTCTGGCCAGACGGCTGTTTGGGGCAACAAGTTTACAGCCCAGAAATCCCAAGTGCTGCTTACAGGTGTAGAAAGCTTCCACACCGGAGATTTATTACTGGAACCTGTGACTAAGTGGACACATCTGGGGCCATAGGGTCGCCTGCTGAATCCAGGGATTCTAATCCTGCACTGCTGTCGTACAGTGTCAGTCAAGAGCTGCAGGAGCAGTTACATGACTGTACGTATCAGAGATTTCAGGTAGGGATGTCCTGCTCACATTTTTTTTGCCCCTGAGTCCGAGTCCGAGTCATTTGATTTTGAGTATCTGCCGATACCGAGTCCCAATCCGATACTTTGGCAATTTATTAATGCTGTTCCATCTAACCTGCACATCCTGCTGCAGGCGCTTGACCGCCATCTTCAGATCAATCTGGATATCTTCCAGACGTGAACAGGCCAAGAGAGAATGTTTGACATATTCTATAATCTTCCTTGCGTTAGCCAGTGTGTCTGTGACGCTGCGCTGAGAGAGCAGACCCTCGTGCACAACAAGTTGGGGGGGGGGGCAAAAGCGTACTCGTTACTCCCATCATAATGTTGTGTTCACACAGGGGCGAGTAAAATCATTCGTGCCAGTGAATTACATGTAAAGTCAATGTAAAGGCGCCATCAGACGCCAGTTCTTGTTAAGCAAAGCAAATTGCACAGCATTTATTTGCTTTTTCGCGAGAGTTGAAGAATCGGAACTTTAGCAATCAGTTCACGCCATGATAGCCAATCAGCATTGAGAAGTGACAGTGAGGTATGACAGTAAGGCTGTAACAGCAGAGGATAAATCAGCATGCCACTATACAGCTATATGTTTATTGATTAACTGACAACTTTGCATCTGGGATGGAGCGCCTGAAGTTTATATGTCCTGTATTCGGTATCCTGAAGGGATTATATCCTGGCATTGATCCTTTGCAACAGGTCGTAAAACTGCGCCTGTGTGAGCCTGAAGCAGCGCAGGAAGTGGACAAGGTGGTGGAGTTCTCTGAACTGTGTGTCCCTCTGAAGGATTAGATGAACCTTCAGGATACTAACGTCACTTCTACTCAACAGAACTTTACAACAGCAACAAATGAAGGCCTCAGCATCACCGCCCCCCGTTTTTGTCTCGTATGTGGTGATAATGTACCATGAATCTCGTGGTGAACACCATTAAATCTCAGAGAAGATACGACGACAAAACAACAATGACGATCTCATTACGATCTCTGGTTCGTGTTTTGTATCATTCCTTCTTGCTGGCATTGACTCCCGAGTTCAACCAATCAACGTACACTTACGTCTCTATAGTTCCTCCAATGTACTGACTCCACGGTTGGAGCTAAAAAGTTTCTAGAAATGTCGTTCTAGGAAATAGTTTATGGTTCCTGTGGTGCGGGTGAAAATTAAACTGGAGGTTCTCAGAACTCTGAAATGGTCTCTGCGGTCTGAAAACGCCTTTTTTGGAGCTCATGAACAAACCAGAATGTTATCAAAGGTTCTGTTTTTAAGGTTACAGAAAACATTACCAAAGAGAAAACCTTAAAGGAACATTAGATGGTTATGTGGCTAAGTTCCTGCATTTATCTCATTCATCTCACAAGCACCTGGCTGCATGAAACTACACACACACAAGCCAGACATATTGTGCATGCTAAAGGCAAAGGATCTGGTTACACACAATTAGCACTCAGTTATTGTCTTGCCACTTCAGTTGGCTCCACCAGACAGCCTCTGCTAATGAAAGAAGTCAGCTAATCTTAATCAGCCGGGCCCAGGCAGGCCAACGCTGCTCTCCCTGATTAAGACCCATTTAAGCGCCAGCAAATCTTTCTTTTTATATTAGGCCGCTTGATGAACTGTTGAATAAAATGGACATCATTGTGTTTCACATGGTACACTGTGGCCCTGCAAGCAACATTCAGATGTTCATCACAGTCTCACAGGGAAGTTGGCGGGATTTACGGTGTGATATCAGCATTACTAAAACTGTTCCTCAGCTCTTCCTCTTTGTTTTTCCATCTGGTTTCTTTCTCTCACTGAGAGTTCCCATCCAGGAGGAACTGAAACCAAAAACACCGTGATCGTCTTTAAGAAATTTGGATTGGGAGCAGATTCAATTCTCAATGATGACCCCAGTGTCACTGGACAAGTCTCAGTCCCAGTGGGTGTCTCAACATTTTTATTTAAATTAGTAGGACGAACTTAAACACCTTCCCTTAGCGTTAGTGTCAGATCTATCGGGAAATCTCACGTCAAATGTTCTGAATAGTTTTCTCAGTGTCTCATTGCAGCCAGCCTGGAAATGTGCTCTGCTTTTTTGTCTGGCATACCGATCTCCTGCCTTGTTCATCTACACCAGCTCTGTCCCATCCTGTTCCCCAACCTCAAACAAACATAAAAGCCCCCACTGACCCTCCCCCTCCAGCAGCCTATCAATAAAGCAATCTAATCCATCTCAGAAATGACCTCGAGATTTCTCTGTGGAACATTGCTAAATGTGAAATCTGATAAACAGAGCAGGCGATGGCGAGGTCAGCACGGGTCACACAGTGTAATTATCCATCGCTTCTGCAGGTCAGCCACCCGTGTTGGTGTTTGAAGGTTAAATTGCTACAGTCAAGTACAAACATACAGCCAGCCTCATCACAAACACATGTACTTGCTTATGCATCAATCCATGCCATTAGGTGCTTTGTGGGTAAATGTGCCCAACTATAGCCCAAAGAGAAAAGACGGGAAAACTGAAGGAAACAAATTATTCTGCTTTCATTGAGGATTTCATGCAGAACTCTGAACGGTCTTCCTTCAGATACAGGCCCGTCTGTGCAGGCCGGCTGTAAAACAACAGGCCGCTTGGCTGCGGTTGGACATGTCACTGCAGTAAAGCACTGCGAGAGCTTTCTGGTTTTTGTCACCATCATCAAATTGAAACCGCATCAGAAATAGTGAGCAAAAGCCTTTTTTCCTTTCTCAGTGCATGATTTTAAAATGGTATCCAGTGAGTAGCTCCTGTGCCTGCTCTGTCAGTAGTAACATGGATTCTACATTGGCTCTGATTGCTCATGTCTGCATCAAGCCTTATTTAAAAAACTTCAACTGGACAAAAATCTTCCTGAGTGAATTCCCACCAACCACATCTGTTATTTTCCCGATCTGAGATGGAGAAGCAAAGCACCACCATGGTCTTCGTACTAAATGGATGTATATGAGTCTGGTTCCGAGGATAGAGGAGATATTGGCGGCGGGGTGGGGGCGTTGGGAGTAAGAATGGGGAGATGAGAGTCCATCTAGCGAGCTGTTAGCCACAGATCAGGCCTTGGGGACAGCTAATCAATTGGGCTGTCGTCCAGTCTCATCATCTAGCCAGAGCTGGCCAGATTTCCCCCAGTGAGCTGGAGGCTGAACTCTACAGAGGCTGGAGGAAGGTCAGAGGACAGGGAGCAGGGTGAGTGACAGGTCAGAGGACGGGGAGCCCTGAAAAGGGACAGTGCTTCATACAGGAGCTTTAAAAGGAGAAACTGGCACTTCGTAGGTTCACCTGGGCTGAGTTCAGCCACTGGTGCCTTGTGTGTTATGTGTTCAGCTTGTTAGACGGGGGTCTAACGGGCATGAGGGACTCAGTTGTCACTTTGTCTATGATTGGTGAGTCTCGGTGCCCTTTCAGCTGGCCTCCTACAGAACACAATTCAACTACCTTATCCTGCACTGGGAGAGAAAAAAAAAAAAGAATCGAGAAGAGAAATCACAGTTAATATGAAATTTGTACAAATACACAATAGTTTCCCCCCTTATGAGGTGACGGAAAAGTTTTTCAACCAAGAGCCAGTCAGTGGATGCTAAACATTCTAAAGATCGTAGCACTGCGATCAGAGGACACTGCCCCAAAAGACTGCATTTTAAAACTGAACATCATGATGAGTTGGCGAGTTCTGGGCACGGTATCGTTTTAGTTTAGAGCTGAGCACCATTTAGGCTCGGCCTATCCGAAAGAAGAACATTTGGAATGGTATGCCCTTGTTGAAAAGTGGTTAGTGGTTAGCAAAGTGGTTAGACAATGAAGTGCCATTGCAAGGTGGTGATGAAAGTTTGGGGGTGCGTGGTTAACCCATACAAGCTGCTTTGAGAAAAAACTGGATTACACCAGAGACTGCATTGCAGAGTTGGAGTAAAGCTGCATTCACACGGAGTCGGGCAGACGACAAAAACAGACGACTGAGAGCTAAACAAGGCAGAAACAGACTTTTATCGCAAGGAAGAGAAAACCAACGAGGGACCTGTGAATTTCATCGGCAATCAAAAAGGGCTAGAAAGCAAGCAAAGACGGGAAAGGGCAACAAAACATGAGTCAAGAGGAGAAAAACTACAAGATAAAACGGGATAGAAACTAATCTAAAAACTAAAACCCTAAACTGTGACAGGGACCTGCCTCAAACTGTTTGGATGTCAGAGTGACACAGAACTGCTGATTTCCACGGTGCCGTCCTCTAAACGACAGGGAATACAGAGTACACCAAACATTTAGCAAAACTGACCCACATTAACTCAAGATACCCGGCAAGGTCAATTTTTTGTCCCTGTGCAAAACAGGTTTGCACAACAAGATGAAAGTTTGTAGTCTGCACACGTAGAACACACAGAGTAGAATAGAATAAACAAGTAAAGGCAGTTTATTTACATTTACCTAAGTCTGTTGCAGCAGGTTGGCCAGCAGCTGTCCAGTAAAACTCAGTTTTTAAGATGTTCATCAGGTGTGGACAGAAACACATGAAACCATTCTCAAAGAGGCACCAGTGGAAAAGGTTAACCAAAAAACTCAAAAATTTTGATTAGGGCTGCAACAATGAATTGATAAAATCAAGAAAATGTAGTTATTAAAAGTGCTGGCATGGAATGCAATGCATTGTGTCACGTGATTATTGCGTCACGCGCTGTGTCACAAAGCTGTTTACATGCAGACAAAGTTGAATGGAGCGAGGCGAACATGTCACTGAGCTGATTTCATTGACAAAATCTGTGATTAAAAAAGTCATCCATTTTTTCATGAGGGAGACGAGATGACAACGAGCTAAAAATAGATCTTTGATGACAGAAACTATGACAAAATGTAGGTTTTCAATGACTGTATTAATCTAACTGAATTAAGAAAGAACATTTTGAGTAAAACTTAACCAAAATCTAATGAACTCTGACTGACTAAAACTGGACTAAAAATCATTTTCAGTTTGTTTGTCATTTTCAGCTGTCCTGTCTAAGAAATAAATTCACAAAAAGCCCCAAAAAATGTCTTGGGGAAAAAAAAAGTAATTTACCAGTTAAGCCTTAACTTGCCAAATTTCACTATATTAAAAAAATGATGAAAGGATAAAACGGTGGTGGTTCCTGGAGTTCACTGCAGTTTAAAGATGACCAAAACACGTGAAACAGAAAATGTTTTTGAGTGCAGGCGAGGCTGCCTTCATTCAGAAACAGACCGTGAGATCAGGGTTGTATTTGAGCCATGCACCTCAGACTGTTTTCTCCATTTGTGGTCACATTGTTGGATCATCAGCTGATTGTTCAGTGGTACAGTTCAGTAAGTTGACATCAGTAATCTGAGTCCTGAGGATCACAGACTTAGAAAAAAGGCTTACAAGAGTGTTTTAAAACTCAGCCACAATGAACATTTAAAAACCAAAGATGAAGACTAATTAATTAAATGTCAATCCAGCCCTTTCCAGATGTGAAATTAGATTCTCTCCATTACTGTCGCTCAAGAACAACTCATCTTCTGCATGTCCTTGTGCTGGGCCCGTCTGATTGCCCAGCAGCAATCTGCCAGAGAAGATTTACAACATGCTGTTACAATTAAGTATCGGTGTCCTCGGGCCAAGTGTTCCTGAAGCTGTATGCATCCTAACAGTAATTAGATTTGGT
This sequence comes from Naso vlamingii, assembly GCA_029822935.1. Classification (NCBI taxonomy): domain Eukaryota; kingdom Metazoa; phylum Chordata; class Actinopteri; order Acanthuriformes; family Acanthuridae; genus Naso; species Naso vlamingii. The sequence continues at coordinate 695,126 of JAPQLA010000015.1, forward strand.
GCAGTTGAGACTATTTTCTCTCTTTGACAATCTCCGTGTTTTTCATTTGAGAGGGAAGTGAATACTGTAGTTAACACGGGCCTACGAGGCAAACTGTTGGCATCGCAATACATCTTTAAGTGGGCGCCTGTGAAAACCATTCATTCTGTTCCACCTACAACAAGAGGTCTCCAAAGACTCGTTAGTCTCAGTCACCTCTACATAAAGCCGCGTAAAGCAAGGAACACAGGGAGACGTATAAATATATTATATATGTATATATATATATATAGAGAGAGAGAGAGAGAGAGAGAGAGAGAGAGAGAGAGAGATTACCCTGCATTGTTTGCAAATACAGCGGTATGACATCACAGCGTTAAGAGGAGGATGAGGAGGAAGGGAAGCAGGCACAGTACCAATAGTAGAAAGGGAGTTTTAAATAAGACAGTGAGGTTGGGGTCCACAGAATCACTGATGGAATCGCTAAATTGACCAATACAAACGAAATGTATTGTTAAACACATAATATCACGGCATTGATCGTAGTTTGACAGATTTTATTTTATTTTTTTAATTTGATTTTATTTCGAACATATAAAAATTAAAATAAAGAACAAAACATGGATCATCAGTGAGATTGGTGTCAAACTTACAGCAAACTCATGCTAACACAAATAAACATTTTATGTCCAAAAAGGGGTAGGTAGAAGTTTGTCACTTGTCAAGACCTACTCCTTATTTTAAATCATCTTTACACAGACATATGTATCGATTGTTTGTTTGTTTGTGTTTGTTCTTTTTTTTCCCCTATCTTTTTTGCCCTCAGCTTCTTGCTTATGTGATTACTGTTCAGTAAATCAAACATTCTGGGGGGGGTCGCTAATGTGTGGGACCACCTTTAAGTCACTTAAAAACACTCCCCCCCACGAAACTCATCATTTACACTAAAATACAGAGCCGATTAGTTTCCGAACGACCTCTTTGCGTCAGGTGATTTGCTGTTTTGCAAATTCTGTCTACATGTTAATTGGAACTGTGTAGATATGTGCAAAGACCACTTCTGGTCTAAAGTCTGGTGAAAAACAAGGAAAAACACCTCGCTGCTGCTAATGCTGCCGCTAATGCTAATGCTGCTAATGCTAATGCTAGCTGGCTCATCAGACCACTAAATTAAAACGGGAATATAAATGGAAAATGGGGGTTTGATTTGAAAAAAAAAATGGAGCTGATATCACAGGGCCCTAGTTTGGCAGCAGTCCCAAAATAACATAAATATTTCACTGCAACTAGAGGGCGCTAGCATGAGTGGCAGCTGATATTAGCTCTGTACATCAGTTTTAGTACTTCTGTCTTGTGTTTTTTTAACATGTTGTGTTGAACACTGCTGAGTCTCAGGTCATCACCGCACAGATCAGTAGGAAGACTCCTACTAAAGGCTCCTGTTATTCCCTACGTGCAGTAATCACAAAAAAACAGTTTTCGCCAGGTCTCCAAGGTTGTTATCCGTTGCATCAGAACATTCCTTTATTTAATACTAGTAGTAATACTACTATAGTTTTCAATAACGTTGAGTTTTTGATCCACCGGAGCCTGAAATTCCTGTCAAAACAAACATGGCACTGTCTCACCCAGGCCCAAATTTACACAAATGACATGAAACACATCATTTAATGTCATTTATGTACATTTTGGCACAGAGGATAGCAGGAGAGCTCGGTCCATGGAAGACTGAAGGAAGATAAACACCATCATTGTAATAAACTGCCAAGTTTGTGACACAAAGCCGGTTGTTATGTGGCAAAGTAACCCTTGCCTGAATTACCCCGCTTGGCTCTTATTGGCTGCGTTCACCGAGCGCTCACTACAGCCGTCACCTTCTCCTTCACATCAAATGCAACACCAATTGTTCTTTGCTTGTCAATAAAATCTGACATTTTCCTCTTACAAAACCAAGAACCACTCAGAATCACACCCCAACTACAGACCAGCAGACTGCTCTCCATGTGCCTCACATCCTGCACTGGCCATCGCCTTTCTCATCGCTAGGAAAGCAGCAGGACGAAAGTTTGATCTCTTTTTAAACTTCTATTTCTTTTAAACTCAGATCTGTTGAAACAACATGGGACAAAGCACGGTGGAAGGATGGTTGGACGCGGAAATAGTATTTTGAAAGAGTGTTGCGTCACGACTTGAAGACATACTAGTGGGTGACCGTCATTTTAGATGCAAAGTCTGCTTTGCTGTCTCTGATGTATGTGGCCTAAGCATTCATGTGCATAGCTTTAAAATTACTTCCTGACAGAATGTTCTGGAGTTTCATTGGACGAGCTTTCGAGCAGGAGAGGCTCTTCATTCATTTCCTGCAGCACTCAGTTGACAGGATGGAGTCAGCCACGTCTAGACTGACAGAAGCCTCATTTCATCCTGCTCTTCCTCAAAATATTTAGCTTTATTTCCATAACACAACATTTTCACACTTTTGTGTTTCAGTGCCTACAGTGTATTTGAATCCTGCTAATTGGTCCCAAACGGATTAAACAAATAATACTCTAAATCTACCCTGAAGCCCTGAATAAATGCTTGGAACAGCCCAGGCTCATCAGGTGCCTCCTGAGTTCCATCTGCTTCATGCAGCTTCCAGCACTGAATTCAGCAGTCTCAACATCAAGGGAAGCTTGGGGGGGGGGGGGCACTGTCCACCTCCCCCAACACTAGCTCCACCTCCCCACTGGTAAACACAGGCACTGCTGATTGTCGACCTCGTCTAACCTGCACATTGAGGGAGATAAGCGGCCCTCAGGACAACACAGCGAGGGCTCCTGCCCTCACTCGTCCAACATAATCTCCAGTTGCGCTGTGCTGAAAGGTCAAGTGTAAGTGTGACCCTGCTGGCTGGAGCAGGACAGGGCTGCCGATGTCGATGGGAGTCTCTACAACAGCCGCAGGTGGAAAGGAACCCCCCCCTGAAATTTTATTTGTACACACCTGAGCTGCGCTGCACACAAACCAGCCCCCAACCCCTCAGTCTTGCATATCCCCTACCCTCCGTTGAAACTGAGTTGACTGTTTGTCAGACGGGAACTCTTTGTCAGGGGGGTAGTTGACACAGACGTCAGAACGCTCGTGCTGCAGCTGGCTATGCCTGTTAGTCCACAGATGAGTACTAACGATGAGTTTCTTATTTGTTCCTAATGTGAACCCTTCCCCTGTTCTGTTTGTGTGGTGCAGGTTTTGTGTGGGAGACAAGTTTTTCCTGAAGAACAACATGATTCTGTGCCAGACGGACTATGAGGAGGGCCTGATGAAGGAGGGCTACGCTCCCCAGGTCCGCTGACCCTCAAAGGCCGACAAGGACGAGAAAGAAAAGAAGTAGTGGGAGAAAGACAAAGACTTGAGGAGAGCTTGTATTCACACAACAAAAAGCACCTCCTGTTCAGCTCTTGTCCCTCACATGTACATAACTGGAGCCTCCCTGGGAGGGGACACACCGCTGTACAGAGTAGCCATAGAGGTGCCAGTGTGGCAGGGAAAGGCCTTGAAAGCCTACAAGGAACCAGAATGATGAAAAAAAAAAAGTTTGTCTATTTATTTGTTTGTGATTTACGGATACTGCCTCCTTCGTCCTTGCCAACAAATACCTGCCTCAGAGCAATTTCTTACCAACAGCTGATCCTGGTTGTTGAAAGAAATGACATTAACCCACCCAAAAGCAATCTTGTCTCATCTTATCTGACAAGGATCGACAGTGTTCCCACCTGACTGCACGGTCTTACTTCTTTTACTTGAATCTAAAACACACTGAGGTGTTGTCAGTCAATGTACTTTTGAAATGAAGACCTTTTTATTGTAAATCAGAGTAAAAACTCAGCGCTTGTCAGTTGAAGAGGAGCGAAAAATAATGCTGATGAATGATTTGTTGGTGTGTGTGTGTGTGTGTGTGTGTGTGTGAGAGAGAGAGAGAGACAGAGTGTGTGTGCATTTGAGGACTTCAGTCTCACACTGTTAAATAAAGTTGGGTCATTTCATGCTCTCAAAATTCCAAAGTTGATCCTATGAGTGTCAGCATGTTTCCAAATCACACTCTCTAATTGGAAATAAATGCAGCAGTTCAGAACTCTATGTCACTGGAAGACTATTAAATAGTATTAAAAATAATAAAAATAATAATAACTTTAGATTGTGTAGCTCAATTCCAGAGACCAAAGGACAGTTCATGCAGAGGCCTCTGTGCTGTTGATCTTTGAAGACTAGCGTTGCATGAATCTTAGCTTGAGAGGGTTCCATAGCGCCATTTCAGACCCAGACATGTGATTGGCTGTTCAGAATGTCAGTAAAAAGATTTTATCTGGTCAAAGTAAGCCACACTAATCAGCATTTGTCTCTTACTTATTTTTGTTTTTATTTTGATAATGGATCAAATGACTTATCTGAGTGTGAAAGGCGTCTCTGGCAGTGATAAGCTGACAGAGGATCATCACCTGACTGTCAGCTCGGAGCCTTTTAACATCTGACTGGCTCAGAACCACACGGCAGTCACAATTAGCAGCTAGCTGGTGAAGAAACATTCGGCAGCTGATGAGCTGGGTGCTTTTCACAGAAGCTGGGGGAGACCAAACAAGAGCTAAGAAGTTCAGTTAGGTAACGACTTTGGTTAATGAAATAACACATTTTGTCAGATGTTAAACAATGAACCAGCCTTCATGTCTGCAGACAAACTGAGTGTGTGAGACTGTGTTACATGAGCCGTTTCAGTCACAGTGTTTTGGAAGCCCGAGTTCAGACTGTGGGCTTGTTCTTCTGAGGGACGGCTTTTTTCCTTGAGACTGTCTTTCTTTTTATTTAAAGCTTACTTTCCCACTGCTCCAAAGTGGGCACATGCTCATCGAGGCAGGTAGTTGTAGGGTTGTCGGGATCCGTCGGGACGGAGGGGAATGGTTACGTTTTGTACACTGTTTGATAAACATTCAGTGCATCAACTGTTGTCCAAAATTTGGCATAGTTTGACATGCTGATACTTGAATCCAACTGATTTCTCAACCAAGGTTTGGCTTATGTTGAGTGTCTTGGTAGCAACGACTGCCTGCTGCAGATGAATAACATACTTTTCTGCTGAGAAAAGAACAAACCTTTGATTTTTCAGTATTAAATATCAGCATCTGAGCCCGAGGAACAATGCTCAGCAATATTTCTTAGCTGGAAAAAAAGAAAAAAAAAACTTCTTTAATTTGTAAATTGTAGGTGTACATAAAAAAAATTCATTTTTGCTTGCTAATGATTCTTTCTATGTGTTATCCAGCATGAGATGTTTATTTTTAGGACAACGCTTGTAAATATTGTAATTGTAATAATTTTAAGCACAAATGCAATACAGTTTAATTGTGTTACCAGTGAGTGTGGTGGGGTTTTTTTTCTCTCTTACTGATTTGACTGCTTTTAATAGTTTACACCTTTACATTTGACATATCCATTATAAATCACTGTTTGCTTTGCAGTGATGGTAAATATCCAGCTCAAGAGGGCACAGCGTTAGTTGCAAACCAGATGCCAGAAACAACTAGTTCTTCGTTCATAACCCTAACTAGCAAAGCAAGCCACCGCCTGAACTATACTGTATGACATGTAATTGATCTAAAATGCAATAATTTCCTCAGTTTGTTGCCTCTGCTGCTTATGAAATACTCTTTTCAAAAATTAAGGATTTAACTGAACTGTCGGATGAAGGGGAGCTTACAGGTAAAGTGCCTTGATTGCAGAGTTGAAATCTTGTATACACCGAGATCGTGAATTTAATATATCTTTTGTTCAGCTCTCAAAACAATAGACTTTCATCATGTCAGAGCAAAAAACAAAGAGTCACTATTCTGGTAAAATTGTGTCAAACGTGGATCAAGAGAAAAATAAACGCGGCCATCGACAGCTTTCGAGAAGCAGCTCTAGCTGTCTCCCCGTGTTGTTTCCATCGATGACCCTGATTTTAATTAAAAGAATAATCTGGAATATCGAGGGAAAACATTTGGGTTAAAGTTATTGCTCTGATTAAGTGTATGCCTTTAAAGTGCATTGTGACATTTTTCAACACCAGCGCTTTCATCACATTTCAGAGTTTAATATCCAGGCCAACCAAGGCCGACTTAACAAAGAGGAAACAGCTCTGGTAGTGATGGCGGAGGAGGAGAAAGGACAGGAAGTGGTAGAATAGGTGGCATGGCTGCGCTTGTCCTTGCTGCGGATGCTAGTTAATAATGTCAACACACGAGTTGATTTTTTTTTTTAACTGCAGATGCACCTGCCAACTGAGTGACTTAATTAGAGAGGCTTTCTTTTCAGTAAACCAATTACTTATGTCCATTCCAGCTTATAAATGTGATGGCTAATACTAAAGCTGAGCTACAGAGATGCTGCCTGAAGTGAATAATCATACTGATCCACACACACACACACACACACACACA
>JAPQLA010000015.1:715821-726082 GCA_029822935.1 Naso vlamingii
ACACACACACACGCTATATATCAGACTGCACAGGCAGACCTTCATCAGACAGTAACTGTATGTAAACAGTATTTTTTAAAGTCACGCCGGATTCTTTAAAGAGTGAAAGTCTGAGCAGAAAGACGGAACTGTTTGTCATCATCTGCTTCTCACTGTACAAACACCTTGGACAGGACAATATTTACCTCGAACTAGAATACAGCTTAATGTGTGAATAATATACAATAATAATATTCATAATATTACATTTTAACGGTAACAACAATATAAAAACTACGGGTAACAAATGAAATGATATTCAGAGACAGACAGACAGCAGCCACCTGCCCGGTTCACTCACGCAGACGCACCTGCAGGAGCAGCACTCGCGTGGCCGTGACGGGCTGCAGCTCTCCCCGCAGGACGGGTCTCCTCAGGCCGGCTCTCTGAGTGACGAAGGTCCGGGGTGGACTAACGAGCCGTGCAGCTAGTTGGACCGAAGTCCGGATCTTCGTGTCGGTGAACAGCTTGAATCCACGTCTTCCTTCCGGTTTTATCACTTGGGAAGCCACGAAAACTCGAGTGAGGTTATTATTATTATTGTTGTTGTTGTTGTTGTTGTTGTTGTTTAAGTTTACAAAGCGGCGCACAGGGATGGTATTTAGATGGAGCTGCGGCCCCTGTGGGACACGTTGGCCGGAAGCACAGACTCACCGCAGTGACTGCACGTGTGGGTTAGTGTGACTGATGCCTCTGAGGCCTTCGACCGGTCAGTCACAGGAGGTTGGTTCCTTGCATAGGTGTGCCAACCAGAGCAGCCAGGTAAGATGAGGTCGTGTGCGGTGGGGGGTGTTACACCTGTGTATGGATGACCTGTCCAACCAGCTGAGGGGCCAGAATGCAGCAGAGTGTGGTTATGATTTGTAACCCTGAGGAGGACAGAGATCTGAAATTTCCTGATTTTTATTTGTCAGAGCACATAGTTTCTGTTTGTGACAAAACAAAACATCTGGGTCACTTCATGACCAATCAGATGATGATGATGATGATGATGATACGTATAGACAGCACCGTGTGTTCGATGCTCAGGCTCAGGACAAGTGTGGACTTTTCAGGCACTCTGAAGGAACCTGATGAATTCACGTATTTGTGGTTTGAATGTGTCTCAGAATGATTTGGTCCGGCTGGTGATCGATGTGGAGACGCTGGTGTAAGTGCCGTCTAGAGTGGTTCTTGGTTTGGTGTGTTTCTATTTTTTTCCCTTCATTATTGTGTTTTGTTTTTTTTTTATTGTTGTTCTTGTGGATAGTTGGACTTTGTGTCTGTCAATAAAGTTGATTGATTGATTGATTGATTGATTGAATGCTTCTAGGTTAGAAAACATGAAGTGACTGACAGCAGCCAAGCAATATTAATACTTTTCTTTGTAAAGGGATTTCAACACACATCCAAGCAGGCGGTTTATTTTTTATTTTGTTTCAAAAAACCAGAGGCAGGGTGGTAGTCTGTGAGGCTCTGGAGACCCCTACAGGTTGGAGGCCATCAGGCAGTGACCCAGTCAGCCTGTGGTTAATGACTGCCTGCTGGTTTCATGTCAGTTTGTGTTTGGGCAAGATAGTGGATCCCAAATTGCTCCTGGTGCTTGTTTAATTGGTGTGCTAATGTGTGTGTATGAGTTCCTACACTTTGCCATTAGTGTGTGGATGCTGACTTGTGTTGTAAAGCACCTTGGTGGTCAAAGGCTTCATGCTGTCAGTCAACAATGGCTTCCACAGAGAAACACACAAGTTTTTGAATTCTCTGCAGCAGCCATTTTTACATTTGAGAAATCAGTGTCAGTCCCTTCAAACAAGTCACCAGGTAAAAGCTTCGTGTCTGTGCTGGAGGCAGTTTGGTTGCTTTGTCACTGGCAGGAAAACAGGTATGCATGCTTCTGACCAAAACAAGGCAAAGCACATCGAATGCTGTGTGGGTCGACTGCAGATATTTAGGGGTTTTCTTTTCACTTCAACCCCCCCCCACCCCACCCCCTCCTGTCCTCCTCCCACACATCCGTTTATTCTCAAAGACTTTTCCGTGTCTTGAAATGCTACTTAGGGTTTCTGAGGAGAACTTCATTTTTCTGCGTTTGAGAGGCCCCTGATTCCCTGCCCGCCCTTGAGTTTCTCCAATGTCAGCATTCACTTCAAAAGCCTTAACAATGAGCTCTGAGGACCCCGTCGAGATTTCTCATTGCAAACAATTATTCTGTCCACGGTTGTTTGACAGAGATTTCTCTAGATGTATATTACAAGACCATAAATCAAATATCTTTGTCTCAGTGGAGCCTCGTGCTTTGTGCCGGTGCTTCTGACCTGAAACATGAGCTGAATGTAGATCGTTCTTTACGGAGGGACAAAAACAGCTCAGAAAAAGAGTTCAATTGTAGATTTTTATTTTGAATCTTTGTTTTCTTCATATTCTGATAGCCTTTTTTAACTTCTGTGTAACTCGTAACTCACTATTTCTCCATCCACATTTCCCCTCTTTCCCTGAAATTCTACAGCTTCTCTGCACCTGGGATATCCACCTGGGCTGGGACTGGGGCTGCGGGGGTCTTTCATGGTGTGTGGCTGTATCATCTAAAATAGATTAGAGAGCCTTTCTTTTGCCACAGGAAGGCATTGTGAAGTCTCCCCAGCAGTGGTCTTTAAAAGAAGCTTCACTACATCGCAGCATCCATCCCTCAGGTAACCTCCCACACGGAGACACACGGATGCTGCAGCCGTGTCCGCGAGGAAAGATTCATCCGAGTAAACATGGCTGAATAAATAAATGCATAAACTTTCTTTATTCTGAATTTTCAATGATTGCTGGAGGACTCTCAGGTGAAGTTTGAAACTGATCCAGGCCCATCTGACAGATATTGGTCAGGCAAGAGAGCTCACAGATCCACACACAGAGTTCACTGCTGTCTGTGTTTCTGTACCTGTGAGCTCATGTTCACTTCTTATCAGCATATTATAAAGTCACATGACGTGTTTCTCTGGTTTGTGCCTCTTTCAATGGCGTTCATTCCATTTATGAGACATTTTGCAGAGACTTTTCACCAAAAAATCATTTCTGTGCATCAGTTACTCACCCTTACATGTCTTCAATTAAAGATTTTCTTTTCCTTCCAGTGTTCCTCCATGGAAACAGATTTTTTCAAAAAATGCGAGATACACTTAAAAAAACATCAAAACCATCTAAAAACGTCAATCCAAAACTCTCAGTCTCGATCCTCTTTATCGTGTTGTAGGCTCAAAACTTCTAAAACACTTTTATTTTGGCTGAAAAGCTCCTAAATCCAACACATCGGTACGTTTGGCCGGGCTGGTGACAGGCAGCCTTGTACCAGATATGATGGATTTACTAACTTTTTAGCAGAAATAATCAGTGATCAGTTACAGTGAACATTAACCATATCAGAAATGCATTATGCTGTTACCTTGTAAAAATGTAAATTATTACAATATGCAAATTTTAATCCATATTTATTTATTTTTTGCTATTTATTTTTATCTCTGCACAATATGTTGAGCAGCTTTTCTGTATAACCATTTTTTTGTGAAAACAACAAATCAGTTGACGAGAGAACGGAAACTCACTGAACGGATCCTCTGGTCACTTTGTTCCACAGACAGTTAAAGAAACTTATTCAAGCAGGACGAGCCGTCCTCAGCTGTGTTACCAACAGAGTGAAAGGCAGCAGGGACAGAGGACAGAAGAAAGACATGGACCCATAGAGGGCGTGGAAGTTTGAAACGTGTTGTGTTGTTGAGATCACAGCGCAGCCTGAGTCCAGACGACATTTATAGCACGTTAAAAATAATGAATTCAGTTTTAATTCATCTTTTAATAGTTATGAATCAAACTGCATGTTAAGCAACAACTCTACTTGATTTTAAATATATAAGATCCTTAATATGTAATTAACATTCCATTTTTTACATTTGCCCATAGTGCGCCTCTTCTTGTATTTTCTGTCTTTGTTGAACTCTACAAAATACTTTTCACATATGAAAGGGTGCAAACAAATATACATGTGCTGGTAGTGTACCATCACTTAATAAGCCAGTTAACGGAACACTAATCGATCAAATACAATTAGTGCAAATATTTATTCATCATCTGTAAGTGCCTCTCCTTTACAGGGTCATGGGGGGGGGGCTTCAGTAGAACCCAGCTGGGCGAGGGCTGATATTAAAATCAAAACCAAAAATATATAATATCGAAATGTATTATTTTACATTTAATGTACTAAATATTCTTAAATAAAATGTGGAGTGAGCAGTCCGTCACCATGCTGCTGGTGTGTGCTGCTGGCAGCAAACTGTCGTTCTTCACAGTGCACAGCTGTGTGTTGGCGCTGGGCTCAGTCCATACTGATCAACATCTCTAACGAACGTGGGCTGTGAAAACTGAGTGCCAGTGTTTGTGGAGACAGGTGAGCCGGGACTGTTTTGATCTTTCAAACATGTATTCCATCTCTTCTTTCACCACAAGGGAGCCTGCAACCAAGGTCAGCGCTCAAAGGCAGGGTGCACCATGGGAAATGAGCCTGAGTGAGTGCATGCCAGCCTCACACTTTTGTGGGATCAGCAGAGCATCAGAAGGATCGGACTGACACGAGTGAAATCCCCGCGGTAACACCTATCACTACCTGTTTCTGCCACAGAGGAAACCAAAGGCTTGCTCTAATTGTATCATTAATATCATTGCAGGCTGAGGGCCAATTATTCTGTCTTTGAGTTTCACCTGCTCCAACCTTGAGTCCCGCTCTGCACAGACCGGCAGAGTTTCTGTGAGCACTGAACACCGGCCTGAAGACGCATCCGAGCTCCGAACACAGCACAGCTCGCCTTTACATGGGTTCTAATACGAAAACAGTGAAGTCTGATGTGCAGAATCTGATGGTGAACATTCCCATGCTGTCTGTCTGTCTGAATGCCTGCCTGCCTGCCCGCCTGTCTGTCTGTCTGTCCGGCAGGACCCTGACAGAGGAAACACTCGTTGTGTCTACATCCTTGTTCTTCTGCTTTTCTCCAGTTCTCTCTCATTTCTTTAAATCGGTGCAGAAGTACGATCCCTGCATTGTAACTTGCAGAGCCAATCATTGTAAAGATTCAGTTCTCTGTTCTCTGAGTGTGAACTCAAAGTATTCAGCTTGTTCACAATGATGCGGCGACAATACTGACTGAAACAGAATTATCATAAGGTTACCAGTGCAAGCTGGAGTAGATTTAAAACTTCCTCTTTTAACAGTTAAAGTCATACTGTAAAACAATAACATAAGAGAATAGGTCAAAGAACAGGTTTCAGATGGTAGTGTTGTAGTCACGACCACACTCACCGAGCACAGAGTGTGCTGAGACGGCGTTCTGTGGCGCCTGACACGTTTTAAATAAATCATTTGCTTTACACGTGAAGTGTTACACAGGCCGTCATAAACTGCATGTGTGTGTTCAGGGACACATGAAACTGGGGAACGATATGAAGCGATGAAGGGCAGTAGTACCTGCAAGAACTCTGAGCTACTTTCACCTCTGTGTACAAATCCTCCAAAGACGTGTTCCTGACTCTTCTGTCAGCTTCCCTCCAAAGTTTGATGATAATTCACCGGCATGCAAACAGTACGGAGGGGCGGGGCTTAGCAAAGGGTCAAAGGGTTGACTATTTTGTAAAACCCCTACTATGACAAGTGAGGAGAACAGAAGTCAGTTATTTTTTCCACATAGATCTTATATTTTGTGATCACTGAGGGTTAGAATTCAAATCAAAGACTTTCAGGACATGAAAGAAAAAAAAATCACAGTCATGATCATTTTCTGAACTCGAGTTTTTCACTGGAAACACATGAAGTTCATTTTACACTTCACACTGACTGACTGACATGATATCCTGCTTTGTTGTGTCTGTAACAAAATACATTAGTTTAATCACGTTTGTACTTCACATGTATTTCAAGCACACGGTTCGATGGGCACATCGGTGTACAGCTACCGAGTAATAAAACTCGTTTTCTGCGTCTAACAGACAATCCCAGTTTTTTATCAAAGCTTTAAAAATGTTAATAAAACCTTGAGCCAGCCTGTGTGCTGCCTGTGTGCAGTGTGTGTGTGTGTGTGTGTGTGCAGTGTGTGTGTGTGTGTGTGGTCAATCTGAGGTTCTTATTGGTCAGTAAAACAGGGCAGCTAGTGGCTCAGGCCATAGGCAGCTCATTATAAGCTGCATACCTTCCAGTAACATGATGGTAAATCTGAAAAACAAGAACAAAATTTTAAAAATAAGAAACTATGAGTTAAAATTATGCTTATTAGTAAAAACTAAGTTATATTCGGGGATGGTGTGGATAAGGTATTGAGTGTGTTCAGTCCCCACCTGCCTCTCGATGTCAGCTAACAGGCTGCTGGCGCCCAGGCGGAACAGGTGAGGGCTCAGCCAATCACTGCCCAGCTCCTCTTTTATCAGAATCAGCCAGAGCAGAGACTCCTGAGCCGTTCGGATCCCTCCTGCTGGCTTAAAGCCCACCTGAGGGAACACATGCACCTGTCAGACTTCCTTTTGATAGGGCTTATAGTTGGGGCTGGCTCAGGCTCACCTTGACCAGCCCCTCATCACGCTGCTACACAGGCTGAAGGCGCCAAGTGTCGCAAGCCTGCAAAGAGTAAGCTGTTCCAGATCATGAATGAATGAACGACCGCCCAACAAAAGTGACCTAACTCCAACATAAAAACGTGTCGCTCGACACTTTCATTTCACGTCGCGTACCTGAAGAGTTGGGTTCTGTCGCTGAAATCGTCAGATGTTGTTGTGGAATGTGATTGGGTAGTGTTCTTGTCGTTATGGAGATACTTTCTTCTTATTCTTACAACAAGTATTAGCACTCATCAAAAACTTACATATAACTTGCATATTAATATTTACTCTTACTACTTCCCTACGTATACTTTTACTGTTAAACATTCGGTCGTTTTGCTGTTGATGTTTCTCTGTCTCAACAGACACTTGAGCTAGCAGAGATCACAAACTGCTCCTTATCTTGTATTTAATCGTGGATGTTCACACGCCACAGAATGGCAGAAGTAAGCACTGTACCTTATGGCCTGTGCGGGAAAAGTAGTCACGGATGGCTCTCACCATCACTATGGCAACAGGGTACGTAGCGTTGGTAGCTTCTTTTCCTGTGGAAGTCTTGATGAAGTCTGACCCTGTTTAAAGGAAACATGTCAGAGATCATGTCATACACTCATGTTGTGCTCATCATTCATCAGCCAGTGTTTTTTATTTAGTCACTAATGTTCAGAACTGCACAGGAGGACGTGTGTGCTGCTCCGGCGGTGAAACAGAGTCAGCGACTCCGTGTGGTTCGGCCGCACGCTGACGACAGACAGTCGGCCCGACAAGAACATATGCTGCCTCTGATGGCTAACAGCAGCTGCACGCTCATCAATAAAACCGGCCATTTTTCCTCTCCATCACAGCCAATTATGCTTTATCAGTTTTCTTGTTAAAAATAGAAGATGAAATGAAGCTCTTTAATAGATTACCCACAAAACTGTGGGCTGCAGGAGAGAAAAAAAGATCCAGCCCTTCTGCCTCCCTGGTGTATAATGACTGTTCATTACTGCACAGAGCAAGATGAACATTTTCCACTTCATTAAAGGCATGTTCTATGTATTTTTGCAGTCAGGTCTTTCAGCCTTTCTCCCCTCATCTTCAAACTGGCATAATCCGTGAGATTCGTTATGGGGAGTCTTAATTACCAGATAATGGATAACGGTTATTAAATGTGGGTGGCGGTAATGAAGCTCTATTCATTTGCTTGGGTGTGGGGATATTGGAGGGGAACAGCGGAGTGAAATAGCTCGCATCAGAGATTAATACACGAAATCATCATTCAGTTTCAGGAATCTCATCCGCAATTCATAGGAACAAGAGAAGAAGAAGGAGTGAGCGCGGCGACAAAAGCATTTCAGTAATGATCTCTATCAGAGCTGCGACGCTTTGCTTCTGTAACCGTGTGATGGCTAGTTAAGCATACTCTGTGTTTGTGTTAATGTGTGTGTTGGTTCATTTGTGAGTGAGTGTGTGTGTGTGTATGCGTGTGTACACATGCATATGACAGATGGAGAACTCCTCTCATCTGGTTCAGCTTTCCAACGGAGGAGAAAAAGTTAGCAGCAACACCTTAACATCGACTCCTACTGATGTAGACTTCAGACTTTTACAAACGTCTTTAGTGCCCAATAAGAATAAGACCCCAGTCATCAAATCAGAAAAAACTGCAGCGGCTTGTTTCATAATGGCGTTGTACGACAGTTTGTGCAGAGCAGGCAGTAACAAGACGAAAACACTGGAGCTCGTTCAGTAAACTGAGCTTTGTCGGTTTTCCATCTACGAGCGAGTCACCTGTTACAAATCTCATGAGGGTGACAAAAGAGGAGATTACCGAGGAGATTCATCAGCCTACTGATGAGGAAATACACACCGTGTCTACACAGAGGCGTAATGTAAAGTAAGGCAAGCTACTGAAAGCACACTTCACATTAAATGAGGTTTTGTGTGTAAAACAGAACAGACTTGAGGCATGAAGTTACCAATGAACAGGGTCAGGTGCAGAGTGCTTCCTGCTGCCGCAGCCGACATGGAGGTGAACGACAACGATTCGCTTCTGAATGGTTCATTTTACTTGAACTCCCAAACGGCTCAGTCGACAAGTAACATGCACCTCGTGTACAGCAGAATTTAAAATAATACCACTGAAATACTTTGAGTTTGAGCTCCCACCAAGCTGCATCCAAGACGTGAAGGACAGCGCCTGTGAAACGGGTGGCAGCTGACTGCAGACCTTCAACATCATGACAGACTGCGGTGTAAGAGACGTGCCCCAGTCGGCACGTTGTCACCAGTCTTGTGATTTTCCATCGACGGAAACAAAAGTTTCATTATGAAAAAGAGAAAGCAACTAAACTGGAACTCCTGCAAAGTTCATTTGATTCCCAATCAGGTTACAGCGGTAACAATCGCTTTACATCTTAATATGGACTCAGAAACTGTTGTGAAATGCAAATTAATAGAATTTAAACGTGATAAAAAATGCAATTAATTGTGATCAGAAAAAAATTAATCGTCTGGCAGCCCTGGCAGATCATCAGTGTGAAAACAAGGCAGCTTCCGTCCAGCATCTCTCACTGCTCCCCTTATCCAATCGTTAACACATCAATAAAGGTGTTACTGACACACCTGCAGGGCGTCACCATGACGACACATAATAAAATCATCGTCACACATGCTAGACATGTATGTTATTTTCTCAATTACAAAACCGTGGAAACAACTTGCCGTTTTTGTGTAATGTACCCGTGTGTCTCCACTGATGAATATGACTGTGTGCTGTTTACTGTTACAGTAAAATATCTCCACCAACGACAAAATGTTTGTCCATCAATTAAGCACAACAAACAAAAACACACTGTGACAGAAACAGTGGAGCATGCAGAGCATGGAGCTGCACTGACACTGACCCGCCATCATGGCCACCAGGCTGGCTTTGTAGACATTGGTGAAGGTGCCGAGCTCTCCGACAGCCAGGATGGTTTTCATGTGGGCGTCGCCACACGCCTCCCGAAACTGACGGATCTCGTCATACATGGCTGTGAAGGGGAACAGGAAACACTCAGCATACACAATCCAAACAACCAATGAACAAAAGCCAAGAATAATTTCTTCAGACTCATAAGAAGTCAAATTGCTGAAAGATTGTTTGGTAAGGAAGGTTTGTGATTTGACTGATTTGATATATTTTATCTATATTTCACTCAAATGACGGTGTCCGGCTGCCTGAACACACCTGAACGCTGACATCATTACCTGAACATAATCACTAATCTCTGCCCGTGACAACAAAACAACTCAGCACATAAAACTTTTTATGTTTTCTGTGAAGCTTTCGTCAACAGCCAGCTGCTCCTGAAACCATTTTTCAAGAAAAGATTTTTGACTTTTACAGCCACAACATTTCAGATCTCTGATCTTCACATTTAACCTTCCTGTTAGAAACAGCAGCTGATCAAACAGTCGGGTTACAGTCCTTCACCTGCTGATTTACAATTCATCATGTGACTAAAAAATGTCTCATGGCCCTGCAGGCCACCGTCACAGTGCTCTGTTTTCAAAAATATTGTTCTTCAACACACATCAATTTGGAATATTTGAAACTGTTTTATATTAATTTCCTGCACCATCAATACCAGCTGTG
>JAPQLA010000015.1:738797-750479 GCA_029822935.1 Naso vlamingii
GTGTGTGTGTGTTCCTAATGAGGAGGTTGGCATTTTGTGAAGTCGCCTGTTCTTAGTGTGTCAATGGGTGAATGTTGACTTGTGCTGTGAAGCTCTTTGGCTCTGTTCCCTCCCGGCATCATCATCCGAGGAAGAAGTCTGTCGCCCCGGCCGGAGCCAGCAGGAAGCACCAGGACAGACAGACGAGTGTCGATTACTTTTCCACAAGCTGTTAACACTCAGATTGATAGAGTTCCTTTAACCATTTAGCAATTACAGGCATTTCCATACATGATCTCTCTATTTTAGAGGCTCAAATGTCATTGGACAAACTAGCAAAACTGTAAGCTGAAGCATCACGTACATCCACTAGTTTTGCACTTTAACGTAATGCCATTGTTGTGCGAATGAGTACGTGCATACGCTTACACAGAAAAAGTCAGTAGAGTTGGTGGTCCTTCAACGTGGCTGTTCCCACTGCTAAACGAACGTAGCCACATGTGGCCCCGACCACCTCCCAGTGTGGTTTGGGTGATCGGATCTTAATGCCTCGTGGGTGTGTTCCCACCTGTCCACGTGTGATCTGATCACTCAGGACGGATGTTGATACCAGGAGGTAACAAGGCCTTTGAGGAGCCAATAGAAAAATGTTTTATGAGTGCTGGACAAGTTGACTTTAAAGTTAAAAGGCTACGCTACCTAGAAGAGCAGCAGGCACTGCAGGGCGGCAGACCAAGCTGCTGTTCTGCCCAAAGACATGTCGCAGAGTGAAGAGCCCACGTCTGAAGAGCACAGCCATGAGACACACAGTCACACTGGAGAGAGAGAGAGAGACAGGGAGACAGGGAGAGAGACAGAGAGAGAGAGAGAGACAGAGAGACAGGAAGGGAGACGGGGGGCAGAGAGAGACAGAGAGAGAGACAGAGAGAGAGAAAAAGAGAGACAGAGAGAGAGAGAGAGAGAGACAGAGACAGAGAGAGAGAGACAGGAAGGGAGACGGGGGGCAGAGAGAGACAGAGAGAGAGAGAGGGGCAGCGAGAGAGAGAGAAAAAGAGAGACAGAGAGAGAGAGAGACAGAGAGCAGTGATTGGGTTTGGATGAACATCAACAAACTCAGAGTTGTTCCATTACTGCTGAAAATCGGTACGTGTATCTGCGAGTACGCTGGTCTGCACTGATCTGATGCTGTGTGATTTATTAACTGCTTATTTGTACCCAGTTAGCTCAGTTAGTGTAGCAGAAGGAATTCAATCGTCCTAGATTGTAGTTTTTAAGTTAAGTTACTGTTATATAGTGTTTTATTTCAATCTTTTCATTTTATTAAATTATGATTGCACCTTACGTTTTTAAGGAATTGTCATTTTTATGCCCTGGTATCGGATCAATACTCGATATCAGAATTGGTATTGGGAAGGAAAAACTGGTATCGGAACATCTCTACCAACAAACAAACCTATTTCTAGCAGTTTATTTAATGTTTCTGGTCCCTGTGAACAATCTCATGACATATTTTATCAGTGCTTTGTCACACATCAGTATTTGTAATATTCCAATGCTCTCATAACTATCAAAGACTTCCACATTTTTGTCAATAAACACCAAACAATTCAAACAACAGTAACAGCTGCTGTGTCAACACGCTGCAGATCAGCCTTCAGTTCTTCTCTCATGTGTCTTTTCTGCTCCTGCAGCTGTTGTTCGCCGTGATGGAGGCTTGTTATGTTACTGCGGCTCGGCAAACGCCATCAGCTCGCAGAAGCCCTGTGCTTCCACAAAACTTATTGGAGATGTATCTCCAGTCACCATTGTCGTTATCATCAGACTAATGTTTCCACTCTAGTATCATCACAGCGACGTGAACCAACAGGGCTGCAAATGATGTGATGGAGGCTGCCTGCCGTCAGTCTCCACCGGTTTGTGAGGTGGTGTTTCTAAGACAAGCAGGTTTAATGCCACATTTCTTACACTGCATGTTACTGTCATCTTTTTTAATCAAAGTATTTCTAAACATCATGTTTCCTGCTCACAGCTGACATGGTGCATGGAACAGCAACTGAGTTAATCTATTGTAGCCGAGAACAAGATGCATGCAGCTGTGCAAGGAGTGAAACCTTACTCGAATAATCAAGTTAATGACGACTACTTCAGTACTTCAGTAATTGTACCTATCCCTAATGACGACAACTCCACACCAGGGGAAAGCTCCTGCAGTCCACAGCGTTGTTCTGTGGCTTCAGAGGTTTTGTTGTCTTGCCGAGGCTGGATCCAACACATCACTGCTGGCCCGAGAGCGTGCAGCATCATCTGTGATGGCCTGACCCACAACAAAGACCTGACTAAATGTAATGTATTACTTTTATTACATATTTTGTAGTGTTTGTTTTGTTAATTTCTACAGAAACCATGAATCCACTGAGTTGTGAATAATTTTTTTTTGGAACACTCATATGCATTTACAGGATTACGTACAGCAATTTGAAGGAAAAAAAAACTGGAGCTGTATGTCCTTAACACTGTGTTTTCCATTTTTTGATGCTGTGTGTGATGAATGTTCAGTGGTGTCTTTATTGTGACTGTCTTGGTGTTAATCTTAAATATGAAAATTGAATTTTGTTTTTCACAGTTTTGAGAAAAGGGTGAAAGTTTTGAAGAAATCTGATCAGCCGTGGGGGATAAAGGCTGTAAAGATCTTTAACTGCAAACATGGAAACTGAGAATTCAGTTATACATATCTGAAACTAGAATTCTTACTCGTCATAATTTATTTATAGATACACAAGATGTCTGGAAAAGAATTGTAGTCATCTGTAATGAGAAACCCCATACACCTGAATGGTACATGTTTTTTAAGTTCTACTAGTCAAAATGTCAAGACATATATTTGTAATTAAAGATTTGACTAGTCAAAATGTTAATAAAAAATATAAAATCATATCGGAAGTTTGACTAGGAAAATGACTTTGAAGATATTACCAATGAATATCCAGTCTACCTAATATTCAAGTGTTAAAGGGATATTCCTGAATTTTTTGACATAGAGTCTCACAGGTCCCATTCTACTTCCGGTTCATGGGACCTTAAGTCGGGGGGGTCATATGATTCTATGGCAAGACAGAAATTATTGTCGGGCCTTGTTTGGCTCTGATTAAACACTCCACAGTGCACCTGAAACAGGAAGCTGCCAAACTTGTTTAATGTTACTTCCTGTTGCCACTAAACTAACCAGACTCACAAACTACGTTCAGCTGTAGTTTGACTTCTAAACGCTCAAACTGCTGCACTGTGGAGTGTTTAATAGAAGTATGGTAGAGACTAATACTGGATCCATTGACTTGTGCTAGCATTAGCTTGTATTAGTTTGGACTGTGAAATTTTGTGCTGTGGTGAGCTGAAAACGGTCCGGGTGGGTCAAAACGAGGTCCTATGTAAATAAAAAAAATCTGGAATATCCCTTTAAGGCCTTCACAGCTCCAACTTCACATCCAAATTTAGTCATCTCTGACTCCCAACAAAACAAGATGGCGGCGGCAGTCATGCCACACTCTGGGCTTTAAAGTCAGTTAGTAAATAAACGAACGTGCGACGTCACGTTGATGCTGCACTTTCAGTCAACAAGTCGACCTGTGCCACTCTGTCAGTCAGGTGTAGCAGTCTGTCAACACTACAGGAAGACGTCACTAAACACGTCTGACAGGTCACGTCTGTTCATGAAAAACATTAAACAACTTATTCCGAAGTGAACTCCCCGAAACCGCAAATCATCAGTGCGTCATCAGACACGCTCCGTGTTGTCCGTCGGTCCCTCACTGAAGCTCCTTTCTCTTAACGTTACTTCAATGTCCTCTTAACGTTACACAAACGTTACATGGAGTTTCGTAGTGTTATAACATCACGACAAATTAAACTACCGGGACACATTTGTTTCATTTCCGACAAGTTTCACATTCGTTGTACTAACCGGCGGTAATTTAGTCCACAAACACAAAATATAACGTAGTTTGTTTCCATACCGGTAAAGAGCAGCAGCGGCAGCAGATGCGCAGGTCGGAACATGAAATGAACGTCGACAGACAGGCAGCGTCCGACACGGTCCGTCCGGTCGACAAACGGTCGGTACGTGACGTCACCGTGTTCCGGCCTGCCCCTTTAAAGCGAGGCACAGGCTTCCTTCCCTCCGCCCGTTCTTTATCCTCACGCACCCATCACGAAGCACAGGGCGAACCTTGAAGCCGCGGCTGCTGCCCGTACATACGGAACGCTCGTTTTACTCGATATCGCGTCTTTTCCAGTGAAACGAGGGTTTTATCTCGCCTCTAATTTCTCGAGGCTTCGGGTGATTTCGGGTTTCAGCTGCTCCATAGCGCCCCCCCTCTGGTTCGGGGGGTGAACTGCAACGCCGTGGCATCTGTTGAAGCTCCAGCGCTTCAGAACATCCCTCAACCGCCTTCATTGGTTTATACGTGTGCAAGAATTTTAGTGGTTACTGAATCCTAAACAAAAAACTACGCTAACTTACGTCACGTTCTTCTTTCAGACGGATGGTTTTTTTCTGTTGAGTCTGCAGTAAAGTTCAGAAAATCTTCTCCCTCAGGACAGCCACAGCCACCCTCAGCAGACGGAGAGTCTCAACCATGTGGCAATTTATAGTATTGCTCTTAATCTAAAGAAGGAAAATTCCTTCCCAACGGCACCGGGACTGACACATAACCACGAACACACAGAAAGGACAGGAGGAGGCTGGTCAGCTGCTCCATGCTCACAAATGACAGAAAAGCACAACAAACACACTTTAAAAACCCCTAATAAACTTTTAATTTTAGCTGTACAATTGACAAATTACATTAAAACATCTGTATCTTTTCAAATGTCTGCAGTTGTATACCCCCCCACCTCTGGCTCGCAGGTTAGGAATACTGTTAACTCCCAAACATACAATGCAATGGAAATAAAGCTGCATATAATAGTACATATTACAGTTATATCAAGTACAGTGCTTACATAAAATACATCAGAGGAAAAGAATACATCCATTCACCATCCACCAACATTTACATGGAGCCTCGTTTGAGTCAGTGTGGGCTGAAATACTTCTGGTGCAAAATTCTGCTGGAGAAATACAATAGATTGAAGTGATGCACTATCAACTTATTTCTAAAAGATTTCACTTTATTTCTGTTTGACACATTCTGACAGGTTTTTGGGAAGCGGATGTCAGGTCAATGAATCGATATCTTGAAGAAAAAAAATTATGACACCTTATGTAACAGGTCTAGAGACATTAAAATAGCCCAACATGGCTTATTTTAAAAAATAATAGAAGCATTTGGTTTAATATCAAATAAAATTGCTACAAAAAGATCTAATTTGAAGAGCTCAAACTCTACCAAAACTATATGCTATATGGCAGGCCTTACGCACCCTTTCAACTGTCGCAACATTTTTCAAATCCAGGATTTTTTGGGGGGGGGGGGGGGGTTCAGTAATGCAGTGCCAGTCTTAAAAAATGCACAAATTTAAGGCACAGTTGGGTTGTCTGCTGCAGCAGGTTTTGAACATTTGAACGGTGTAACATTTGTACAATTTCACACTGCAAATATGGAATCCAACTTTCACTGCATTAAAAAAAAAGAGTCTGGAAGGAAACTTCTGGATTTTTAGTGTTTTTTTCAAAATACACAAGTGCTGTAAAAACACACAGGCAAACAGGAATCCCTAAATATAATAGTCTCCTTACAAGGGTTGGAATATTTTGAATTGGGTTCTGAAAAATTTCCCCAACAAGACGCAAATATGACCAAAGACCAAAGGCAACAGATTCCATGGTGACAGGAAACATCAGCGTCATCTGAGTGAGACGAGCACACGCTGCAAACTGGACATGAAATCTGTGAACTCTTCTGGACTCTTGGCCATGTGCACACAGAGATGACAACACACACTTTCAGAAACACAATTCAATGAGGGGGACATACCTACAGTGAAAATGACAACTTGAAAAATGTAAATAATACAAATAATAAGTAATGACAACTTGGGAATATATTTGGTTATATCTGTAGAAGAAAGCTTCAAGTGACTACTAAGGGTACACTCCCTGATTCCAATATATAGCTCAGAAGTTGAGTTTGGGAGCACAGCTAGATGCTATTAAAAAAAAAAAAATCAAGGGCAAAGGGAAAGAAAAGGCAATCCATGGAAAACATGAAGCAAACAGCGAGTCAACATCCTGTTGTCCTGTTCAGCTGAATGAGAAACACACACTGGTTGAGGCTGCGACGGCGCCGGCATCAGCGAGTGTGTGCGTCCGTGGCAAAGACAAATGTGAGCTTATGGTTTCATACTTAGGAGAGCATAAAGCTTGTGCCACCTTTTACATGTATTTACAGCACAACCTTTGAGAGCTTGTTCATGCCGTCCTCACCTGACTAAATAATAATAACAATAATAATAATAATAATAACAAGGAGTACAGCAAACATCTTCAGGAAATGAACACCCACACTGTGTTGTGATGAAAGCTTTCAGAGAGGCAGATTCTGACACATGCAGCCATTTCCATGAAACAGTGCCCAAATGAACATCATCATGGCATCAGCTCGACTGTGGAAGAGAAGGAGGGAGAGTAGAGTCTCTGCACACATCTTAAAAGAGCTTTGCATCTTTGTTAAATTCATGACATTTCCAATACAACAATTATAGAAAACAAACACTGCACAGTGGAACAGCTTCTCCTGCAAAGATCATGGGCTGAGAAAAGAAAAATAAACAGAACAGATCTCCTGCGACACAGACTTCTCCGAGACGTTTTCCTGTAATAGAGCATTGAAGGCGAAGCAGCAGATCGATGCTCATGCTAGGAGGGCACAGAGGATGATGCTAAATCGAACGCTAATGCTGATCTCATGAGAAACCCAAAGAGTTGGCTGAGCTGTGGTGCTGCAGGCTGGGCGTAGTGTTCACGGTGCTCGTGGTGCTCAGCTGGAGGCTGGAGGCCTTCAGGGGCGTGCTGCAGCCCTGGGCCTGCGGGAAGCG
This sequence comes from Naso vlamingii, assembly GCA_029822935.1. Taxonomy (NCBI): domain Eukaryota; kingdom Metazoa; phylum Chordata; class Actinopteri; order Acanthuriformes; family Acanthuridae; genus Naso; species Naso vlamingii. The sequence continues at coordinate 745,809 of JAPQLA010000015.1, forward strand.
CTGGTGGTATCGGTCTAAACGCAGATACTTCACCGTCACCAGCTTACCTGTCAAAAACCAGAAGCAGCAGACTGTCACAGACAATTCACTGCCCAGCTCCTCAAGACAGATTACAGTTTCCTCTGAGGAGGTCATTCACACACTCCTCCAACATCTCAACCTGATCTGGAGTCAAAAGATGGTGGCAGGATTCTGACGCTTTTGTTCTAAAACACCACTCTGCTTTTTTAAGGTTTCCCAAATCCTCCCACATGCAAGTATCTGCTCACTGATGCAGACTGATTCACTGCACAAAATGTCTCTATTGTATTTTTGCTCTGAATAATACTGTGAAATCAGCTCTTTTCCTGCCATAAGCTGATGAGTGAGAGGTTGAAACACAATCCACACAGAATCCATGGCAACAGTGACACCTGTAGACGCAACATGTAAAAGAAAGGGCAGGGTCTGGACAAAGAGGAGTGCATTTTTGAGACAATCACTGACCACCCAACCAAACCAGCAAGAGCCCCTCAAGAGAGCGAGAGTGAGGAGAGCAGCTTGGACTGCTCCTGGCTAACAACCAGCCACAGCAACACGGAGTGGACAGAATGGGACAATGAACTGCTACAGTCAGGTCAGCTGGTGTTTGGACAGAGACAGTTTTTGTAGTTTTACCTCTTTTCTAGTGGATTTGAAGTGAAGCCGTTAAGATATGAGTCAAAAGCAGACTGTCTGTTTTAATTCAAGATGTTTAACAAAAATATTGCAGTTTAACAGTTTAAAAAAGAGCCATTTTTTCACAAAGTTCCAACATTTGCAGAGGCTCAAAATTATTTGGAAAAACTAAATTAATGTAACTATCTATATTATTTTCATACTTGCAGGAAAGTCCTTTGAATTTAAAACTGCCTGAAAGTCTGGCACTCTTGGAAATCAACAATCGGTTTCATTCCTTTACATACTTTTCCAGGTCTGTAATGCAACTTCCTTCAGTATTTTGCTTGTATCACTTTGTCAGAGGACATTCTGATTAATCCATTTTAGAATAACACATTTTCAGAATTCTGTCTTTGAATTTAATTTTGCATACATACAAATAAATTAAAATTGGCGTAAACCCATGATTTTCAAAGTGAGGGCGCTTGCATAGGCGAGAGCCACTGGGGGGACATTTAGGAAGAATGGAGTGAAGTTCAGGGACGCGATGGAGAAATTTCCTGAGCATCACTGTGCATTCAAGGGCACCTCATCTAAATCGATACTCATATATATCTATATTCAATGTACATGAAAGATAGTTTAAAAACAAAAAAATATTATTTTCTTCTTCTTGTCATTTCATTAAAAGGTAACTGTTAAAATGACTAATTTAAATTTGTCCAAAGGTAAGTGTTATGAAAGTGTGTAATTACCATCAAACCAGGAGCCATGGAGTGCCTTGAAAGCTTTCCCTGAGTGCTCTGCAGAGAGACACTTCACATAGACACAGCCCTGTGGAGAACAGGAAGCACAGAGTGACATCACTGCGGCTAACAGCACTCAGCTGTGACATCAGAGTTCAGCTGCGTTTAGATCAAATCAGGTGATCCGGCAAAGCGCTGCAGGGTCGTTCACCGGCGGGAGTGTAAATAAACATAACAGGACTCGTTGTGTGACGTCAAGTTGTGTCCTTTATTCCTCTCCCAGTCTGAGGGTGGCAGGCGATCGCTGGAAGATCAGACAGCTGGAGACACCTTGTGAGCGTCACAAGAAAAAACAAACAGTCCGACGACACACACATGACGATGTGTTGCTACGGTGAAGTCATACTGTTTACAAAGAATGGAATAAAATATATTCAATGAAATTATTTAGTAACTATTATTTTAGGTAACTATTCTAGTTGTGCATGTGGCTGTAAAATGCAGATTTCTCTTAATTTTCTATTGCAAACTGAAAATAAAAGTTAAATTCACTTTCAAACATTCTGTTTTGGAGCACAATCAGCTTTGTGCTGACTGCCTTCACTGCATCAGCTTTTTGTGTGACATCGCCGGAGGTTTTCAGGCAGCGTTAAGTACAAATCCAGGTACTGTTGCACCAAAATAATCAGCTTCTCATTGTCGAGATCGGACATATTTTTCTCCTTTCATGAGGCATTTGAGGAGTTATGTAACATCGGCTTGTGAATTCTGTGGTGGAGGACGGCAAAAAGTTAAAATATTTAAACGTTTGACGGCAAAATCCTCTGCTGTTACAGTTGGCAGCAACATCAGATTTTTCCATCCTGCTCTCATCCAATTAAATAACATCTGGTTTGCCGTCTACCGTCTTCCTGATTCCATGTGAATGCAGCATTTCTCCGGCAGTTGAGCCCGTTGGAACTTTTTTCGCACCAGTCAAGACAGACGAGCCCTATTCAAATAAAAGAGGAAACCTGCGTTGTCAATGACAATAAAGGAGGGGAAGCACGCACATCCAAGCTACTTAGCTGCGCTGCTGGACCAGACTGAGAAAAAAAAAAAAAAGAGTTAAAAAAAGTCCACACACTCATATATGCTCCTACGAGTATGTGTTACCTACACAAAACCTGCGTTTTTGCCAGATCACCTGATTTGGTCTGACTGCAGCTTTTCTTCACCCCTCACAGGACAGAGCATACCTCTCGTGAGTTCTTGTCAACAGCGATATGGACGATGCCGTCGTTGTCATTGCACTTCTCCAAAATGGCCTCTTGAATGGCTAGATCCCAGTTTTCCCCAACCTCCCTAAAACACAAATACAAAAAAGTTGCAACCAGAAAGTCCAATCAGGGGGAAAAAAGGTTAAATTTGGTAGAAGGTACTCACATGACAGGATCAAACATGTTTCTGATCTTCAGACATGGCGTCAGGCTGTTTGGAGGTGAATTCCTCCGGTCCAGGGGAAAAGCTAAAGAGGAGGGAAAAAATGTCAATGATCCACCCAGTTTAAAAGAAATTCAAATATGTAAAAACATTTTCGTGGGTGCTACCTTTTCCTTGCCAGACTTTGGAAGGCATTGAGGAGGTTTTGTCACAACTCAGAGAAGGCTGGATCCACCTCCACACGAGGAAGTCTGCTCCGCCAATCCTCTGATTCTCCGTCCGAATCCTGGACTCGTTGGCAGAGACGAAGCTCTCAGCCTGCTTCCAAATCTTGTTCATTTTCTTTCTGAAAACATATCACAACTACTGACATATGTTCTCCGAATGACAGATCAATAGATAAATAGTTCTTGTAGTTTTACTGTGAATTTAAAACATGGTGCACTGTAGAAAGCAACACGATGTAGTAAATAAACCAACTGTATGTAGCACTATTAGGCTTGAATAACCTGCCGAGTTACTGTGCCTCACAAAAGTCACAACAAATAACTAACCAATAAGTATTTGGGCAACATTAATGCAGCCACATGTACAAAATGCTGTGAGACAGCAGCTGTGGCAGCATTGTGTGTACTGACCGATCCTGAGGCTGAACCAGGGAGTCCCTGACGTGGGGAATGGGCAGGTAAGGCTGCAGCTCTTGATTCTCTTGGCAAGCCTCAGAGTGGCTCTTCAACACATCTGATCAACAGAGCAGAAGGAAGGATGACAGATGTAAGCACCAGAATAAACTGCAGCACGCCCAGTCAACGACTTCAGCTGACACAAACAGCAGGTCATCACGTACAGAGTGCAAAATGCAGAATGTAGACGAGCAGAATCAGGTTCGCTTGTACAGATTTTTGCATTTTAACTTTTTCACCCACAACCACAGTTGTGACTACGTCTGGCAATGTTTGGCTAAAAACAGCAGTCTATACACTTACCCACTGATTGTGTCACTGATAAAAATCAATGATGAAAAGTGATATGGTGTCATTGTAATGTCTTAGTTAAACTCTGATGTGTAAAAGAAACAAAAGAATGAATTAAGTTTTGCTTTTATTTTCTGGTGGCAGCACACAGCTGAACTGTCTTTTTTTCTTTTTCTTTTTAGAAAATCATAAAACATGTACACAATGAAAACTGCCCATTGTAAACAAGATTTTTGTGTTTTTCTTTTACAAATTTATGCTGTTTGAGTTCCGGGTCAAAGATGCCACGGGGAAAATTGATCATGCACAGAACGCTCAGGCCAGTCCAGGTCCAGTGGAGGCGTATGCATGCAGGAGTACTTCAAATCCCAATCACACTACCCAGGTGTGTTAACTCAACTTTGAGAAATCCGATTTAGTACGATATCAGTTGAACTGACATGTTTACATGCATTTGGAAGGTCCGGTTTCAGCCAGACTGAGACAATAGACTGATTTTCTCTATCGACATGTAAAGGCACTGACTGAAGATTCTGAGCCCCAAACTGCTCCTGATGGCTCTTTACCCCAGTGTGTAAATGTTTGTGTGTTCCTGATGAGTACGTTGGAACTTTGCCCTGTAACAGGTCTCTGCCATTAGCATAATGCATGTTTGTGTGAATGGCTGAATGCTGATGAGAGTGTAAAAGCCATTAATGTGGTCAAAAGAATAGAAACAACAAAACAACCACTCTTTGTTGACATCACGGAGAATAATCAATAACCATGGTTAACCGACAATGATGTGCAACCAAACCCTGTAACTTCGAAAAATGCACCTTTGTGTGTTGGATGTTTTTTAGTCCCTGTCTCAGAGTCTCTCATGTTATCTCATCAAGCGGACTTGCTGT
>JAPQLA010000015.1:768921-781644 GCA_029822935.1 Naso vlamingii
TGTGTGTGTGTGTGTGTGTGTTCAGGATGGGCGGGCTGATGTGGTGGCGAATGATGCAGGAGACAGAGTGACTCCAAGTGTTGTGGCCTTCAGAGACACTGAGCAGGTAAAACTGGGGTGAGCAGGTGAGAATGGGTGAAATTCGGGACATGTGTCCAGCTGCTCTCCTTCCAAAACACTGAGGCTGTTCCGCTCACCTGGTTTCCTTCTAGTGTTATCCAAGTTGCTTTACATTGTTTGTGAATTGTTTTCTAGCCTTTCATATGGAAACTCTTGTAGACTGGATTTGTGCACAGCCTGCTCTGAGGGAGCCAGATTATTAAATAACTGACCACTGTGTGGTGCAGCTGAAAAGCCTGCATGCGTAGCTCCCTCACACAGATGCAGGGCCACATTTTTGCAGGTAGAATTCACCTGTTTGTTTGCCAGCATGCCTGCTGACTCTTTTTTATCTTCTGCAGATTGTAGGTATTGCAGCAAAGCAAGGACGCGTTCGCAACGCTGCCAACACAGTTGTAAAAGTGAAACAGGTGCTGGGGAGAAGGTGACGTACTGTTTGCTCGTCTTATTGTTGCAGGAGGCTGAGTGTCATCGTGTGTTAAATGCACAGGGTCATGGAGTTCTAGAAGACAGGAATTTATCTTCAGGCAGTATCAGTCTGGACATTATCTGCTATGTCAGTCACAACATGACATTTCATTTCATACAGTGTTATTTCAGATATTATGATGATATATTCAGTAAGTAATGAGCAGCCTGACTCTCCACTTAAATGCTTCAGTCACTCAGGATAAAAAGAACTTGTAATCTGCAAAACTACTTAAAGGAGAAGTTCGTTTTTTTGCACATTAAGTCTTATAATAAGAATATTTACGATCATATATGATGTTGTACAGCATTATAATGATGAAGGGTGGAGTCCTGAGAGCTGGAGTTTGTTGCTGACGTTTCCGCTCTGTTACATCTTTTAAAACGAGTGTTTACTGTATTTTTTGACCGATTGTCTGAGTGCATGTGCTCCTCCGTTGTTTTCAGCCAGCGATGACTTCAACATTGAGCTCCAGCTCTCAGGACTGCACCATTCATCATGATAATGCTGTAGAACATCATATATGATCGTAAATATTCTTATTATAAGGCTTTGAAAGGCTATACGTTTTCTTTAATTTAAGCATCCGGTCTGCTGATCTATCATGCACGATACCACCTGCACACGACAGACATGCTGCACGTTCCTGAATGAGTTGTTCTGAAGTTTCAAGTCAGAGATTAATTTTGTCTTTTCTGGCTCAATGTTCAGCTTCGATGATCCAGAGACACAAAGTCACCGAGTGCAGACCAAGTGTCAGGTGAGTTTGTTCACAGTGACTCTTTGTTACTGTGCTACAGTCAGCCAGGTGTCAGCAGCAGTCTTCAGTCAGAAGCATGATGGCTCGACTTTTAGTTTTGAAAATACTTGTTGATCCTTGATGATCTGCTGCAACACTGAACTCAGTTTAACACTCGACTGGATTTTCAGGTCATCAGTAGAGAAGACAAGCCTTATTACGTCATTACAGCAGGAGAGCAGCCGCAGCATGTTGCTCCAGTGGAGGCGGCGAAACTCATCTTCCAGAAAATGAAAGGTAGTTTGCCCCACACACACACACACACACACACGGATAGTGATGCACGCAACAGCACGTTGAATGATTCTTCCTATTTCCACAGAAACTGCTCAGTCAGCTCTGGGCTCTGATGTCACAGAAGCTGTCGTGACGGTCCCTTTTGAGTTTGCACATGCTCAGAAGCGTGCTCTGAGGTACACCCAGTCACTCCCCACTACAACTGTTTTGTTGTGGGACGATGAAAATATTTCCATTTGTTCTTTTGCTGTTATTTTTGTGCAGGGAGGCGGCTGAAGCTGCAGGCTTCCATGTCCTGAGGCTCATCCATGAACCTGCTGCGGCTCTGCTGGCCTATAACATCGGACAGGACTGCTCTGCAGGAAGGAGGTACAGCACTGATGCTGCTCATGCTGAATACTGATGTTGGCTTTTTATTTAGGAATCAGAAAAAGTTGGTGATTGCTGATATTATCAAGGACAGGGTGGGACTTGAAGAGTGTCCAAAAAGCTTTAAACCCTCAACGAACCCTTGAAACAAATTTGGACTCCCTTTGATCCAAAGCTCAGCATCGACTTCTCAAAGTCATCGCTGCAGAAGCATCCATAGACTTTAGCTTAGCTGGCCAGGCTTGCTAACACTCTGAATAGCAATAAGTAGCTCAGATTAATAGAGTTGTTCCGGGGCGCCTGGTGGCTCAATCGGTAGAGCAGGCGCCCCATATACAGAGGCTGTGTCCTCGCCGCAGCGGACCCTGGTTCGATTCCACCTGTGGCCCTTTGCTGCATGTCATTCCCCCCCTCTCTCCCCTGTTTCCTGTCCACTCTTCAGCTGTCCTGGAAATAAAGGCTCAAAAAAAAACCCCAGAAAAACCTTTAAAAAAAAAGAGTTGTTCCGATACCGAAACCATCATCTGAAAATGCTGGTATCGGTTTGGGCGAGCACGCCAGTCTGTGCACCATCTGACACCGTGTCAGTTATTAGCCGCGAAACGGTACCCAGCTACTTTTCCACTAGCTCAGTTAGCTCTGACTGATGTCACGTGCCTGAAATCAATTTTTCTTTGCCGCTCTAAAACAGTACTCAGGAAGTTGTGCTGTGGTGCCACTGGCAACTTCTATTTTTAAGAGTGACGAAGAAGAAAGGAGATTAGCTGGCAGAGCTAGCAAAATAATGCATGCAGCAATATCTGACACTGGAATGTCAAAGGAGACTGGAAAGGAATTGTTTTTATGTGCTGGTATCAGACCGGTTCTCGGTATCAGTCGTTATGTAATCCAGGTAGTGGAATTGTTATCAGGAAAGACAAAATCACATCGGAGCATCTCCACAAATTAACTGACGAGTATCCACTGAGAACGACGTAACGTGGCCTCAGTGTTTGTTTGTTTGTTTTTTTAAATTTTTTTATTTTTTATTTTTATTTTTTATTTATTTATTTATTTATTTTTTTAAATAACCTTTATTGGCCTCAGTGTTTGTTGAAGGCTTACGGAAGCAGACGTGACGTTAGCTGTGCCTGTTAAACTGTGACGGGTTCAGCGGGGAATGAGGACGTTGAAACAGTTTGCCCAGAACATAACGTTACACTTGTCAGCGTTTGATTTTGGAAAGGTAAAGAACGTAAATCTCTTTCCAACCTTGCCGAATAACGAGCATCACTTTTAAAAGGACTACCCAGAGCGAGCTGGAAGTCCACAGAAGCAGCCTGAAAGTGACGAAAATCTGAAAAGATTTAAAGAGTTTCAGTGGAGCGCAGCCGTGCAGTTGTCAGACTAGTTTCTACACTCTGATTGAACCGTTTGCATTTAAGGGTGGAGCTTAGCGAAGGGTGAATTGACTACAAATATGGTATGATCTGCAAAATGTATTTAGTCTCTCAGACTGCCTGTGATCACCATTAACTACACTACATGTATTCTGTTCATAGACTAAACCTTCAAAATCAAACAGATTAAATGAAAATCTGTCAAATTCAGCAGAAATGAAAAATATTTTATCAGGTGTCACAGTGTTGAGTCAAAAACCGCACGTGCCTCGATCTCCTGAGTGAATGATGTCATAGAATCACTATGAAAATGAAATCCAACAACTTGCCCTCATTGATTTCTGCCGTGTTGACAGTCACGTCCTGGTGTACAAGCTGGGCGGAACGTCGCTGAGTGTGACTGTGCTGCAGGTCAATGGAGGAATATTCCGGGTTCTCAACACCCACACTGACCACAGCATCGGAGGAGAGAGCTTCACTCAGGTCCTGGCCCAGCACCTCGCCGCTGAGTTCAAACGGTACTGACGCTCACCGCAGCCCTCCTGGGTTCATATTTTCCACCACATGTTAGAAATGAGACGCAGGAACACTCCTGAGTCTCAATCAAAAAACACGATAAACGATCTTTTTAAAAGACGATGCTTGTCACTACAACACAAAGTTAAACCACGGCTGCTCATAACCTGTTAACCGCCGTCTGTTGGTTTCCTGAAGCAGCTGAAAGAGCCGTTTCCCGGTTACGAGCAGCTGATGTTTAACTTTGTGTTTTAGTGTCAAACATCAGCAGACACGACTGAACATTCGGTGAGTTTCTCGTCTGTTTAAACAAGTTTGTATTAATTAAATGCAGTAATTCAATTACACAGTTAATATCAAACCTTAATTAATATCAAACAGTTAGTGTGTGTGAGTTCCTCGGGCTGTAGCAGGCAGACGCTCAAGCTGTTAGAGGAGCTTTTGTTCCTTCACCCAGGAGGACTGACAGCTTCTCTTCAGAGGTGAATGTTGGGAAATTTTTGGGAAGATTTTTGGGGTTATTTCTTTGAAATGCAGCTCTCTAAGTGAGGAGAGCTCTCCACCAAGGAGGAGAAAGGAGGAAGTGCATTTCTGCTGCTATGAAGCAGATAATTCTCCATCTCTCTCTCACTCACACACACACACACACACACACACACACGGGCAGCTATACGCTACGCTACATAAGAAACATACCTTTAAATCTTGCCCGCCATCCTCATGGTAAGTGTGTGTGTTTGTTGTGCAGCATTTTCAAGCATGATCTGAGCGGGAACGCTCGGGCAATGCTGAAGCTGATGAACGGAGCAGACATGGCCAAGCACTCCCTGTCCTCATTAGGATCGTCCAACTGCTTCGTCGACTCCCTGCACGATGGCATCGACTTTGAGTGCAGTGTCTCACGGTAAGCTGACACACACCTTATAAAGAACAAAAAAAAAAAGCTCCCAAACTCTTTGATTGACCTTCTTACAAACTGTAACTTGAAGGAAGCAGGCCGAGTTTCCAGCGCTTTTCATTGGTCCAGAATTGAAAACGTGCGAACATGAGAAATCTGCTGCATGCGGCCGAGCTCGGCAGAGGAGGAGCGTTTGTGTTTCCAGCCTTCAGGTGACGTCTGCCAGCTGTGGTCACGCGCTCTTTGTCATACGAGCGCTTTGTCCTGTAGGAGACTCATCCAGATGCAGACACCTGGAGTGGACGGCTGCTCGGTGACTCGGCCCATCCAGATCCACAGCAGACACCCCCCACCCCAGCCCCCACCCCAGCCCCGCTCCTGATACAGTCCTTTGCTGTAATGAGATCCCAGACATTTCAAAATGACACATTTTTTTTTATTGATTTGATACAAATTTGATATTTTTGCTTAAGGTTATTACAGGCTGACTTTCAGAATCTCATACCGGCTCATTCCTGATTTTGATATTTTTATTTATTAGGCTCCATAAAATAACAAAGAAGACAGTAAAAAAAGATGTTGTGACTGCTGTGGATTTTTATTGATATTATGAATCATTCAATAAATTATATTAGGCTACTAAGAGCATAAACTGCAACGTGATCTGTATTCAGAAAGCATTTTTATCCGTCCGTCAAGGGAACATCAATCTAACCAAGCCTATCCACGGTCTTTCAAAGTCCACAGTTAAATTTGACAGAATGCTGCCCTCCATGGTTGATGCACAGCTGCTCTGTAATCTTTTGTTTGTTTGATCCTGCGCCGGGAGTTCTGAAAATGTTTGGGTGACATGGAGCTCAATCTTCTCTTTTATGTTCTAAAAACAGGGACTCCTCTTTCCCATTTGTCCTGCTGCAGTTCAGCTTCTTTGCTCAGTTCTTCTGACTCAGTACGGTTTTAAAATACTGCTTATAATCGTAGTTTCCTCCACAGGGGAAGAGTAGTTTGGGTACATATCAATTTAAACAGTTCTACAGACTTTCATTAAAATTCAAATCCATTCTGATCTGACGTAAATTTGTGATGCTTTGTCTTTACAAGCAGATAAAATGTTAGAATCTGTTGTCATATATTCTGCTGTGGAGTTTTGTTCTTAGAGAACAGTTGTTTCCAGCGTTAAATCCTCTGCCTGGTGTTTTCTCAGAGCTCGATTTGAGCTGCTCTGCTCGTCACTCTTCAACAAAAGCATCCAGCCAATCAGACCCCTGCTTGAGGAGGCGGGACTCTCCACCAGCGACATTAACAAGGTATGGTGTGTGAGATGGGCCTGATTGAGTTTTCATCCATGTTCTACTGTTTTAAATGATCCAAATGTGACTTAAAGTAGTTGTATGATGTGGATGAGCGTCATGTTTATATCGATTGTGAATGAGTGTGAATGTGACTAAAGGTGGGAGGAGTCATTCTGAGAAAGCTTTTGATATTTCAACCCAGCATCCAAACACACACACAGACAGACAGTTTTCATGAGCCGGCACAACAGCTCCTCGTAAACTGACTGAAACTATTATTTGATTAGCAAAATAATTGTCAATTTATTTTCCACTGATCAATAAATCATTGCGAAACATGAGTTATTTGTTGAATTTGACAAAAGGTGTGTTGGATAAGAGTGACTCAGCCCTCCTTAAAAACAAACGGTTTGTATTCTGTTTGATCCTCTGTAAAGCACATTGAGTTTACATTTGTATGAAACGTACAAATCAAGTTGAATTGACCTGGAACCAGCAGGAACAAACACTGTGTGCTTTGCATGTCATGGGTGTATCACAGGTGGTTCTCTGTGGTGGCTCAGCCAGGATCCCTCGTCTCCAGCAAATGATTCGTGAGATGTTTCCTGATGTGGAGCTTCTCAGCTCGTCGCCTCCTGATGAGGTCATCGCAGTGGGAGCGGCACTGGAAGCGGGCTTACTGGTCGGCAGAGACGGCCTCTCCCCTGAGGAAGAGTCCGTCACAGTGGACGTCTCTGCCGCTGACATACTACTGAAGGTATGCTGGTCACTTAAAACACACAATATGTCAGAATTACTTTCAGCCGGGAAAATATGGATCATTTTGTTTTTTGTCATTGTGGCAACCTGAGGGATGATGAGGCAAGACTCACAATGAAACACATTTTTTCGCCTTTGTTCAGTGAAGGGCCGTTTCATTGTCCTGCTGCAGCGGCTGTTTGAAAGCTGGATACCTGGATGCTTCCTCCTGATTTGCCACAGAATGAACTTTAATGTTAACATTTGTAGTTTATGTTGCTTTACCTAATGCATTTGCTACATCAGCTCTCTCCTCTCCTGTCTGGCTCGGTGCTGTGTGTCTGTTGCAGGAGTTGGATGCATCAGGAGCAGAGGTGTTCACTGTTCTCCTGCCATCGGGCACACCCCTCCCTGCACGCAGACATCACATTGTGAGTGGAGGAGGGACACTAGCCCCCCTCCGTCTGGAGATTTTCCAGAGATTAGTCGCCGAGCAGCCAGAAAAGTTAGCAAAGGTAAAAGCACTAGCATTGGCTCATACATCATATAAATACACATAAAATGCTCTTTGTGATTTTGTTTGAGGGCCCAGACAAGAGCAGTTCTGTTTTTTTTTTTCCAAGATCACCAGTTGGGATCTAAAACTCTGGGCTGGGAAGAAAATCGTTAAACACGGGCACCCCAACGGGCGAACCCAGTGACGACCAAAGCAGTGTGATCGTGTACATACACAACGTGTGGGCTTTTTTGAACACTCCTGTTATTTAAGTTCATATGCTGTAGGTGCTACAGAAGTGACTGTTGTCGATGGCGTCAAAAAATGTTGCCTTAAACGGAGGAAATTTGGTTGGCAAATAGATAGGCGCTTCCATCGTTAATCATGTTATTGAACTCAGTTGTAAGGTCGTCATAACAAAGACAATAGACTTAAAATTTGGTGGATTGCTTTTCGGGGGGGGTTAGCGTGTTGTCCACAATCCCTGTGTGAGACAAGAATGTAGATGCCTTTACTTTCTCTGTGTGTTCAGTAGGTCACCAGATAGTCACCTTGTGCATCCTAAAAACTGGGTCAAAGTATGACCCCAAATGCATTTAGGAACAGAAATGTGTTGAACTCAATCAAAGGACTCGGTAACAGACGGACAATCAGCAGCAAAGCTGCAAGAAACGTTATTGTCATAAATATTAAAATGTCCAACCATAATAATTTTGTTCAACTTTAAGACAGAGGATAAAAAATCCAAGTCTCATTCAAAACAGAAAATCCAGGCCTTCAAATATAAAAAAAAAATCTGTGTATTGTTGGGGACTTTTGTGTAATGAAACAAGCATTCAGCAGCGCCATCTTGAGGAGCATAGACCCACTGCTAGCAGCTGTGGAGGACCGATAACCAAGGGAGTGAAGGTCTGACAACGTTCATCTCACCTCATCGCTGAACCTGGGATATATATTATTATACAACTTGTATGTTTGAATGTTTTAGCACATTTTTACAAAACCGACAGTAACTGAGTGTTTCAGTGTCTGTTTTTGATGGTAATCTTTCACATTCTGTCTGAAAAACAGGAAAAAGTAAACATGAAGCATTATTTACCTAATATTAATGAATAAATTAACTTTTATTTTATCTGCTCGTGTGTTTGATCGTATAATTTCTAGGTAATCTTGAGAGACCTGCAGCCTCAAGAGGAGAACCATGCCATCGACACCGTGTTGACCATGAAAAGGTATCCGCCCTGCAGGAGGAGCACGTGAGCCACTTTGTTCAGACAGCTCATATTTAACTGTTACTGTGTTTCAGGGACGGCTCCATTCACCTGTCCTGTGTAGAACAAAGCACGGGAAGGTCAGAGGTCATCACCATAGCAGCTGCCTCCGACAAACAGTGATCTGTGGTCGAACTACACACCAGCAAACTGTTTCATTTTTTGTTTTTTTCACATTCAGTAAAGAAAAATCGAACTCAAACTGTTTGTCCTGATTCATTAACTTCTGGATGTCCATACGATAATGGAGTAATTAAAGGATGCTCCTTCAGTTCAGCTCAGGAAGTTTATCACCCCCAAGGGAAGACTTGACATGCCGTCAGAAACAGTAAAAAAAAAAGAAGGTTACACATTGCTGTGCATCCGTTCACCCACGTATGAAACTCTCAGCAAGTTTTTCAGACAGGAATCAGCAACGCTTGGTGACGAAATAAAGTTCCATTCTCAGATTAAAAAATGCAGATTAACTACAAAATAAATTCCCTAGTTACCCCCTAAAGTCACACAGGGAGCGTTATCATATGGGAACATCTCCTGAAGTTTTATGGGGAACTTTCACTACAGCACTTCCACAATCAAGAACCTTTTAACATTCCCAAAGTTCTGAAAAGGTTCGGGACATTTATTTTAATTATTCTAGTTTTAGAGGGCAGTAAGCGAGGTCCTGTACCGACTGCACCGTTGGTCATAATAATGCTGTAGAACATTGAATAGGCTTGTAAATATCTGTTACAGGCTTAATGTGCAAAAGAGGACCTGGGGTCATCATTTGGCTCCTTGAAGCTCTTCTTTAAAATAGACCTGTCAAACGCAGCTGGTCATTATACTTTCACTATTTATCTGAAAATGTCATATTAGAGTATAACTTCACTGAGGTTAGACAGATCAATTTGACAAAACTGAAAAACATACATGACAGGCTGATCATAGAGACAGACTCCATGTGAGATTTTTAAAATTTTCAAGGATTAAAATACACAAAATGGCCCCAGGCTCTTTTTCCACTGTGGTCCTCTGTTGCAGTACAAGATGGCAGACTGAATACGAAAGTGTCACAAGATTATTTGACTTCAAAAGGTGAACAGACAGTAAACTGTGATGATAAAAGCTCTCAGCTGTGTTCAGCTTCAGCGAGGCCGACGGTTTGTTGTAAAAACAGAACAGTCGAAAGTCTCCACATTCAGATATCGACAATGAACCACTAATGACTCGTCCAGTCATCGAAGATGTGCAAATCTTCAGGCCATGTTTGGGAAAAGGTCCACCAAAGCATTTAGAGCCCGACTGAAAAGGACACAAAAACACCAAATGTGTACCTCAAAGGCCAGAAAACTGATTTTCACCAAAATTCCAGTGTGGAAGAAGTGGGAGGGAGTCAAAAGGGCCTTTTTGACTTTCACAAGTGGACACGACCTATTATGACTTAAATCTCTCCATATTTAAAATAAAGAAAACATACTGATCCAATTGTAAAGATTTCGGTTAGAAAAAAAAGAACACATATTAGAAATTTTCCCAAGGCATTTATTTAGTAGAGACACCACCAAATACCTTCAACGACAAATCAAAATTGTTGAACACACGTCTACATTATCCAGAAAAATAAACACATTCGTGTATTATTAATCCGACCAAATATGACCTGATTGTGTTATTTTGGTGGAATTTACATCTTAAGTCATTAAAACTAAACAAAGTGCAATTGATGAACAGATATATTTTTAAAAATATTTTAGCGGCTTTTCTCGCTTAATTTCAGCACGCAAAAACTTACAAGGTAGAAAATCAGATGCAAAGAATCAAGTCATCTTAGCAATCAAAGCACAAAAAACCCAAAATGATCTGCAAACAGGCATTCACTAACATTAAATATGTACGAAAAGTCCCCTTAATCTGATACGGCTGTTCAGTTTTGTGAAACAGAAGGCAAAAGAAATGGAAAAACTGCAATCCTGTTGATTGGAGATGTGAAGAAGAAACGCTGCCGTGGCTGAAGCCATGTCTTCATTTACATGTTTGGCTCTGAAAAAGAACAACAGAAAAACAAAACATAAGATTCTGCAGTTTCATGAAAGCTGGTGAAGTCACTTTGCATTTACCACTAAAACCTTTCTTCATATGTAGCAACATGCTTCATGTTGGATTTGACGTTTAATCTCTTTTCAAAAATTAAATCAAGTCCAAAGGCTTTCCTCTCTGCGTGTGTGTGTGTGTGTGTGTGTGGGGTGGGGGGGGGTGTCAGGGCCTACATGAGGGAAATCTGGTGCTGGTCCAAGTGTCCCGGAAGATTTCAACTTTTTGCACAAATTGAAGAACTTTCGGTCAAATATTAATTGAAATTTTTTTAAAGAAACGTCAGGCAGCCTAGGCAAAGAATGAGATTATCGAGGCACGTAGATTAAGCCTTTAATATTCTTTGTTGAAAACATTCTAAATAAAAAGTGGCGTCAACAGATGAGCTTAATATGCTGAACTCAGTCAGCAGGGCCTTGAAGTCCATCAGTTGGATTAGATAATTAGATGATGTTAACTAGAAAAATAAAATAGAATAAAATAAAATTGATCTATCCACAGATGTTGATTTCAGACCGTGTCAGAGGGAGTTCACTGCACATTTTGACCAGCAAGACTTCAGCAGATTTTTCTGGTCAAAGACCGTTGATGAGCCCAGGTTTGGGTACGAGGTCTTTAAGTCACGTAAGAGTAATAATCTTAAGTGTGTGTGCTGTTACTGTGACGATTTAACTCTTTATTTCCTCCTGATGTCTCTCTGCATTGCCTGCTTTACTGGCTGTATCACCTGCCATTTAGTTTTTCTGACCGCCCCCTCCCTGTGAGGACACGGCACACGGCGGATCCAAACTCACCCCAGGCGTAGTTGTTGACGTTTGTCCCGTGAGTGATCTTGCAGCTGTACTCCTCTCCACTGACAGGTGTGATGACTGTGTGCTTGGTCACGTGGAAACGCCAGTCATCTTTGAAGACCAGGTCAGACTCCTTGGAATCAGGAAGCTCCACCCCGTCCCTCATCAGCTGGATGCTGATGTCAGGAGGGAAGAAGAGACTTGCTGAGCAGATCAGGATGTTTTCCTTCCCGAACTCTGCGGGGTTACGGGTGTACACCTGAACCTTGGGCGGAGCTAGAGGCAACACACACACACGAAAGATGTCAGACATGAAACACACAATGTGCCTTTTTACATGTATCCTATTGGAAGAAATAAGACAAAAAAATCTTTGGTGTTTACATGAGCATCAGCATTTAGAGAATGCTGTCACAGTAACGGCTGTTTCCCTTCCACCTTAAAAATAACAGAACTTTACATTACAGACACACTTTACAAAGTTGTTTGTCTGAGTGATACGAAGTGAAGTTCAAATGACAAAGAGAAACCAAAAATGAATCGAACTGCACCTGAAGCGTCGGTCCTCTTAATTTAACATTAGCTAGATGAAGAGTGTCTACAGGCCTAATGCTCCATGTCACCCTCGCTCAGACACCGCTCCTTCACAAACACACTGAGGAGAGTTATTCCTTTGGAACAGTTTGATGTCATAATAATTAATAATTCACCCTCTGGGGTTGGGCCCTCATCACGACCTGTAAGTACTTTACTGAGGCCAGCAGAGGGCGCTGTCACAGCAGAGGTGATCTCAGAAAATCGAAACTAAGTCAACAGGGGATTTCCACCAGAACACAAACATACAATTTCCCCCAGAATCAAACAGAATATAAAATATTTTCTGATGTTCTTCATACGTTTGACTCCAACATCAGCTTTGACATTTTGACTTCAGGCTTCCTGACAACCAGCAGCTCTGTCTCTGCCCGCCTGTTACTCAGCACGCGGCCCAGCGCAGCACCATTAGCCTGAGACGCAGGTCACTCACAGCCGTCGAGGATAAAAGTAAGTTTACAGGAGACATGAGTTGATGAAACGTCCCTCGGGCAGGTGAGGTCCGGACAGGTGGTACTCACTGTGTTTGGGGGAGTCTGCGCAGTAAACAGCCGCCACCAGAGCGAAGAAACACACGAAGGACTTCATGTTGGATCTGTTGGATCACCCGCTTTGTTTCTGCAAAGACGCTGGAAGAACCAGAGACGAGGCCGCCGACGTCCAAGTCTGAGCAAAACTAAA
>JAPQLA010000015.1:783887-795727 GCA_029822935.1 Naso vlamingii
TTTTCTTCTGCTTTTTGAGATTTATTCAGAATACAGCCATACTTTCTCAGAAACTTTGCTGTCTCAAATTTAAAAAGCTCCCAGTTTTCATATTTAGCTTTATTGAAAAGGAATGAGATTAATTTGCCAATTTTGTGGTTTACGGTGTCCATTTTCAACAAAGAGTGGTTTAAAATCAGTAGGCTTTCCTATTTGGGGATTCATTATTGCACAACCATTTAACTGTTATGTAGTCAGCCTCGTGGTCTGTGAGCAGAGTGGGATGAATATCAGCAGAAATGTCAGCCGCATGCAGACAATCTGACAGGAGCCAGAAGTCAATAGAGGACTGTTTAGAGCAGTCGTTATTGCTCCAAGTGAACGCTGAGTCATTAGGATATTTACCTCTCCATGCTTCTTTTAAACTGAATCTTTGCATGAGTATTTTTAAATCATTAGCCTACTTGAAGCAGGAGCCCGAGGTGGCCATATATCAAGTCAGCTCTTGATTGATGTCATTTTCTAAGTGAGATAGTAATTGAGAATTTTCAGATTGTGAATCGTAACCATAGATACTGATGATAATAAAGACCTTATTATAGTAAGATACAATCATAAAAACAAAATGTCCCCCAGGATCACATGTGGGCTAATTGTGAGAAAATCGCCTTCAGATTTGTTCTTCAAAGTGTATCAGCTGAATGCTGAGTTCCATGGAAAACCATCGATCATCACCCCGCTGAGACCTCCAGAAACTTTAACTGTATGTCAGGGCTTTACGTTCAGAGACATTTGTTGACGTGTCTTCATGACGTGTAACCAGACGGGCTCACAGTCACGTGTGCGTGTGTATATCTATGACGGGTTGTCGTTGGCGTGCCTGTCTTTAGACAGGACGCTCTTGTTTTGTGACTTGGTGCGCTCCGTAGACACTGTTACCATGAAACCTAACCAGTCGTAGGTGACAAGGCTCGTGCCCGCCCGCGCAGGCCACGCTGAGACGGAAACAAGCCAGCCCCGCCTCACGGTAAGACCATCCTAGACGGGGAGGGAAAAAATCGCTTCCGGTACGATCCAGCGAAGATGGCGGCGTCCGCAGCAGCCGAAGCAGTTTGCACAAACAGCCGACAGAGCGAATGTTTGTCTGCAGACTCGGGAAACTTTCAGGACTGCGTGGTGGATTTCTTAGAGAAGGAGGTCGGCAGCGACCTGAAGTCCTTGAAGAATGTTGGCGACCTGCTGGAGAAACTGAGAGAAGAAAACAACGTCCTGCAGAAGCAGGTGAGCTCACGTCAACCTTCTTTGTATGGTGCAAAAAAAATCCCCCAAATTTCACAAACTCATATATATTCTTCTTTTGTACTGTTATTTGAATGAATTCTGGTAATCTGTGACTTTCTTTTTCTTTTTACAACATCTGTCCAACACTCAGACACTCATAATGTACCTTTCTGATATTCCCAAGATATTTTCTGACCATCGCAGAAGAAATAATGTAGATATCATACCCAGAGGAGACATGCCACACCTGTTTGTGCTGTTTATGGGGAAAACAAACAAACAAACAAACAAACAAACAGACCTGACCTTAACCTGCCAAAACTCGATAATCTGGGACAGGCCATGTTGTAATCTCAGATATCTGTAGTAGAACAAATTTACTGACTTCATGCTTGTCAGGCTTAATATAATAAGTTGTTTAAAAGCATATGACATTGTGGCTTTGCATTCTGTAAGACATTTCATTGATTGTTAATTACAGGGCATGGACGTTTTTATACTTAACGTGAATAATAAATACAATCTGTGTATGTGGCTGTGCATGTGTGTGTATGTGTGTTTAGGTACAAAGAAGAAATAATATTTTAATTAGAAGAATGTTGTGAATTTTTGTTATGCACTGACCTGTAATTATTATTAATTATATTCAAAAGATTAAAAAATAAAATAAATTAAAGATTGGACAATACAAGGACATAAAGACTGAACCACTGAAAGTTGATTGGACCTCAGATCCAAGTAGTCAAACTTATTTATTCTTTTTCAAAATTTTTCCTAAACAGACGATGCACGCATTCTGCACAAACTGCTTCTGGGGTTCTTCTGAGCTGTGCAGTGCAATCAAGAGCACTGTCTGAATGGCCACGATTAGCTCTGGCATTTGGCGTTGCAGTCATGTAACAGCACTGTTGTCCACCCACAGAGGGTGGCAAATGGCCCTCATATGATGCGGATATCAAATCAAAGAAAAAACACATAAAATTTCAATTATTCAAAGCAGATTACAATCTAATATTTATGGTTATTGTAGCCAGTAACATATTTTCAGATGGAATTATTAATAAACAATCAAAGAAAAATACATTGGATTGTGCTGCCAGTTTCAGTAAGAGACTGGTTAGAAGTGCTGTCATTGAACTGCATCATTCTGTACATTACTATGTATTTAAAGGGATAGTTCACCCAAAAATGGAAATTCAGTCATCATTTACTCACCCTCATGCCGATGGAAGGTCGTGTGAAATTTTATAGTCCACAAAAGCGTTTTAGGCATTGTAGTAATCTCCTAAACAATTAAAGTGAATGGTGACCAATGTTCAGACTGCTTGTGCGAAGTGATCCGAAGCCCCCATCACACATGATCTATGGACAGTATCCAGAGAATCTGATCAGGATCACGTGCAGATCTGCCTGTTCACACATGCAGCAACCATCAGGAGATTGTCCATGTGTGACGTGTTCACACATGTATGAAATAGTCCGTGTAGTTTGGGCCAGAGGCGATGCCCACACACACACAGACACACACACACACAGACACACAGACGTAACGGCTCTGTCAGGGTTTCTCATCTCAGGACACCAGATGAACTTTTTACATTGGTAGCATCAGTGTGGCTAACATTTTTATTTAGATGCACCAGCACACACATTTAGGTGCACCTAAAATTTTTCGCTGCACCTTTAGGCACCACAATAATACAACTATTATTCCTTTTTCCTGACAATCGTATTGTATATGGGTTTGCTCATAACTTTCTGCTTGCCATGGTCAGTATTTAACTTAAAACAACAACTTCTTGTTTTTGGCATGCAAACTCAAGTGAAGCACTTTGTCTTACTGTTTTGTTTGTATGAAGAGTGCTGTACAATCACAGAATTAGGGGTTTTATGGTCAAGAAGCAACACAGGAGCACAGAAATAAGAATAATATAATATTGAGCATAAAAAGTAGTTTTGACACACAATATGTGTACTGTTGGAAATTACCACGTCACATCTAATGTTAGTTACATCATAATGTTAGGCCAAAATAGACCTGTGTTATGTGCACAGTTTAAAAAGAGGATTTGGCATGTAAGGTAATCAAAAGACTTAGCCAATGATTTCTGAACCAACTTTAAGGCTTGTTTAGGCTCGTGTTCATGTTGTTGTGTGGGTCACACACCGATTGCATTACTTGACTACTGGCACCACCTGATGTGTGCAGCAGCATTTTAGAGCTGCTGAAGACAAAGTGACATTTCACTTATAATATGACGACGGTAGAGGATTAGTTGTCAAAGCGAAACGCAAAAAGCATGTAACAAATCACTTTACAATATTTCGGATGCTAATGGAAAACTTGATGATTTGATTGACAGAAAAGTTTGTTAGCTCACCTGTTGCCTGTAGCTCTCATCTACCCACTCTGTTCTTGATCCGTTACTTTCACAGATGGTATGAAAATTTCCTATTTTCCTATTTTCCTACATTTCCTACAACTACACCCACAAGTTTCCAGTGCTCTCTCTTTGTAGTCTGCTGCTGGCTGTGGGTCTGGTTGAGCTGCAGCCCCCCATCTGTCTGAGTTACTCATCTGTATATTCTGGCTCAAACAAATAAGGCTCAGCAAAAAAGTGATGTTCTGTAATGAAGTCTTCGGACAATGTAGTCTTTGAAAGTTAGTAAGCGGTAAGTATTACAAGACACCACGTGCAAGCAGATGCCTCTCTGAGTGTGTGAGGGAAACCTCTGGGTTGCATGTATACACAGGTCTGTAGATACTGCGAGCTCTCGTTAGTCTCGCCTTGTGCCGCTGTACAAACTTCAGGCGGCGTGTGCACGCAAGTGAACGTGTTTCCCATCATAGGGACTACAGGTTACAGTGAACAGTGAGGTTAAAAACATGATGTCAGTGACGTTTTTCAAAACAACTTGGCATGTTGAGGCTTCAGGACACGAGCAGCATGGAGGCATTTTTCAGAATTTCGTTTTTGCACTGCCAAAATGTAGAAAAATTTTCCCTGATTCCTTGATTCCTTGTTAGTCGAGTGGATGACAACCAGTCCTATGAGTTCACTAAAAGCTTCCCAACAGGGGCTGTTTTTCAGCTTAGTACCAAAGATAGACAGAAATCCTGTTCAAAATACATATGTTTCCTGAAAGCATTGGATATTACAGCTTTTCTTATTTTTCTAGGGGTATTGAGACAAAATGTGGGAGTGCTTGAGCCTGTGGCTCATGGTACGTGAAACTGTGTCAGGTCAGGAGGCGGGACTGGCTTCTCTTCCCACGGACGTTGTGTGACGGCATTGAGGGTTGCGACACAATTAAAAAACGCTGATATTTTGGCCTGGTTTTCCTTCTTCGGGCCTGAGTGTCCAGGGGCCTAAGTAAAATGACACTTGACTGCAAATTGAACTTTAACAACCTATTTATTGGCATCTCAGCCATATAAAATATGCAATATAAACTGTGCTATACAAACAAATTTTAAATCTGCTAATAAATCTGAATGTTTTCTGGTTTCTTTAGTCCTCTTTTAAAAATAAAATAAATAGCTTTGTTTTGAGAAAAAATAAAACAAGACATTTGAGGACATCAATGAGATAATACTCCTGCCTGTCTAATGTTACACGTCCAGTAAGATTACATTAAAAATGTGAGTAACATTACATAATTTACACTCACATCACATCTGATTACTAGTGTGAACATTAAAATACTATTTTTTAAATAATTCACCATCATCATTTACGAGTCGTTAATAATAGTACTCAGACAATTTAATGTTGAATGTTGTGTAAAATTTCAGTGATTTTTTTCACCTACTGTCTGTTTCAACCTCCTGCGTGCCCCTCTGTTTCTTTTTGCTGTTACTTATCTAACACACCCCTCCTCCCGACTCTGCTGTTACCTGACTAGTGTTGTCTTCATCATCAGTCGTCTTTCTCTTCTTAGAGAAATATTTTAACAAGCTCATCTGGAAATGCAATCAGCGGTTAATACATCATGGCGTGTAGATATTATCAATTATTTTACCCACGTTAAGTTAGCGATTCACTGAGTTGGCGCCAGGTCCAGTTGACTTAAGCTACGTTACGTAACGTTAGTTGGCCATCAATATTTTGAGAATGTCTATTTAACTTGTAAAATCTATTGTAAGTTTTTCTTCAGCTAATAAAATCTACCTTTGTCTTTTTCTCCGGTAATTCGCTGCCCTATTTTACATGATGACACTCTGTCTGACTCTGACCTGGTACGTCAGTGATGCTATCACTTTCAAGACCTTGTGCTCGTGAGTAGTTAAGGTCATATTAATTCCAGTAGGAGTCCTCCCCCACTCCCCACTCCCCCCTCCCGTCACCGTTGCTCTCCTCACTACACTGCAGGCTGTGCTGTGCAGGTGCAGAGAAGTGTCGGAGTGGTGGTGGTGAATTTGCAAAATAAAAAAGAAAGAAAGAAAAAGAAATTTGAAGTAGCGGAGGCAATAATTTGGCAGTGGCGGGCCGCTGCTGCTAAATAAATGTAACGGAAACACTTGGTTACAAAGGGGCGTGACGTGCCACTTTATAGAGAACTTGAAGACTTGAATGAAAGAAAGGGAGTTTGTGAACTTACTTACCAGTCGCCTGCAGCTCTTCATCTCACAGCTCCTTGTTCTTCTGTCATTTTTACAGACAGTATGAAACTACTAAAATTGATCCGCTTTCAACAAACAGTGAGAATGGAAAAAAAAATAAAAAGAACATGCTTTGATCTGAAAACATCTTTTTAAAAAAATGATAGCAGTCAGTTAGTGACACTAACTGAACACATTGTATTTCCTGTGACTAACCTACTTCAAAATAAAAGTCAATTCATATTACACCAATTAAATGTTTTTAATGTGAAGCTGCAGCTATAGGAAATGTTCAGTTTCTATCAGTAACTTAATACTGTGCTTTACAGATAATGTGTTTTTTCATGTAGAAAGCAGGTGTACCAGGGATTACTGGTAGTGTGAGGAGATTATTAGTCAGTGGAAAAGTTTTGTCACTGCGCCAACCCTATATGATAGGAGGATAGCCAAAAATATTCACAATTGTGGTTTGCAACTGAGAACAGGACTTGTACCATCTTTGTCTATCACAGCGAGTCCTATGAGCATTAATGTTTTAATTTGTGTCATTCAGGTTCCGATTGTATCCAGTTCTGTTCCTCCTCAAGTTTCTGCAGCTCTGTCTGCTGCTGAGGAGGCCAGTTGTTCCCTGCAGGACCTGCTGCAGAGAGAGCAGTTAATCTCCAACGAACTGAAACAGGTAGAAAAACTCTCAAAGAAAGTGGGGGTAAAAATACTAAGTCTAGTGTAAAGTGTTTACATGTTTAATTGCTACATCTCGCATCTGGTGATTGTTTTGTACAGTAATCAAAGCATTGTTATCTTGAAATTCTTTGCTTCTGGACCTTTGCTCGCATCAGCATCAGTCATGAGTTGTTCTTAGCAATACCAAAAAGCAAATGACAACATTTTGCAGCAATGTTGATGATTTATGTCTGCAAATACCACCTAGTATTGGTGGTAAATGCTTTATGCATTCACAAATGTGGTGATGCATTATTATTAGCTGGAAGGTGGGCCTGCATTGCTGCAACAGTCACGCAGCACAAAAGTTGATTTGAAAAAACAAGCAGGTATCAGCATGTTTGCTTTTTTACTGATGATTAGCAAAATATCGTGCTATGAGACAGCAAATCGAAACGATTTTGTACATGTAATCCTACCTACACGTATAAATCAATATGAAATGCAGTCAGATTTACAGACAGAATTACAAAGGATTATTGTATACAAAATTGAAGTCTTTTCCCTATTAATTGCATTTTATTTCTATTGCAGTAGAAAATAAGACGGGTAAACAATCAAATGCTCTGAATCAATCCTAAGTTATTGTACAACTAATGTTCTGCTGTTGTAAAATGTTGAAACAGTCAAACATAAATATCATAATTTCACTTTTCGCTTATTTTTTCCACTTCGCTGTCACTGTAGTGAGGACAAAAAGGGCTTTAGTGTGCTAGATGCCAAATATTATGTAAGCATTTGCATCTCTGTAATGATCCAGCTTTGTTTACCAAGACTGACTGCAAAGTATTTCTCTCATGTAATTTCAACACAGAGATGAAGTGAACAATATTCCAGATGACAAAGATTAAGGTCCTTTCAACTCTACATTTCTTACGGGTATGAGCAGTTGTTTCTTTTTTGTCATTTTTCATATTCCAGCACCTAAAGGGGACCCAGCCTTGGATGGATAATCTGGGCCAGATGCTTAACCAAGTTGACACTATAGAGAGACACATGAAATACCTACAGTGCCTTCAACATATGGAGGAACTCAGGTATTGTAAAAGAGATAAAGAACTGAAGTGCCTGTTAAGTTTTCAAAAAAATAATAATTTTGGTATTTAGAGTTGGGTAAACACAGAAAAGAAGACAAGATAAACATAAATAGAAAACGTCATGGAAAGACCAAAGAACCCTGAAAACAGAGCAGAGTTAATTACTGATGATTAATGGTCTTCGACATGAAGTACAATATCAGGGATTCCAAGTTTGGATGGGTACAGTTCAGTGTTACAGTTACTGAAATCATGCTATAATAAACATGTGCTGACTGCACCAGACATTTGACACCCACGAGTCATTTAAAAAAACAGAATGCACTGAGAATTCCTTAAAAGAAATGTTTCACAGTATGCACATCAGACTTTCTACATCACTGAGGCAACAGAAAAGATGATGATGATGATGATGATGATGATGCCCACTAACTGGAAGGCTTTTAACCTGAGCAGTAACAGGATGTGTTTAGTTAGCTGCAGGTCATTGATGGCAAACTTGTTATGTGACTGAAGCTGTGTGAAATGAGGAAGTTGAAATTGACCTGAAAAGAATAACCTTGGTTTACTGCAGTCAATTATCAGTAGAGATTCATTATTGGTCTCATTAACATTATTAATCCGGCCTATAATTTCCAAAAAACCCATTTTTTTTTTCACCTTGGATTTTTTTTGTTTGTTTTTAGATATAAAATGATTGTATGGCATTTAAAAACAGTTATGCTCTTCTGTCTGTTGTGGACTCAAGCAGTCACGTGTGAAGTGTTGTGTGCCTGCAGTGGTGTGGTCCAGCAGTGTCTCATGACCAGCAGTGTGTGGGAGGCCATAAGGGCAGTAGACAGCATGGCAGCACTGGATGCTGGACTAGACCAGTCTGGATGTTCTCACCTCCAGGACTTTCTCCGAGACACACTTCACTTCTGGCACAAAATCATCAAAGACCGACTGACCAGGTATACCTTCACCTCCCCTCAGTATTCCTTTATGTCAGTTTGTGTCTAAGTGGCATGATTCACAAATACAAATGATACACATTCACTGTACGTGAGTGCAGTAGTACTGTACTCTCACATCATTGTGTCATTGTCCTCTATTCACTGTATAAGCTCAATTCTCCTCTTCAATTCTTTCATAGTGATTTTGAGAAAGTACTAACTCAACTTCACTGGCCGATCATCTCCCCTCCTACGCATTCACTGACACCCACTGCCAATTCTCAGGAGATCAACAGCCAGCTGGAGCTGCTTGTCACACAGCTGCTTGCTCTGCAGACATCGTATCCTTCAGTTTGGGTTCTACATCCCAACAGTGTGTTCTGTGCACTAATAGTGTTTATTCTTATAGAGGATCATGTATCAAAGCTGTCAAATCAAACTGCAAACAGACTTTTGCAGGTTACAACTTCAGTTCGTCTTACTTGGACCTTCAGGATAAAGTTCTCTGAGAGAGATGCTAGATGGTCATGACTCTGGAGGTAGAGTAAGTAATTGCAGGGCCCTTCTGTGTGGAGTTTTGCATATTCTTCCAGTGCTTCTGTGATTTGCCTCAGGGTGTTTCAGTTCCTTCTACCAGCAGAAACATGCCTATATAAGTTAATTTTCCTGTTGATGATCGGGGCTGGAGCTTACTGTTGCATCTGGTCCCCATAGTAAGCATAATCACCATGGGGACTGGGGGACGTGTCCCTGTACAATGTACAACAGATTGAAATTTGACCACCCCTAAAATTGTCAGCGACTGATAAGCAGCCTACAAGCTGAGACTTTGCTGTATTTAATTACACTTGATCGGTGAAGGCAGCATTTGTTGTACTGAGCGTAGTGGCATTAGCCTGTTAAAACCACCCTGCTTACCTGAGCTCAACATTTCAGATCAGTCTGGACTTCCACCCGCTGATAACGATTTTAAAAAGTCAGAATTTGTATAGCCAATCAGGGACTGCACTGTAGTTGACAACGTAACCAGCCAATCATACAGGCTGCTGCTTACTAAACAGTAATGGCGGCTCCCAAAGCAAGAGCACACTTACGGCAGAAATCAGGGTCCCTGTGGATCCTTAAAAAGTCTTAAATTCATTTATCTAAATTAAAGCCCTTGAAAAATCGTAGTCATTACTAAAGGGTCTTAAAAAATTGACAAAAGCTTGATTTTAGACCTGCTCCGTTGAAGATGTTCCTTGGGACAATCCGATCTTCATTGTTGTTTTGCCACTCATTGTGCTAATGGAGGATCAGATCTGAAAGGCATCAGATCTGAGAATCACAGCCTCGCAGAATGGTGTTCACAACGCTCCAGACATGTAACGCTGCCAGCTGGCATTCGGCAGTCACTCAAAATGAGTACTCCCTCCCAGCTCCAGTCCACATACAAAGTGTGGAACAGAAATGTTGAGCTCATGTGATCAGGATGGTTTTAACCAGCTTACAGAGGCATAGCGCCATAGAAACAAAAGAAGTAGCGACCCTACGTGCCTGTGTGAGTGTGTGCTCATACTGCTCCCAGTAAGAGTCAGGCAGAAAGCAGACCGGTAAGATGCAGGGTCGAGGTGGGCGTCAAGACTTCGTATTAATCAAACAACACTGAGATAACAGCGTTGTTCATTAGTTCAGAATTTGTCCGTGAATTAAGTATTAAGATTACATAAAAGGGTCAGTGTAATAGTATCTGCTGGAAAAATTGGTAACAATTGATAAGGATGTTCCACAAAGTAAATTGTTATCAAGGCATCACATAATTCTAAAAAGTTTAGAACAACAATAGATAATTTCCAAATATTAAAGGCTAAAGTTCAAAATAAGTATGGGTAGCCAAGGATAAAGGAAGTTTTATTTTTTTTAAGATGATGAACCAACTGTTCTGAGGATGTGTTGCACATAAAAAGCATATCAGTAAATTGGTTATTGTTATTTGTCACATTGTTGTAAACTGAGGAGGACTAGTTTCAGGGCCATGTCTGTTTCATCTGTGATCTGATTGGTCAGTGGTCAGGCTACGTTTTGACGATACGCTGACCTTTTTTTTTCTCCAGTAGTGTGTATATTTTAAGGCTCTCAAGTTCAAACAGAAATATCCCCCTCCAAAAATTTAAAAGCTGTGTTCAAGTGGAAGGATTGGCTGTAATACGATTAAAAAAATCAAATTCAGTCATAAACTCAAAGAGGTTTCTCATACCATCAGTCAAAATTCAAATTAATGAGGGGAGGGATTTTGCCCTTAGCCCTTGGTCCAGTGGCTGCTCACTGCTTCTTAGGGATGCATTACTTTCAGATTACACTTCCACTATATTGTGGGTAAATGGCAAATTGCTCTTAATAGTTGGACAAGTGCTAGTGCTTCAGTGTTTGATGTCTTTAACTCTCAGTGGCAGTGATGATCTCCTATCCCAGAAGACATTGTCCTCTTGTGCACCGTCCACCCAGCCAGTTTTTTCAGCTGCATCTCTGTCCCAAGCTTCTCCACTCTGTCTTCCTGTACAGATCATGCTGCGGCCGCTTAGCAGGAGGTTCAGATACCACTTCTATGGAAATCGACAGACGAACTGTCTCAGCAAGGTCTCTTTGACACAGAACATTTCACATAAACCCATGTTCAGACACTCATGAAAGTGAAACTTGCACTGTTCACCTTACACACTCCAGCGAAAGCAAATAGACCATCTTCTCTCTTTAAATATAATCCTAGTAAGGTCAGACACATTCACTTATTTTTAATGATACCACAATTGTGATGCGAGATGAAATGCCACTCAAAATAAATGTTTCAATTGTTAAGACCTTCATTCTGTATAAAATTATTTTACTGTCCCACAGTAGAAGCCCTTACCTTGTCAGGGTTTTTTTTGCAAGTGGAGAGCACTGTGCATTCCAGGGCTTGATAAACTTAAATTGCACCAAATTACACATGCAGTGGTGGACAAAGTGCTTAACCCCAGTACTTGAGTCAGAGTATAGATACTCCTGGTCAAATATTACTCCATTACAAGAAAGGTTGCTCAGTCAAAATTTTACTTGAGTTAAAGTACTAGAGTAATTGCTTTTAAAAGTACTTAAGTATTCTAAAGTACCTGCTTTTAAAAAGACTTTAGTATTCAAAAGTACAAGTTAAAGTACATTTTACTTTTCACATCAATGCATTGCTGTAATGTTTTCACAATGCATTTATAGAACCTTGTATCTCTCTGAAACCACCTAGCGTGCACTGACCACTATGCTATACAA
>JAPQLA010000015.1:835644-848230 GCA_029822935.1 Naso vlamingii
AGGTTTCAAACTTGCTGTCGTTATTTTCTTATATACTTTGCTATTATTGTAACTGTGAGTCTAATGAGAGATTAGAACAAGAGCGGAGACACCAGCCTTTGTCCACGCCTCCAGGTTCTCAAAAGTAAATTTGATGAACAAACATTTAGCAGTTGAAGGCATAGAGAGTCTACCTTGCTTTAGTTACGGCCCTGTGGTCACAGGACTACTTCCCTATTTTCTATGTGCAAAGGTATTGACATGACCTTAACGAAAAAGACCATTTGTCACTCAGTCTTCTACTTCTGTTTCAGTCCAGGCAACACAAAGACTTTATTCTTTCTGACTCGATTTCCATAGCAATCATGGAAGGCTTGAGCACTCAAACTGAACATGATTACTCACTGTGGCAGTCATGCAGAACAGAGTAGGAGGAAAAAACAGCTCTTCACTGACTGAGTGGCATGAGGGAGACTGTGCAGATAAGGATCAGGGAGAGTTAACCAAAAAATTTTAATAATAATGTAATTACAATAAAAATATGAGTGGAAAGTATTGTTGCGAATGCATTTATAACCTTTTTATTCATTCATACATACCATGAATGTGATCTGCTAAGCTACACTTTGACACCAGAAATGACTGGGACAACTCCAGAAAATGGCAGATAATCATCCAAATTTTAGGAATTCACATTATAGACACCATAGACTACTCCTGTAACAAACTGGCTTCATTTTGTCACACTAATCATACACGGTCTAGATTTTGACCTAGTCTTTCTGGCCTTCTGTCCACAGTGAACAAGAGTTTTCAACAAGCAAACCTGGCTCTGTAAAACATGAGAAATCTCTGACACTGGCAGTGTGCAAAAAATTTGCTCAAAGGGCAAATTGTTTGTGAAGAGCTTTCTTATTTTTTTGTTACAGATTTTGACTTGAGACCAACTTATGTTCTCAACCTCCTTTTTTAAAACTAAGGATACAATTTTACTTCATGAACTTTTTTTTCCACCACCCACACCTATTGTATTTATACATGGACCGTGGACCAGTAACACAGGTTTTATTTTCAGTTAATTAGTCTGCAGGATGATGGCTGCAAATGATTTAATGCAACAATATGATTTTTGAATACTGTGCGCATAATTTCCCTTCAGGGATTAATAAAGTACATTCTACTCTATTCTGTTCTATTCTATTCTATTCTATTCTGTTCTATTCTAATGATTTTACAATTGATTGAAGTCACTGATTTGAGGCTCACATCTCTGTTGGAATATCTTAGGGGTTCATCTTAGACAATAAATGAATCTGAGTTTATTTTGTTTACTGTAGGTCTTGAGGAATCTTACCTACCATCCCCGCAAACACACATCTCCACTTCCCATCGCCCCTGCTGAAATCTTAAGTTGACAGCACATTGTTGGCTCCATCACCATTAGCAGGATCACTCCATTGGAGGATCCACCTTCCTTGTTAAGTTCAGCAGCATTTCCACATTGACAGCTCCTATTAGGCTTTACCAAGAAACAAAACAGACAATAGCTTCTTATGGTTTAATAAGATCTCAGCAGATTTCCTGCACTGTAACAAACCAAATGTACCTCCTCACTTGTTTTTACATAAACAACATCAAAAGGAAGACACCCGAATCAGGTTATTTATTTATTTATTTTCTTTAACTGTTACTGCAACATACTAGTGGTCAAAAGAATATATTTGTTCCTAAATCCTGCTGTAAACG
Organism: Naso vlamingii; assembly: GCA_029822935.1. NCBI lineage: Eukaryota > Metazoa > Chordata > Actinopteri > Acanthuriformes > Acanthuridae > Naso > Naso vlamingii. The sequence goes on from JAPQLA010000015.1 coordinate 837,370, forward strand.
CTGCACTGCTTTTTCTGCAGGCAACAAGTTGCTGCTTATTTTACATAATACTTGCCAAATTTCACTGCTGTGCTACATAAGATTTGGAGCATATTCCTCACTGATAAGTTTGATTTCAGTACCTACCTCAGCTCTGTGGGGCTAAGAAGGGAAACATAGTTTACTAGACAACAAAACTAAAGAATGTGGTCATCACTAATGTTAGACACAGGCTGGGTGTGGAGGAGAGATTTGCCAGTACTGATCAGTAAGATGCATGACTAATGCGTAATCCAGTCGGGTCACCAGGCCAGTGTGTGTGTGTGTGTGTCTGTGTGATTTCCATTTGTTATTTACAAAGATAAAATGTGTGTAAATGGGAAAACTGGGTAAATGTCTCAAATTTTCGTTACTAAGGGTAAAAAAAGTACAATGCAAATATAATCCAAATTACAATAGTAATGTAATGTATAAGCTTTCATGTTGGTTTGAAAAAAAAATCTGATCAAGTTAGAAATCAGAATTTTCTTAACCAGATTTTATTATGCTTGCATGAGACAAGTGGTCAGCCTTATTCAAACTGAAGAAGATTTTTGAGTGATTGCAAACTGTCACCAACACTGACTCTCTGCTCTGAAGCATTGGTCTAGGAGAAACAGTGTCAGATTTGGTCCGCTGATTCACGACTTTGGTCTGAAACTGCAAAAAAACTTGAGTTTCTACTTGTGACCTCTTGACTTTTCCTGTAGTTCCACCATGAGGCTGACAATTGTGATCCAGAGCACAACATCCCGACAATACTAAAAGGGATGTATTACTTTGAAAATTGGTACCGTTGGACAGTGGTGGTTGATGAACTGTAATAATGCTAATGATCTGACTTTACATTTTTTGTCATCCTTAGGTCAATTTTTTTTTGTTTAATACTATACATATAAACTATGTATAATAGAGATCATTGTCAACATTTTACCTACCTTGATGTGCTAAAACTGTCATTTTGAGCATGTCAGCATGCTGATTTTAGCCTTTAGCTCAAAGCATGACGGTACAGCCCCACAAAGCAGTGAGCATGTGTGCAGGCAACCAATACAGTAATTCACAGCCAGCAAGAAGTCAAACAGCCATTGAGAACTTGTTTGACTTACTTTAAAAAATGCAAGATTGTCCATGTTGTAACCATATCGAAGCATGAATTTAAATTTGAATTTACATTTATGGTATCCAACATGGACAAACATGCATGCTAACACCCATCCAACAGCTCTGAGCTGGTTAGTAGATGCTCACCAATTTTCACCAGGGTTCCAAAAACTTATTCCATCAGAATAATTTCAAAGATGATATCATCATTTGAAGATATTGATTTGAAGTAGAACTGAATGATCTGCTTTGAGGTGGTGACTGACTCCCATCCCTCTCCTCTGCCTGCAGCTGTGTATGCCTAGAGGCTTGTCATTCAGGACGCAGACGGACCAGCGTGATCCACAGTTTCACTCCTTCATCATCACAAAGGAGGATGGCTCTCGGACCTATGGCTTTGTCCACACCTTCTACGAGGAGGTGACGAGCCCACAGATCTGCTCTGCCATGCAGACCCTCTACCAGATGCACAATGCAGAGCACACCTCTGCCAACCCGCCTTCCTCCTCCTCCTCATCCTCCTCCTCCTCCTCCTCCAGCATGGACTCTCTAGCCAGCAGTTTAGACGAGGCTGACTCCCCAACCTCGTCATCCTCCTCATCTTCGTCTCGCAGAGCAGGTGGCTATGACTCATCCCAGGACACCCTCTACGTGTCCAAGGCCTTGTGTCTGATCACGCCCATGCCCTATATGCATGCCTGCCTTCACTTCTTGTCGCAGTTGCACAGGGCTGTTACTGCAGCCACCGCCCCCCCGCTGCCGCTGGAGAGCTATGTATACAACATCCTGTATGAGGTGCCACTGCCCGCTCCAGGACGCTCACTCAAGTTCCATGGTGTATATGAGCCCATCGTTTGCCAGAGGCCCGGGCTGGGGGAATTACCACTGGCTGACTTCTCCCTCGCAGAGGCCTTCAGTCTGCTAGGAGTGGAGAACTTGGTCCAGGTGTTTACCTGCACCCTGCTGGAGATGCAGATCCTCCTGTATTCACAAGGTAAGGAAGCGTGTCAAAAAAGTCAGGATAATAACCAGTCAAACTTTATCGTAGCATTGTCAAAAAATGTTGTATCGTTGCTAAAATCTATCTTTCGAAAACACAGTTGACTTGTTCATTATGTTTTTACACCAAAAAAAACACAGGTTTTCAAATATTGAGATGTGCCTCTCCAGGCACAGCAAAGATACTGTATGAGTTGAAAGGGAAAGGTGTGTGCCTGTGTTTTTAAAACAAAGGAGAAGTTAGTCGATGCAGTTTTACAGTTTTATGTACGTCTCTGTTGTGAGGAGGAAAACCACATTTAAGCGTTGTGTTAAAACTTTATTGTGGTTAGACAAAGACAGATGGAAAAATGGTTTTAAATGATCATGAAAGCATTCTGACGAGCACCAATGTAAGGGCTACCTGAGATGCACAGTGATCAGATTTTCATCCCTTTAGGTTTCCCTTTATTCATTATTCAGGGAGACAAGAGTGTGTGTGCTTCTGTTTGTGTTGGTGCAGATTACCCTCACATACAGAGCAGCTTTGGCTAATTGTACTTTGCAGACTGTGATCAACTTTTGTCCTATATTCCTCTGTCCTACTCTTTTTCAGTTTTACTCTGTGAATCTCCCAGCCTGCTGAGCACTCTGTTATACTTTTTCTGCAGCTTTTTCTGTGCTGGATGAGTCATTTTAATAGAAAGGGTTAACAAATAAACTAAATCCACAACCCCAAAGTAAACTCTTTGTCTACAGTATTCTGCTGCATGCACTCAGGAAGACCTGTTCCTGAAGTGCAGACTAATTACAAGAGTTTTACAACTGAAATCACTTGACTGCTCTTTGAAAAGAGTAATTTACATGAAAAAAAAAATCAAAATTAGAAAGTGCAGCTTTAGATGCTAAAATGCTGCATCTTTTCATGAGCCACTGTGCAGACTTCTGGCATGTGAGAGGCTTCCAGACTCATCTGGATTCTGGGAGATTTATCAGGGCACTGTACTGCTCTCCTAGCATTGTTGCTGCCTGGTAACCACTATAAACTTGCAACCTTGTCGACTGATACCTCTGTCTGTCTTTGTTTGTCTGTAAATTGATTCCCATCTTGTAAGTCATAAGATTTAATCTAATCCTCTAATTCTTCATGGATCTGTTGCTAAATATAGACAACATATACCGACTAGATAACAGGATCTGTTGTACATTTACTGTACATTGTGTATATGTGACCAATAAAGTACCTTTACCTTAACATTAACACTAAACCACACCTGTGAAAACAAGACCACTGTATTCAGGTTTGATGACCGAAATGCAGTATGTGCAGACTTGCACTGTGCTTTCCTTGACACAGGTGCTCTGTTATGGAAATCTCTCAGAGAGCACACTCTGTGTAGCAGTGATACTTTAATGCAGGAATGTATTCCACATCAAAGGAACAAGGTAAATGTTATCTTTCAGAATGTATGACACATCACAGACTGGCCTTGTTAGTAAACAAGAGTGTTAATTTCCTTCTGCATGTTTGTGTTCAGGTTAGGCCCTCAAACCATTTTCTTTTGCTATTCCTTAGGGTTTTTCCAAAGCGTTTCACGGTCTCTGTTGACCAGCTCATCCATTGGAGCACTAGGGATTTGTCTTTAATCTTTCCACTACATCGAGAGCTGACAAGTCACTGGAGTCGCAGCTTGTAGTGACACCAAGTGGATTGAGGATTACAAACTGTAATCTGATTGGTTGACTGTATTGGCCCCACTACAGACTGTTGCTCTCTGGCTCAGCTCAAATAGAGTGATTTGGGTTGTCAAAGGGCCACAGTGTGAGATCAGAAGGCAGCTTCAGGACAGACTGTGTTTTTAGTAGTAAGATAAACTTTGCTACTGGTGCACTGCTGTTACTAACTGCAGTGAAACTGTGAAAAGTCAGCGTAAAAGGATTCATCATCCAGGACATGTTACAGACAGAAATGCCCAAATAAATAAATAACAAATAAATCTTGAACCACACAAGCAGTAGTGTTTGTGCATTTGTTAATGTTTACAGCTGCAACAAAATTGAAGATCACAGATGACGTGTGATTGGATAAAAAGGTGGTTCACTTTTGCTCTCTTTGTGAGAGTAAGACACAAAGATTGATGCCACTCTCATGTCTGAATTTTGATAAGAGAGCTGAAATCAACTTGTGACGTTTCTCATCTCTGTCTTGGAAAAGGAAGTTAGTTTAGTGTACTGCACAAAATACTAACTTTTCTTTCAACAGCAGAGTAGTTAGTTGATCTCTGAACACCTAGAGAGAAGTTGGCCCACAAAAACTAACATCCATTCAGGGGACCTGCACTGACTGAATGATGTTTAGGTAGAGAGGAACAACCAGAGCAATAATTGCCTTCCACCAAAAAGTAAAATTCAAAAAATAAGTGAAACAAATTTAGAGATATTTAGGTCAAAGTTATGTTAAAAATGTTAACTGAGGTTGTCTTAATGGACCAAGAACAAAGACAAGGCACCCCACTCCCACTCATGCTCCTCACTCATCCCACCATTCTTTGATGAAAAATGGGTCTCACCATTTTATTCATCACTGTCAGTGTCAAATATTTGCTTTTAAAGGGAAACGATGAAAACCAGACTTCAGTTGAGCAAAAAATATCCCTGTTTTGTTCAAGACATCACTTTTCAATGAGAATCTTTGTTTGCATTCAGGCAGATCTCTGAATGTGTGACACATATGTCCAAGTGAGCCCTAATTTCTTTATAATGAAACACTGCACACACTGTTATTTGGCTTGAGGCATCTAATGGAAGGGTTCAGTTTAGGGGCAAGATTAATAATGTTCTTTGGATGTTAATGAGACGCTGCCCTACCATATGTTCTCATGTTCCTTCTGATCAATCAGCATGCAGTTACACAATGATGGATAGAGGCATCATCACATCTCTAGCCCCTGGCTGTCCTCCTCAAACACTTACTGGATGTGATAGATAGGGACAGGCTGTTGTATCCTTCAATCTTAGGGACACAGTGAGGGGTGGGGGCGTACAGGAACCTCATTATGTGGTAATCAGTGTAGTTCATTTACATTTCTGGCAGGTGTCTCAAAGCCTAGGAGCCACTCACCACCAAGGGATAACTGAAATGCTGATAGAATCTGCTTTTATTTGAAGGAGCTTTTTACCCAAACAACATAAAAGTGTATTTTCTCACTTGCTGCCTCTGGTACAATGTTTGTGTAACAGTAGTGTAATAGAGTTTAACTGTTGCAGTAAAAAAAAGAATGTTAATGGATCAGTTGTTGTTGTTTTTTTCAAACTGATTAAATTATTATGTTCAGACAAGGCAACAAAAACATTTTGGTAAACATTTAAATTGGTTTGATGCATCTTTGTCTTAAGTCATCACATTATGATCAACAGTATTCACATGACTAAACTACCAGTAAGGTAGGGCAGACTGCATGTACCTCAAGGCCAGACCCCAGGCGAAAAAAGTCCCAGTACAGGTGATTCTTCTTAAGGTCATGCTGTTAACTGAAGGAGTTTATCAGTATGTGTATCAGCTCGTATCTTCTCTTGTCTGCTGGAATCTGTTAAAACAAGCTCTTGTCTTTAGTCTAACAGTAGTCTTATTAGTTCCGACTAGTGCACTCCCTGTCCAGAACAAGCCAATTACTTGACTCCATAAAGCTGCAGTGACTTCTACTAACAAAACACATTGTTTGATAATCCTAATTTATCATCCCTTGGGGGAGACAAAAATGGATGCTTGCGGTTGCTGCAGTAATGAGGCGTATCTCACTTCAAATCTTAGTGCATAGTAGTTGTACTGCTATATTTTATTTTTTTTAGCTTCAGCTTGAAATCCATGCTTGCATCACAAAGCCATCTTTGTGATGCTCCTGATCATGAGCTTGAATAGTTGGTTCAGCCCTAACGTAGTCGCTTACTGTCACTTCTTATGCTTCTGAAGAGCCCCTTATTCAAACTACTCCACACTCAACACTTGGTGCCTGGGCAGTACATGCACCTGTCAAATGTACAATAAATCAAATTGCCTGTTGCAGCTGTGCAGATTGTGCCTCCCTGTTTGTCTCCAATACACCTGACCTAATGACTTCTTGTCCAGTCTTACATTGGTAACACCATGGCCAATATGTTGTAAAGCAGACAAGAACAAGAAATCAGTAAAAGAAAACAGAATACATGCTGTGCAAGCATGAGTATAATGTTTGCAGAGGCTCTTATGGCAGTATAAGCATGATTTACCCCTAGGAGATTCATTGTAGAGGTGGTGATCACTGGGACTGCATGAACCAACCCTTTGACTAACCTATACTATACTAACCTTCCTTGACAGTCACATTGAAGACACACTTAGAGATACTCATAACACATCCTGCCATCTCCAACTGTCATATGCTCACTTTCTGTTTGATATAATTGGTTTTGTGAGCCATTTAATGTGTCTAGTTTTCCACCATTTTGGTTTTCTTTTTGTGTGTTATTCCCCAGTTATTTGATGAGTAGTTGACCAACATATTCATATAAAATAGGTGATTTCTTGGCTTGTATCTTTTATTTATCATGAGATGAGATGCTCCCCTAAGCCTCTTTTACTTTGATTCATTTCTAATGTTCCCTCTAGACAGTAATCCTCTGACTCTTTTATTATTTACCAACATTATTAGAGTGTAGCTAAAGTCTGTCATCTCTGCATTTGAAGAAAGCCTTGATGTCAGCTGTTTACCACAGACAGCATGCTTCTTCCCTTGTGAGACTGAGCTGGCTGTGTTTATCAGTCTCTGATGCAGTGTTACAGTTTCACAATGACATGTCCCATCCTGTTTTTCAGCATCCTTAAGCTCTTGAGTCTCTGCTGGGACTTTCTGCAGCATCACACTTTGTCATATCAGATTTCTTTCTTTTTAAATGGTTACATGCTCGCTCATGTACCATAGGCACATTTACTTGTTAAAGATTTTTTTTTTGGCAATGCAGCATATTTTGTGAAAGATGAATCAAAGCAACACCCACAGCTATTTGTATTTGTTATAAACAATATGAAGTTAGTTCAACTCAGGTCAACAAGAGGAAAAAACGCATTAGATTCCTTACATTTCATTAGGTGTGGAAGTAATGAAGTACAACTACTACTGTTAGTGCAAATGAAGCCATGTAATCTACTTCCCTACTTTTAAAATCATATTTGTTACTGAGTACATCTAAAACTCCAGAGAAGAGAGGTGGCTCTGGTAGGAGAGTAAGGTCGGCAAACAGGCACTCTCCCCTGGGCAGGGAGCAGCAGAAACCTTGTTGGAAGTCCCCCAAACTACCAGGGGCACAAGCCAAAAAAAAACTACAAAGTGCAAAGCTCCAGGGATGACCCACTTTGCCAGCTGTGTGATACCTCCACCGCTACAACTCCATCCTAGGGGAAACATTGTGTAAATTTGTTTTAATATTTGCCTTAGTTAGATTAATTCATGCACTCTATCATTTATCAGAGAAAGTTGAGAGAGAAATGTTGAAAGTAGATATTTTCTACATGGATCTCCCCTTTCGACTGAATGCCAGCTATTGATAATTCATGAAACATCAATGGTTAAAAGGTAACTGCAGCAGTTACTCTGATAGTTTTTTGAAACGGTAACTTGTACTTCTACTTAAGCACTTTTTTTAACACTAGTATGTTTACGTGTAATTGACTCATATTTCAACAATGTAACAAACAGTGCTTTAGTTAAATTTTCAGTACTCTTTTCACCTTTGCTAATCATCATTCATTTTTCCTTCAAAAGGCCTGGCTGCCTGAGCTTAATGTGTTTGAGAGTAAGGGAAGGAGAGACAATTAAATTTATGAGGAGTGAAACAGTACCGCTTAAGAGAAGCGCTTTTCAAGAGATGTTAGTTTTAAAAGTGAATGTGTTAATGAAACCAGCTAAGACTTCAAGGCTAAACTTATGCTGGTGTGATCTGAGGAACAGGTCGGAAAGGATTTGTTGTAACATGAAAATAGAAATGGGAGTGTTTCAGTAAGACTATCTTGCTGAGTTTCCCACAGTGGGGTGTGTGTAGGAGAAACTTTGTACTTGTTCAGACATGAGAGAAAGCAAACATAAACATAAAGTACAGATGCACACGCGCACACGCAGGTGGGATGGTTCAGGCTGATTTGTGTGGTAAGGAGGTAAAATGAGGTTAAAAAAAAATTAAAATAAAATGTAAGATAGACTAAAGCCTAGACTTAGATAACATTTTAAAACAGCCGCAGTCACACTTTGACTGTGAGATTCTGTGAGGTTTTAATGCTTGTTTCACAAAAACAGGCGCGACTCGCAAGAGCTGCAACCTGACAACTCAATGACGAAAACTTTCTGTAATGTTTTAATTACTTAAACGAACATATCACTGTGGCCTCTGCCGTACAATAACATCATGAACTGCAGCTAAATTCCCACGCACGTGCCCTACCCCCCATGCTCAGTACCATCATAACAAAACAGGGCAAAGTAAAAATGAGCTCACCACAACCAGCAGCTAAAAATGTTACAGTTGTCTTTGTCTTAGGCATCACATGTTATCATGAAGTTACAGACGCATCCTAAATGAAAAATTGCTGTCTGCAATGATGCTTCCCACAAGTGCCTACAGTCTATGACAGATAGTTGATGAGCTATGGAGGGTGGCAGGCAAAATAGTACAGATAAGATAAGCCATAACCAGTGAAAGTGTGTGTGTGTATGTGTGTGTGTATTTGTTTGTACCCCTTTTTGTTACAGGCCAAGCCAAATTTCAACCTCTTTGGGCTCTTAGCATTTTGATATTAAATGGATATAATGTTAACTATGATAAGAAGAGATGATGCAGCTGATTAACATGGGGAGTTTGGTGTGAAACACACTATTTACAATGTAGCAGTTAGTTTTCATTCTGCAAATGTATGATCTAGCTGGTGCTGCTAGCCTCTTAAATTACTTAGAAATAACTTGTTAAGTCTTACCTCTGTTACTTACTGTACTTATATACCTTTTACTACCCTACTACAAAAGTTGGACTAAATAAGATCCCCATAATCTTTTTTTTTTTTTTTAAAGTTACCAAAAAGAGAGTTTCAGTGAATGCACATGGATGGATAATGATAAGATTACACCACCAACTCATCATTAAAAAGTTAGTCAGGGAAACAAGTTTTTACAAAACACAAAAGAAGAAGAAGAATATTTATTTACGTAGCACCTTTCACAGATAAAAATCATGAAGTACTTCACACACAAAAAAATACAGTAAATAGTAACAAAACAAAAAAACACAACAGTTATACATAAAAACATAGATCCGGTCAGCCATAAAAACTGTTGTATAACTAAAAGCCTGTTTGAATGAAAAAGTCATCTACTGCGTTTTGAAATGAACAACAGAATTTAAGCAATGTAGAAAAGGAGGAAGTCAATCAATCAATCAATCAGCATTTATTGATATAGCCCTAACAACAGCCAAAAGGTGACCAAGTGCTTAAAAAATGAAATTTGGTTATAACATTCATTGTTAACATTAACATTAACATTGGTTAGAAGACCGCATTGCTCTGTTATGGGAGCTAAAATCTCAGATAAATAAAGTGGGGCAAGGCCATTAATGCACAAAATCAATTTTAGAATGAACTGGCAGCTAATGTAAAGAATGGGTGGTAATGTGCTCACATTTGGAAGTGTTTGGTAAAGGGTGAGCAGCAGCATTTTGCACAAGTTGGAGACTTGTGAGGAAAGACTGGTTCACACCAACATAAAATGCATTATAATAATCGAGTTTCAAGCTAATAAAGGTGTGAATAGCCCTCTCAAAATCATGACGATTAAGGAAGGGCCTTAGTTTAGCAAGAAGCCAAAGATGAAAAAAGCTTGTCTTAACAACAGCATCAATCTGTTTATCAAATTTCAGAGAGCTGTCAAATGTCATGCCCAGATTCTTAACAGCTGGCTTGAAATGAGAAGCCAGGGTACCACAGCTAGACATTTTAACATTAGGCATGTATGGGGTACTAAAGATACTACATTTCGTTTTGTCTTCATTTAAATGAAGGATATTTGGTGACAACCACGATGCAGTTACACAAGAAGTGCGATGCATCACCTCCATTAGGCTTCACAGGCAGATACATCTGTAAATCATCTGCATAACAATGAAAAGACAGATTGTGCTTGGCTATAATTGACCCTTGAGTCAACATCTATAAAGAAAAGAGGATAGGGCCAAGAATAGAACCGTGTCGCACCCCACAGGAAAGAGAAGCATGTGATTGGGAGATGTCACCAATTATTTCAGAAAAACTCCTGTTGGCCAAAAAAGAGCTAAATTACTTCAGTACAGTGCCACGGATGCCTACATACTGATCTAGGCAAGAGATATGGACTGCATGATCCACCATATCAAAGGCCGCTGTGAGGTCCAACAGTAGCCTAGGACCACAATAGAGCTCCTAGCATCAACAGATAAGGCAATGTTATTGTACAGTGCTGACTCAGTACTGTGTTGTGATCTGAACCCAAATTGGAATTTTGGAATTCAAGAACAGAGTTATTTTTCCTAAAAAGGACCGTTGTGACATTTAGTGGTGTTTTAAGGACCCAAAAGTGGACACTGAGACTGCTAACAGGTTTAAAGAATTTATTGAACGATCAGGGAGGGAGAGGCATGAGGCTGGAGATAATGTAGTGCACACGAGGCGCAGAGTGGGGGGTAGGGAAGGTGGTGACTAAGGCCC
>JAPQLA010000015.1:911700-924898 GCA_029822935.1 Naso vlamingii
GTACATTGTTCAGTATGTACTACATCTGATATATTTGATAAGGGTACCAACCTGAGCATGGTCATGGTCATAAGTTATTGTAACTTCACTTAAAGTCATCCAATCTGTTTGAAATTTTAAATGTTTAGTTAGAATGCCACCCTGAGACGACTGACATGCTGATGACGTATCACACACATTGTGCCTCCCACTGGGAACAGGAAGTAAGCCTAAAAAACAGTCATAGTATCGTTTTCATTTAATTGTTGTTGTGTAGACAACGCTCAGTGCTACTATGTCCTTTTCAGACTGACTGTGGCCCTCCCCAATGGGCGCAGGGTTGCCAGGGCCCGTTCAATGATGCTTGCAGCTTTAATTTTATATTTGATTTACTTGTTGCCATGTTCATTTTTTTTAGCTTCTGTTGAGATGTTATAGCAGAAAAAGAGTAGGCCAAGGGTAAGTAGTGGGGTTCATACACACAACGCACCCGATATAGTTTAGATGGAAAAATAGGTCCATGCTGATAGGGTGGAAATTTTTTTGCCACCTGATTTTTCTTAATCCTGAAAGACAAGCTGAAATGCGTGTTTCCAGAGCATCATGCCGTGTTGTGATGTGATGTAATTGCTATTCAAACAGTTAAACAACCAATGAATGGGCTTTAGGGGCGGTACATAAGTTGGAGGAATCTGGAGTGTTGTTGGCAAGTGTTGTTACTCCTTGGCAACAGTTACTAGGGCTTTGATAAATTTTAACACCAAGCTAGCTTTAGTTTATTTAATATTTACAGGTTTATTTAACAGGTAAAAACAGCTGCATGTCCACCAGATAGCTGACCTGGCCCTTTTCCTGTCTGTTACCGAAGGTCCTGGGTTCATGTCCCAGTCCAGGCAGGGGGTGCTGCGCTTACCTCATTCGAACGTTAGAGTTTCTATTGACAGGTGGATTGGAGTGTTAAAATTGGTTGAATTAAAAAAATGATTCAACCAATAACAGCCCGAGTCAACGACGACATCAGGGATCCAGGAGTTTTGTTTTAAAAGAAAGATGTTAGTGACAGACTTTAATTTAAAAATGCAAAATAATTCATTTTGTTATTTTTTTGCAATACATTTTTAAATTTGACTAAAAAAAAAGGAGCCAGGATATGAAAAGGGCTGAAAGTTCATTTTTGATTTCAGCTGGACTTTAAAGTGTCTTTTTTTAAGATTCTGCCAGGTCCCAGGCTGGAATAATGACAAATGATGTTCATTTTTAACCCTTTAATATACCTATTGCAGTTCCAAACTCGAAAAAGGGAAAAACTAGAAAATAGCATAACTTTTGAAGTGAACAGCATACAGAGACAAATGAGCACATTTTTCCATACAAAAAAACAGCAAAAAAAAAAGCAGAAAATGTTCAGATCACTGTCACAAGCCAGGCCACATGGCCATGACAAAACAGAGGGAGACATACACACCATCAAATTCATTTAACTAAGTTATTTTTTATTAAAGATGACATAAAATGACGAACCCAAACTAACAATGGTGTGTGTAATCTGCACAGTAGCGTAAGTCAGTGCATGAGTGGAAAAGTGTGTTTGTAATGTTGTATTGCGCAACACACAAGCCAACACCAACAGACAATCCAGTGGTAGAGAGGATGTGAGCAAATTGCAACTGAGCTCAAAGAGGGTTTTTTAGAAAACCTGGCACACAGGGCCCAGGTATAGCCAGTCTTCCTGATGAGCTCAACCTGCCCACCTCCAGTACCTCCAAATAAAATAAGCGGCAGGAAGCAGCCAGAGAACCAACAGCAACACAGGGAGATAGGGTCGTCACATGTCATCACTATTTTTCTCTCTTTAATTATCCCTCTGAGGCCCACTGTTGCAAAATTGCAACATCTATTAAAAATCATCATCACCATCATCATCAAACTCTTCTATCTCTTCCTCTCCGTGATCATGTTCATACTCCCCATCCTCCTCATTGACAGAGTTATTGTTTGCGTAATCCGCCTCCTTTTCCAGAGCTTCTTGCGTGTCTGACTCTGCTTTCTGGGCAAGTACCTTGACGAGAGAAGGAGGGAGGATTGGTCCTACCATCCAGCCAGGCTCTAGCACCCCCCCATCTACCATCTTCTCCCAGCCTATGTCTTGGTCATAGGGTTTGGGCCTCTCAGAGATGGGTTGGTCTGCTTTCTTGCAGCTCATCTGTCACCAGCCAGTTCACCTGTGCTGCTTTGGAATCATACAGTCCACGAGCTGCATACAGATCTCTCCACAGGTTGGTGGGAGGTTGATCATCATGTGGAAAAGGGCACTGCCATCCTATATGAAGAGTGCCTCCTTCAGATAGGTCACCTCCTCATCTCTGTCCTGGAGCAGATAAGGAATGATGGTGGCCTTGTTTTGTCTTGGCAAAAAAGCCATTGGGAGTACCAAGCGCATGAGGAACAGGCGAGAGGGGGTGTCGCAGAATCTTAAAATAGACACTAGGATTAAGGAAAATCTAGACTAATAGGGCTAATTGACAAGCCAAATTAATTGTAATTATGTCTGTTACAAGTTGGCCTATACCACTATTTTAAACATACATCATATATTGTCTAGACGACTGATAATATAGTCACTCAGTCTAGTTATCTGAATGTATCACTAGTTTCAGTCTGGCTTTGTCAGGTGAGCTTGACTTTCTTTAGCCATGATGATCAAATACCCCCATGTTTCCACACAGTGACTTGTAACATGTAATGCTTACTTTTGGTTTTGCATCACCGTGAAGCAAGCAAGCTTCAGAGTGTGTGCAGCTCCCATCTCAGGAGGTACATGCTACAATGAACAGTGAGGCTAAAAACGTGGCATCATTGACATCTTTCAAAAACATGTTGAGGCTTCAAGACACTTGGATTATTTTGGCCAAGCAGTAGGGAGGCATTTTATGATTTTATTATGTTTTTCTTTTTAAATTGGTCACCATTCAATTAAATTGTTTCGAAGATTACTGCAACTCCTTTTCCCTGTGAAACTCCACCAGTGTTTTGTTGACTAGAAAACTTAACTCGACCTTCCACTGGCAGGAGGGTGAGTAGATAATGACTAAATTATTTATTTATTTATTTTTGGCTGAACTATCCCTTCAACCCTACAGTATATAAGGTGCATTAAACCAAAATTTTGGTGTGATCTCATCCATTTGTTTTTGTAGGGTGAATCGATTTCACCCTTGTTGCATGTTGTCTTGTCACTTCTTAAAAGTTAAGTATTGAACAACAGGCATTCAAAGCCACTTTCAAAAGCCGTTAAAGGATACGTTAAAACTATGCTCATAATATTGATGCTTGTGCGCGAAGAATGTTAATTGGTCATTGACTCGTTTCTCCCCTCCACATTGGCCACAAAGTGATCCCATTTAAAGAAGGGGGTCATAGTCCACAGTCCTCCCAGAGACAAAATGCAGTTAAAAGTACAGCAGATGCTGATATGAGGAATCAGAAGTCTTACCAAGATCAAGAGGGAAACAAATGATGTGTACGTGTGACAACCAGGACATACATGTATCTTTGGAGTGACTCAGCAAAGAAACATTGTAGGTGGAAAAACAGGCATGCCTGGGAAAGGAAAGTTCACAGGATATTTCTTCACTTTCTGTTAAGTTTGATGACATAGCACTGCAAGTATCATACATGTCTTTCAGTTTAAATAAAGGTATCCTAAATTTTTTCATTTGGTGTGTTTTTTTACCATGACTGTAATCCCCAGGGGTTTGGTTGAAAGAAATCAAATCTTGACACTCGATTTTGACACTGCTGCATAATTACAGCTTGTCACAAGTTTTCTTATCATGGATAAATTATAAAACCACATAAATGTTCAAAATACATTCCAAAAAGTAATAGTACAAAAAGTATCGATTTTTTTCCTCTTAAAAACAAACTACAAATGGCAGACATTACTAAAAAAGTTTTGCTTTTATTTTAATAATAGAAATCAACAAAGTAAAATGAATTTCCCTTTTGAAGTGAAAGTGCAAGCTGCAAACTTGTCTATAAAAGTGCACTGTGTAGTTTCAGGGGAGGGAAGTTGTTTACCTTTGCACTGAAGCCTGCAGTAATTTGACAAAACGTATTCACATATAATTCTTCTGTGACCACAGATTAAAGCGATGTAATTTTGAGCCTCCTGGACCCAAACACAAGCCCAGAAAAAGAAAATTGATCTTCATTTTAAAAAAATTTCCCGAGCCACAAATTAATCAATAAAATCAATTTATTGCCCAGACCTACCAGTTATTTTTAGTAAAGTTAACCAATATAAGGAAATGTCCTAGTCCCAAAAAACAGAACACCTACTCAATGTACAATATATGAAAAATCAAATATCCAGGTCGATTTTGGCCAACAAACTTCTTCACCATCTGAAGTGGTGACACATCTTTAAAAAAAAACAAAAACATTTGTCTGCTTATATTAAACTTCCTCTGCTGGCAAGTGTAACATTATGTCGGCTTAAGGCAACTTCTAAGAGTAAAAAAAAGTCAAAGTGCTTTCTTTTACTCTGTAGTATTAGCAACTTGTTCAGGAGCTCGCAGCTTCATAGCCACTTTATGGGCTCCAAAGTGGCGTTACTAGCTGCATAGTGGGAGTTGAAATCTCCAAACCAAACCTTCAGCTAAGCATATCGATCAATATATCATAAAATAACGACGAAATTGCCTCAAAGAACCAAAACTTTTTAGACAACTTGAGCTAATCGAGTTTTATTATTCTAAGCAGAGTAAAGCTTAGAAATTTAAGAAGCAAAAGGTTTATTCAAAGTTTTTTTTTTTAAATAAAAGATCTCTATATCAACCAATGGTTTTGACAGTTCAACTGCGTGTTTTAAAATACTCATTCGAATCCTTCTGTGGCTGCAGTTGTTGAGAGCCCAGAAGAAAGTCGTGAAGAAGGAGCAGGTGGCGAAAGTGGAGGAGGAGAGGAGACGTCTTAGCACAGTGCTTCAGGTCCAGCACCTTCTTTATAGTCTGCAGCAGGAGCAGGTCAGGAGGGACCTGCTGGCTGGACACAACCAGGCACCCCACATCCCAGCCCAGCAGCTACAAAGCCTGAATCAACTTGCCACCCTGCTGGGAGTCAAGAGGGATAAAAGGCTCAGGTGAGTGTCATCAAAGCACCTTCTGTGTCTCTTCATTATATATAAGCTTGTCATGTACTCTCATTTTCTGTGGAAATAAGAGTTTGACTCTTTGCACATGGTGTCCTTGTTGTTAAACTTGTTTAATATACAATATATCTCAGTGTTACCTCAACCACCTGAGATGTTTGAACTGAGTGTGTGATATTTGGTTCTAAATTTCCTGTTGAATCTGATGCAGCCTATACAGCTTTACTGTTTTTTCCAAAGATAAAATGATTGTTAATGCACATTTCAGCATAGTCCCCTGTGTATCAAAGCAAAACCAAACATGGCAATAAAACACAAGATAAAAATCTGAAATAATATACATACATGTGTTACATTATATTGTATATTATGTGTGTATATATTTATGTATGTATCCCTTTCCTCATTGTGTGTCGTAGTTTAGAGGAGCAGATGGAGCAAGCTGCTCTGACCTACTTGGACCTCCTGGAGGGAAAAGACAAGCCAGTAGCTGGATCCACTTGTGAGTATAAAAACACATTGTAGTTAACTTAGTCCCATATTTTGTCATTTTGCTCTTCCAGGCTAATATTACTTTTGTTAATTCTCATTCCGCTAACTTGAGTTCTTTCTTTGGTAGAGGGCAAATGTCATGATCAAGCTTAGATCTAGTTGTCCTGGGATAAGGGCTGCTTTTAGAAAATTTTGGGATTGTGATAAAAGTGGACAAATTAAAAGATGATCACACTCATTACCTTGTCCTCAGTTATTTCAAGACTGTACTTGTTCTTTAAATTCTCTTATTTCTTCCAAGATCCATGCTTGCAGTGTACTCGAACCCAAGACCTAATAGCCTTATCTATCCTAGCCTTCTGTAAAACAGCCTAAAAATGAATTAGAATAGTTAAGATCATGCTTTTGTGTGTGTGTGTGTGTGTGTGTCTGTGTGTGACACAAACTATTTTA
This sequence comes from Naso vlamingii, assembly GCA_029822935.1. Lineage (NCBI taxonomy): Eukaryota > Metazoa > Chordata > Actinopteri > Acanthuriformes > Acanthuridae > Naso > Naso vlamingii. Next base: position 917,777 of record JAPQLA010000015.1, read on the forward strand.
AATGATAACATGAAACATTTGGATCTTATGTATTCTATAAACTTTTTCACAGCAGTGAGTTATGTAATCACTACTGAAATACCATTGTTTATGTGACAATCTCAATCTAAAGAAACTAGTGCATAAGCTTTAAAATCCTTTAAAATTGCCTGTAACAAATTGTCAAACACTGAAATGAATCATTGGCATCTTTATAGACACTGTTACAGTTTGCATAGATAGGGGTTAATATAAGTTTTAAATAAGAAGGAACTGGTTAAATCTGTAGTAAAGTTGCAGAGGCCGACTTCTTAAACAGTTCACTATAATAAGCCTGCTGTTGTTAGGTTTAGGCAAGTAAAGGAAGGAAAGTTGTGGTTTATTTCAACTTGGATATAGTCCTGTTAACTTATCCATCAATTCTAGTAGTTTTGAAAACATGCCAACATACCAAAATAACAATGCAGTTTCACAATGCTTTTACATTGTTACAGATCGGTACAACTGACAGACGTACAGATGCGTATTGGAGTTAACTATCTTATGTGAAGAGGAAAACGAGGAAAGAGCAGTGAAATGTTATATTACCCAAACTGTTTGCTGTAAAACCCACCACAGTTTACAAACTGAAGTAGTCAGGGGTTTTCAAAGTCTGAGACTGTGGACCTCTCACCAGACAGCGTAAGAGCAACTGTGCCCCCCCTACTATTGTTATTGTTAGTGTTACTGTTTTTGTTTTTATCATAGTATGTTTCATTCTAGCATGAATACAGATTTCAACAGTAATCTTTTTAAACAGTAGTCTTTATTTTATGAAAGAAATAATAATACATGTAAATCAGTCTGTTTTACATTTTTTAAAACATGTTCCTCTGTTAACATCTTTGGAATATTTAAGCATGTCCATCTGTTTTTAATATCTATTTAAGATATTTTAAATGTGTTCCATCATTTAAACACCTTATTAAACATTTTTAACATGTTCATCTCTTTTAAAAACATAGTGTAAGCACACTTTTGGACACAAATGTACCTACTTCAGTGAGAACAGTATGTTTGTGTCTTTAATGTGCAAAGGCAGCTGATGTGGGGATGCACTGCAGCAAAGAAACAAATGCAAATAATCCTCTACCTGTAGCCCTAAGCGGTACTTGCTTTTTAATCATGGTCACTGCGGAAAATCTGCACTCACACAGGTAGGTGAAGGGGATGAGCACTTTTATAGACTTTGCGGAGAGGTCATTGACATACTTCCAGATTCTTTCTCTTCTCTCTTACTGTATGTTACAAATCAGTCATTCCCCTCATAAGTTAACTAGCTCAGAAGTAGGTTATTTACAAGTTGTTGTCATTGTTGGTTTTTTTTTTTGTTTGTTTGTTTTTTTCGGTTTTTCTTCTCATCCTGCGCCTCCTCTGATGTGCTCTGGCACCCCCAGGGGAGACCCTCCTTACACTTTGAAAATCACTGATCTAGATCAACTGTGCTCATGTGTTGATTGACATCTATGACATTGTTAGAACTGACAATAGTCGGTGCCACAGAACTGATGGCCACATTGCAGTAATTTATCTTTAGAGTCATCTGAAATGACTTTTTCTTAAATTTGCCATTATGTTTTTAGTTAAGCTGTTGAAAGAGGAGCTCACCAGGCTCTTGAACTGCAAGTACTTCAGTTGTCTTCCACCTTCACCCAACAAGTCTCCAGAGGTGCAACTGAGCTCAACTGGCTACAGCAGTAAGATGATGATAGTTACATTTACTGCCTAACTGACCAGCTGTGTATATTAATGGTGCCAGAGATGGGGTTTAGACATTCAAAACCTTGCAAGTGCATAACTGTTTACCTTTTTCTAGTCTGTTATGGTAAATTGCAAATTCATATTTCTTTCTCTGTTACCCCTCAGCCAAATCAAAGTCAAAACCAAACGAAGTTTCTAAGGAGGTAAGACAGACATCCAGTTTTTTTTTTAAAATTTGAGCTGTATTTCAGTATTTGTTTCAGTGCTGTGTGTGTGTGATTTTAAACATGCACCAGGATCCACTCATGCTTGTTGGTGATACGGCAGTTTTTTAACAGACTGTATCTGACATGGAGATTCCTTCCTCACAGAACTGGAAGGAGGACTTCCAGGACATGAAGGACCAGGAGCCTCCGGACTGCTGGGATATGGAGTTCTCAGATGCAGCATCCTCAGCCCAAGATGCAGTCCACAAACCCTGGAGAGGAGCCGCTACTTTCATCCCCAAAGTCCCAGTCACCACCAAGAAACCATCTGTGGATTGCAAACAGGTGAGGTCTCCTCAGACCCACTTGGCGCTTGACTTACAATTGTGTTAATGGAGAAAAGATGTTAAAGAGGACATATTATACTAATTTTCAGGTCTTTGATTTTGATTTTGGACTTTTATAAAGTGGCTATAGACAATTAACCAAACACTAAAGTCTGAAGATCTTCCAAAATTTGTGCTTCTTGCTCTCTGTCTTCCTTGCATTTTCTGCATTCTCTCCAAACGGTCCGTGTAAGCATACTCCTCAGCCAATCCCTCCTCTGTTCACACCTCCGCACTCCACTGAACTCACAACCCCTATTGTCTGATTACTGACACAAAATAAACAAAGCTAGGACACTGAAAATGTTACCTACAGCTTGCACTTCTGACTCTTTTACATGACCAAGTAAAGTGGGAACAGCGTTCCTTTAGCAGCAGTTTAGACATTAATTTCGCTCATGTGCTCATGTTGAGGAAGTAAATAAATCCACACGTAGGTATTTGTCTTTTGTTGGCCAAGAAACAGGAACGCTATCAACTTTTGTCTGGTCATTGCTTCTTTAGGAAAGTTTAACAAAGTTAGCTCTCCTTCATTCACCTTGGGGGAAAAAAAACACCTATTGGAACCATCTCTGGTTAGTGCTTAACATCTGGTGCTGTGTAGGCTACATCAACATACTGGACATCTCCATATGGGCTGGATCTTCTCCACAGTGTCAAAATGGCAGCCCTACAGCTTCACCTTGTTGGGGAACAAAAAGAGTTTAAAAGCGAGCAAAATATGGTGAATCAGGATAACAATAAACAGAACTCAGTGTACAGCCAGTATGACAGTCAATTGCTGGTTGATCACAGGAACATCTGTTATAAAAAACAAAATTTACAACCATACACTGAAGTAGACTACTTTACTTTGACTTCATTTAGAGCAAACAACACTTTTTGCCTTTGAAATGACATGAGTACTTGCATCACTTTTGTTGAATCTCAGTGTTACAACTTTCAGTTGTAGCAGTTTCTGTCTGAGACAAGATGATTGAGCTGTAACAGCCAGTCATATTGGACAAAATTTCACTAGGGTGAACAGGGTGAAAGAAACGGGACTGTGCTTTTTTTCATTTTAATTTCTAGTGCCATTGTGCATTTAAGCAATGTGCTACTAAGAATAATTTAAATATTATATTTTCCACAGAGAAAAGAGAGGAAGGCCAAAGGAATGCAACATGCCAAATCTGTGAGTACAAAACACTGAATTTAAAATATACAAACATCTCCAAACTAAATTTGCAAACCATCGTCATGTGATTCCTGACAGGCAGTTCATATGGTAATACCTGTGGAGCTTTTCAGCTCTCCCTCTGCCATACCTAAAGACCCCAACCTGAGGAAGCAGCACCTAGAGGACCTTATGACAAAGATTCCTAGCTCCTTCAGTTTCATACAGGTGCAGTTTTACTATTTGCAAACCAATGAACATTCTATTAACAACCAAGTGCATAATGTAACTATGGTTTAGGTATTTATTCAGCTTTGCCAGTGTTGTCAGTTGATGGTTTTAAAAACATTATGCCCTTTTCAGGACTCTCTTCTTGATGATGAGATCTCCACTAGTATTGGTCACCTGAGACTGAAGAGACCATCGTCAGCATCTCCATCTCTTCTAGGTAGCTTGGAACAAGTCAACAAGCCTTATAATGTGACAAGTCAACCCTAATACAGACTCTCTCTAGCTTTTTCTGAAGACTTAAACCACATGCATGGTTCAGATCAGCTGACTGGAGTATGTACATTTAATAAGATACAAACAAGGAATGAGGTAAAAATCGGTTCTTAGATGCATCACAATAGACACAGAAGATTCTTCATCAATTCACAAATTTTAAAATGGATATTCTTTTTTCTTTTGTTCTTGTCAGTGTAATATTAAGAGAACAAGAGTTCTAGCACACTTGAGTTATTTTGTGACATTTTTTTATTCTCAAAAGGCAGTAGTATATTGATGTATCCCAGTGCATCAAGATGCATCTATAATTGTTTTAATCATCGCATCATAGCCCTCTGAATGGAATTGTGAGGTGTTCATGTGAGAGGTGAAGTTGTTAATTACAAACAACATAATCTGAAACATGAAATGCTTGATATGAAATGATGAAACATGGAAATATTAGGCTTTAGCAACAGCAGATCATCAAGGTGAAATGTAAACAATATAATTCCTAACTTAAAAAAAAAAGCTGTAAAAACACTAGATATAATTTCCATGCAAGAATTCTGTCTTCGTAGAGAGTAAGTATTTAAAGTTTTACAGTCATACCAATCAGCCTTTTTTGGGCTAATGAGTTACAGGTCATATTTGGGCATTTGAAAATGGGGAGTGGCAATTTAAAGGTGGTGTGTACGTTTCGTGAGTTCTGCTGGGAACATCAGTTAATATTCAAATTGAATGCCCCCAAAACAAACTCCCTCCCTCCCTTCATGTTTTCTCTGCTCCACCCAGCCCTCGTACCCTGCCTTCCAAACACATGCATGCGCGTGGCCAAGGCAACGGTTACTACGAGCCATAAGTTACATGTGACTAGCCTGAATAAAGGATGAACATCCGTGGGCAAGTTAGGTCAGCAAAACTTATGTTAGCTAACTTGTTACATTACTCACGTGTCCAGTAGAAATATAGCCACCTCTACATCGGTCTTGAAGACTTTCAAATCTCTTTGGTCTCTCCACCTTTGGATGGTCTCACCAATGTCCTTGTCTTATTCCTTGCGCTGTCTGACTCTTTCTTTCTCTCTGTGCGTTTTCTTCTGAGTTTGTCCAACATTTCTGCTGCTGCTTGCTTGCCTTGGTTCAGTTCTTCTCACTCAGCCACGCACAGCTACATTCCCCCTCCCCCTCCCCCTCCCCCTCCTCTACCTGAGCCTGTGCACAAGGAGCCTAGGAACGCACCCTTGCAGCTGATTGGCTGGTGTTAGTGTTTGGTGTGGTGTTTTGAGTTTTGCTTGCACAGGGGCGACACTGACTGTTTTTCTCCTAAAAACAGAGCAGGGATGGCACAAAAACACAGGACTTTTTCTCAGCCCACACACAGACCCAAGACTTTGTACGCAGTGAGGAGATATGTACTGACTTTGTGAGAAAGTGTTGACGGCAGAACTCAAGAATCGTACACTCCACCTTTTAAGGATTTGCAGCTTTTGACACATACCAATAATGTTGAGGCATCATTTTTCAGTCATGCAGGTTGCCACTTGATGCCTTCATTTCAATGTAAAATGTTCATAATTAGGCAAAAGGCCGATCTACCAGAATGCAAAAAAACAGGGATGTTTATCATTAGTAGTGACTCAGATAAGTCAGTTTGGCAGGGAAATCTATCCAGCCTCCATATTTTATTAAAAATATTTGTAGTTGGAGCCAGGTGATTAAGTTATCGTAAGAGGATTTAAAACGAATACAGTATATTCCTATATCTATATTTTCTCCCACCCCTTTGTTGTTTTGTTATTAATTATGATTGTTTTGTTTGGGTCGATATATTGCTGTCTGGCTGTATGGGCTTCCAGCATCACTGAAAGTCAGACCATGTATTCATTTGCCTTATATCCTTGGTTACCTGCCCCACTAGTTTAGTCTGCCTCCCTTTTTAGACTTTATCTTAATAAAGTTTGAGCTAAGTATTGATTGTATTTATGGAGCTGGCCAAGGTTCTGAAGTAGCCTTTTAGTAGTTGGTCGGCTTAAGTACCAGAAGGTCACTGTTCAGTAGTAAATGAACAGGTTGTAGCTACAAGAATGTGTTGTTTGCATGTTTTGCATATTTTTGCTGGAAGGATGGTGTGCATCATCTCTCTTAAAAGATCAGATTAGTACAGGCAGGAAAAACCCTGACATGTTTTGAATATGCGGCTATCTGAGAGTAATTTATTGTCCCCCTGGTATAAGCTTCATGCCCACCATGGGTATTTGTTTCAGTGGCAGCACTGATAGAAACCTTTTGTTCATAAGAAATCTCCAAAAGGCAGGAGGTATGGGTGGCAAATGGGCTTGAAAGTGAAATTAATCAGAAAAAGTGAACTTGCACAATGTCTTGATTAATTGTCTTTTTGTTTTGTTTTTTCCCACCCCCCAACTGACCAGCTCACACAGACTTGAGAAGCCCAGGTGATGTCCTGCCAAAAATGATGCATGTAAGTTGTTATGTTTCCTGTCTTTAATATATCAGTTGTTACTTCAATTAAAAGCAGTTGTCAATTAAAAGGACATGTTATCACTTCATCCTCATCGCCCACTCAGTCCACCCCACTACCAACGAGGCTTATGGAGCGCAAAGCCAGTCTAACAAATGGGGAACAGTGCCTGGAGACCTGTGACCTTCAACTTTCCTCAAAGGACCTACCTCATGTAAGAAGCAGCACACTGGCTATGGTACGCAGTGTCATGCAGTGTTTTAGTAATCATACATTACTAAGTAGTTAATCTGGTCTCTGCAGGAGCCACTGCAGTTGGCTGAAAGAAAGAAGTTTCCTTCACCACCGCTGTACCAAAGGGAGTCTACCATCTCTGTCAGTCTGGAGGACAAGAACCGTCCTCATGTAAATGAGCATATTCCTGACCATGTCATACATAAAACTTCGACCAATGTATTTATGGAGCCTTATCAGTAAGCTTTTAATGGGGCTTTAAACGTCTCTATTACAGACACCAGTAACTGAGTCAGGGGAGCAGTCCCCCTGTAATGGGGTGGCATCTTGCACCTCCAACGCCCCTCTGGGACAGACCTTTCCTACTCCTCCCATTAGACGTAGTCTGACGTCAGCACAGTTTCAGAACATCCAGTCAGTAAGTCTTGCAAAGTTACACAGTATTCTTGTTTTA
>JAPQLA010000015.1:934292-945969 GCA_029822935.1 Naso vlamingii
CGAAGCGATGTCAGCTCCGGCACTCAGGGTGGCAGCAAAATTCCAAACGTACCGCTGTATCGAAAAAGAAGAGGAGGAAAACCGTAAACTGTCTGTTTACTTTGCTTTACGTCCACCGACAGTCGGTTGCCGGTAAAACGGGGCTGGGCCATCGTTCTCTGTCAAGCTAGCTAGAGTTTGACAGAAGGAAAAGCGATTTAGCTTTCAGAATGAACGTACCACTGCTGCTCAAAACAAATTTGTACTGACTCCGCTCATAAGCTTTTTCTTTTAAATGCACTGACCGGAAGTAGTGTTTGTAATCGTCTGAGGTTTGACCCTGCTCGGCCCACAGTGAAAGCAGATCCATAACGCTTGGCCGAATATAAAGCAGTAACGTAGACTAACGGTGCATATATGTGAAACTAAAAACACAGAAGGAACCGTGGAATTGTACATTTATGGATCCCAACCGGATAATCCAGGCTCTAAAAGGTACGATCGACCCTAATTTGAGGATAGCGGCGGAAAATGAACTCAATCAGGTGGGTGAGCTAAAGTAAGTTAGTTGCTTGTTTTTGTTTTTTGGGGGGTCATTGTTTCTTTCGGATGGGAGGCATCGTGGGCCGTTTTGGCTCAGAAACTATGCCGATGATCGAGGAGGTGTGGAGGCCGTGTTTGTACGATCAGGCAAAGCCTCGAACGGTGGTTCTTCAGCCCTGGTTTGGGAGTTTGTATCAGGCCCGTGATCAGCCGTTTGACTGAAAATGTTCCCCACAGCGACTGCAGCTGCGTCGAAGAACAATAGAAGTCAGATGTGACAGCCATCGTAAACCATGAGGAGCTGCGGAACTACAGCAGCAAAACGTTGTCATGTCAGCACATGAGTTCACAGAAACACTTTCAAAGTTCTGCTGCTGGAGCTTCACAGAGCTGGTGTTGCAGTAAACTTATGTAACCAGTCGTTATAACAGAATATCAGCATATGTTTAGTGAAGAGATCGAGGCCCCCAAAGTATTGATTTATAAAAACTTGAATGGTTTTGCACCAACTACAGTACAGTCCCGTCCTTCATCCCTTTATAGGCACTCTTGGCTGGAGTGTGCCTGTAAAATGTGATCAAATCCGCTCCAAATCATTTGACCCTATTTTAATTAATTGGTTGCAATGAAAAAACAGTGCTTATAATGTGCAAGTTGCATATTTTTAGGAGTCAGGTTTCCTGGTTTTCATCCTGGTGGCTGAGTCCGCACTTGGTAATCTGATCATCAGATATACATTAAACTTTATGTCTCTCTCTACTCATAAGCCCCCAACTCAACATACTGGTTTGGTTTCTATATCCTGTTCTCATCAATTTAGATATTTCTTTAGATTAATATTGATATGATTTAATATCATGTTTTTATTTTATATTAAATATAGTTGTGTCTCAAAATGTTCCTTGATTATTTTGATTATTAGGAAACATGACCATACTTTGTCAATATTCGGCTTAGTTGTATGTATTCATATAAAAATGTTCACAGATATTTTTGGCCATTATCGGCCCATTGGAGAAATATCGGTGTGTATATATATGGGTATCAGCATGTTTGTTCTCTGATAAGGCTGATAATAAAACTCTTTTTTAAGGCTGAAAAAAATGCTTGGATTAGTGATTTAAAATGATGTAATCACATTATTTTGTCCAGCAGAGAGCAGTCCCTTATTTAATTGGTAATAAGTGAAGTGTTTAATGTTTATATGTGTGTGTGTGTGTGTGTGTATATATATATATATATATATATATATATATATAAATAGTTTGTGTGTGTGTGTGTTGTGTGTATAAAATATTAAAGGCAAAACATTTTAAAAATCTGTTACATTGAGTGTATCTTTACATTATAACCTGCACTTTAGATTCCGAAAATCTCCAAAATGACATAGCACTGTTCTGCACCTGTTCAATCAGTGGTTATGTAAGCTTGAGATAGTTTGATCTGTTGCTGTGATCCTAACTTAGTGTAAACATTCAACGCTCACTCAGGTGGTGATAATGTTCACATATGTGCTAATGTCCCAGTTTGAATCTCATCCTGGTTTTGATCATATCTGTTATATGATATTACATGAAACATGTGAACCCTGTTGGACACATCTCCGTGTACTTGACATAATAACATTTCCCTGTATCTGATTGTCTGCATGCACGTGTTACTGACGCTGCAAAATTCAGTCAGTGTCATTTCTCAATCAAATGAGTCTCCTCAGCAGTTGAAGCTGCATTTACCTTGTGCTGGATTCAGCCTTTCCATCTCATCTGCAGTAATGAAAGGCTTTAACAACAATTCATACAATCCTTATCCTACCAGTGTCAAACACTGGCTTTCATCTGCATGTTGATTATTTAGGCATGTTGATTATTTAGGATCGTATATTTGTTTTACTGTCTAACTGTACACACCTGTACATGCAAATGGCAGACAGATCAGAAAACTTCAGGTCTTAACATCCCACTTTATCCTGGTTTCTAGTGGAGTACTCCTATTAGCTAATTAGGTTTCTTAAAAAAATTGTAATGTTCTTTAAATTTTTAATTAAATTGCTGAAAATGCACTTTCCTTTAAAAGTTTGCTATTTGTAAATGGAAAACTTTCAGAGCCTCTCAAATATTAACTTCAGCTAAGTGTACCTAATATCTTTTGCGCTAAACAATTATTATCTATGTAAGGTCAGTGATGTTATCTTTGCTGTAATTTTTTTCTTCCTTATTATGTTTGTTAATTTATATTTAGAACCGTACTTTTTTCCCCAGGATCCGTAAGGGTGGATAAGATGTAATTGTTCATGTTTTTTATTTGTGTGTTTGTTTTTAAAACAGCATCTACATCCTCTCTCCTGCTTCTTCTCCAGATTGATTATTGTGGTTTCTAGACAGCGGGTGCTTTCATTTGACAGCCTAATATAAATATATACATATATATTAACATATAAAATTAAAGAGGGAAGTGTGACAGATCTTGTAACTGTCGAAACCATGTGGGCCCTAAACACATAATTAAGACCCACTTATGATCTGAAGCACACAGTATAACAGATGGTTACAATTCATAAATATGAGATCTAAATTTTTCTTGCAGACATCATGCACACATCAATGTAATATGTAAATGATTTATTGACAGAATTTTAAAAACAGTCCATGCAGTCTCTGCTGATTTCATCTCACTCTTTTTCCTCCGTGTGTTTCAGTCCTACAAGATCATCAACTTCGCCCCAACCCTGCTCCAGATCATTGTGTCAGAGCAGGTTGAGTTTCCTGTTCGCCAGGCAGGTAAGACTGTAAAATATTACTGCTGATGTTTTATTGGCTGTTGTTTTGCATCTCACTGCTCATTCGTTTCTAATTCTGTTTGAGTCAGTAATTATTATTAAGATGTTACGATTTTGGCCAAGGTAGTTATATCATGTAATTTTCATAATAAGAAATGATAATAAAGAAATCTCATTGATCCTGTTCATGATGACAGTTGATTATCAAGCCCATGCATGTTTAATCAATGCAGTGTTTTTTGTTTGTTTTTGTTTTTTTTAACTTTCCTACTTTTTGAATACATTTTTTTTAACTCCTAATGTTTGTTTTCTGAACTTCAAATAATGTATATATGTATATATATATATTTATATTTATATGTATGTGTGTGTGTGTGTGTGTGTATATGTTTATATATATATATATATATATATATATATATATATATATATATATATATATATATATATATATAATAAAGGTTATACCTAATAGTAAATCCCAGAAGAATTTTATAGATGGGATGTGGAAAAAGTAAAGCTAACATTAATTTACTGCCTTTTTATATAGTCTGTGCAATGGAGTATAAGAAACTACAATATTCAGCGCATTTACAGAGGTTTGTCATTGTATAATTGTACTCATCTGCTGTAACAGTGTCGATGTATTCCGTTTAAAACAGATGCGGTGTGTTTCATGCCATGTTTGTATTTTAATACATCAATGACATCATGTGTATTCTATATTTAATAGGTGTATTTAGTAGGTATAATAGGTATTCTATATTTTTGTCAACAAATCCCACTGAATACCAAAAACAAAAACTTCTAAACTAAAAAAATAAAGATGTAAACCTTACAAAAAAAATCAAAAATATCTTTTAAAAAATGCTCAGTAATTTTCTAAAACAGCTTGTGACTTGATTTTATCAAACGTTTCTCAAACAGGAAGAAATAGTGCATTTGATGGGGACTGCTTTCAGCAGTGGAATATTCCTTATTTAGTAATCTAGTTTGTAACTGGGGCAACAGTTTTGTTGGACTAAATCAAAGTGAACTTCAGTGTGTGTGTTCATTGTCATGAAGGAGCATGTCAGCCAGTGGAACAGTGCAGCTCATTGATGTCTCTTTAACAGTTTTTGGACAATATAAAAACTTTATGACACAAAACAAGAAGATCTATGAGGTGTAGTATGCACACACAGTACTTGATAGTAGACATGTTTATTACTTGCTTTGACTCTTTCGTGAGATTTATTGACAATAAGAGAAATATTTCATTTTACCAGAATTATCTTTGAATCCAGTCTCTCTGACTTGTTAGGTCATCTTGATGGATACAGTGCAAAATTGTGCCTATATATGCATGCTTGCCTGACTCCCGGACTGTGTGTGTGTGTGTGTGTGTGTAGCGGCCATCTATTTGAAGAACATGGTGAGTCAGTACTGGCAGGACAGGGAGCCATCTCTCGGAGAAGTCATCTTTCCTTTCAATATCCATGAGAATGACCGGCAGCAGATCAGAGACCACATAGTGGAGGGCATCATCCGCTGTCCAGAGTCTATACGGTACAGAACACATGCACACACACACACACATATGCACTCACAGTTATTACTGACGAATCTGTTTTCTTCTCTTATACTCAGCAATAACCCTCATCATCATCATCATTAAAAACCTGTGGACTGCCTCTATATTTATATATATGTCTACATTCGACATTGAGATTTTGACTTGCAAACCTGGTCACTGCCTGATGCAATGAAGGGTTCCGTATGTTTTTTCAATGTCCATAGCGCTCAGCTGACCATGTGTCTACGAGCCATCATCAAGCACGACTTCCCTGGCCGCTGGACTGCCGTTGTGGACAAGATCGGCATGTACCTGCAATCTCAGAACAGTGGCAGCTGGTACGGCAGCTTGCTGGCTCTCTACCAGCTGGTCAAAACATACGAGTGAGTAACCTGTTCACACTCCGCTGTTCCATTTCACCTCTGAACATCATTCCTGGAGAGCTATTAGCCCTCACAACATGACTACAGATGACCGTAGTCCTGTTTTAAGTGTACAGTCAGTCATCTAAGCGTGAAAATACTTTTGGGAAACAGGAACCAGGTTCTTAGTAGTTCCTAAAAGATGGGCTGCATAACACAGTAGGTGGCATAAGTAAATAATAAAGCACCAAATGAATAGTTTAACATGTTGGAGCACACTTATGTTCTTTCTGAGAGAAACTTGGAAAGATATCTAATGTCTGTGTATTAATTAAAGAGCTGAGTTAGGATGTGGTTAGCCTAGCTCAGCATAACGACAGGAAGCAGAGGGAAACAGCTAACCTGTCTCTGTGTAAAAATACACCCACGAATACCCCTAGAGCTTTTAAGTACACAGAAATATAAACATGATCATCTGTAGTTTTAGGAGAAGTTACCGATTGGAACTATTTTTGGCAAACAACGCCTGGGTGTCATCAATGTGCACAGCCTTCCAAAGTTTTGTTGTCACCGTGAGGTTGTCTGCTTCGAGACCATCATATCTGTGCACAGAACAAACCAAAATCAGAGCTAACTATCTCTGCTCACAGGTGTTGGACTGAAATACTCTGTGGATGGCAGATACGTTGTTGTTAGTCAAGAATTAATTTCAGCATAAAACTTAGACCACATACTGTTGTTTTTACATTCCTGTTTGTGTGGCTACAAATTAAACAAATGGGATCTAATCTATAAACTAGTGTCTTTGAGATGGTGGTAGATGAATTATTGAATATTATCTCAGTACCAGTAGCTTTTAATGTAATGAACACTGAATTTATCATCAAACTGTGTGTTTGCTTCAGGTACAAGAAGGCGGATGAGAGAGAGCCGTTGCTGGCAGCAATGCAGATCTTCCTGCCGAGGATTCAGCAACTCATCAGCCAGCTGTTGGTCGATTCCACTATCTTTTCTGTCCTCATCCAGAAACAGATCCTCAAAATCTTCCATGCTCTTGTACAGGTGTGTTTGAGTGTGTCAACACATGATAAAAGCCGGGAACAGTGACAAGAAGACTCAGAAATGTTGGAGCAGAACTGGAGGTAGAAGCCTTTTGTGTTTGGACCATTGGAAATATTTCAGACTTCAACCAGTTAGTAGAAGAGAACAGTGTTTGCCAAATGGGAATGGCCGCTTTAAACACGTCTGAAAACATGTATCAGAAAGGGCCCTGTTCAAACGATACATGGTGTGTGATAAGTGCATTTAGCAAGCGTCCCAGTCCACGCAATTTAAAAGGTGCATAATCTCTAGTGCCATTTAACATGAATCAAATGTATAACACTGTCATTCCATTACCTAAAAAACTAGGTCCACCTGCACTTGGGGAATTGCTATTAAATGGTCGATTCTGCAAGTTGGAGCTCTTTTAAACAGCAGGAAAATGCTGGGCCATCGATCTTAAATTAGGTATTTTTCGGTTGGTGGTGCAATCCCCTTCTGTTACGGTGCACAGATGGGCACAGGTCCGCCTACATGATTACTTTAACTATATCTTTCTGAGAATATCTTCATAAATAAGTGGATCTTATGTGTAAATAAGCACCCCAAGTCACTTTCATGTCAAAGTCAAAGTTAATAGCTTGTTCTGACGTCTAAAGATAGTCGAAATAAATGTGTCACTTAATCATTTCTTATACACAAAGAAAATAAAATCAGTTTGATAAACCAGGAAACCCTGTGAATGAGCCAATTTTAAGATGTTAAGGAGATCCTTTAAAAAAACACTTTACTTGTCAGACACATATTTCAGTATCTTCACTTAACCAGGGACACTATACATAGCCTGCAGATTTCTCTAAAAAATATGAAACTCAAAACGAAAAGTTAAGAAAATTTATTGTCCCAGGAGATGGTTATTCATTAAGTCTCATAAGACTGATTCGTCGATATTCTTCAACAATAACAGCATTCTGTGTTACACACCAGGTGACAAATATCACAGAACAGTGTGGTTCATTCTGTTAAGACCCTGTCACGTCTAATAAAGCCATTACAAACATTTGTGTTCCTGACACATCTGTCTGACAGCTTAAACAGAAACAGCAGGAGATGTGAGCCATATTACATATTATATGTCTGAAAAGGGCACCTTGCATGTTGGTGTCACTGTGATGGTGATGACACTGATCATAATGATGATAATGATGATGATAATGATTATATCATTATCCTCATTTCTCTCTTGCAGTATTCACTGCCTCTTCAGCTGATCAACAACACAGTAATGACTCAGTGGATGGAAATCCTCCGAGCCATTATGGACCGAGATGTCCCAGTTGTAAGACGCACAGAAACACACACACACACAAACACAAACACACAAACAAGTAGGCAGGTGCTTTTTTTAATCAAAGTGTCCGCTTATTAGGCATAAGCAAGAATTTTTTGACAGAACCTAACCAAACTATGACTGAAAACTGAAAGTAATAAGTTAATTGATTAAAAAATAAGTCTATAAACAGATTAATCTAAATAAAAAATGAAACAATTAAAAAAAACTCAGCGTTGGGTTTTGGCTTCACTTTGGTCTTTCACATGAAATTCCAGTGTTTGTTCACCACAATGTCCTCCCAATGCTGACTTGTTTACTGTGTTGTTAACCCTAAAAAAAACAGTAAAAAGGATGCAAAGAGCACTGAATTGAAAAGTCTAGCTTTTTCTGGACAAAGACTACACACGTGGATTATAAGGAATTAGATGTTTATACGTTTGTTTAATAACAATTATAAAAATGCTGACGATGAGATGTTGGAAATGGGGCAAGGATATACTGAATATCTCTATTTCTGAATCTTTATATCTCAGTCACATATTATTCACCTAGTTATACTTGACATGAGTTGTTATGCTCTTGTCATAACAAGAAACTTTCATTCTGGTGAAAAAATGAGAAAAAGATCCATCATTGCCTATAGAGACATTTAAGCCCAGAGCAATAACATGACTGATAAACATGATTATAAAATAATGATCTAAATATGTGCAGATTGCTTTAAGTGTGATTGTCAATTATATAACAGGTGTATTTGTTGTCAATGATTGTCAGTGACCAGACTACTACTCTATACCAGTCAAGTCTCATTTTTTGTTATTATAGCATCAAGACTCTGTTGTACTTATTTGTTTTAATTAATCAGATATTATTATATATTGATCTGTTTGTGTGTGTTTTAGGAGACGTTGGAGGTGGATGAGGACGACCGTCCTGAGCTGGCGTGGTGGAAGTGTAAAAAGTGGGCGTTGCGCATCATCACCAGACTGTTTGAAAGGTCAGTCCAGACCTACACTCACATTATTAGAAAGCACATTTGTAGTTAGCAAAGGGACAGCCATTCACATGTTTCTGGTCTGTCTTACAGGTATGGGAGCCCTGGCAATGTGACAAAGGAGTACTATGAGTTTGCAGACTTCTTCCTGAAGACATATGCAGTGGGCATACAACAGGTATGCATTTGTCCATGAGATTTGAAAATATTAGTGTGCATCAAGGGTTAGCACTTGTTTCTATAATAAGCATTAATACACAAAAATGAACACAGCCTATGAGCCAGAGGTATTTATTACTGTGCAGGTGTTTGTTTTTACCGTATACACTAATGGCTAGTTACACTCACCCTCACTCACTCTGTGTCTGACCTGTATGTTACTTCTTTCAGCTGCGCACATGCCTCTGAATGGTCTGCTGTCACATCAGTTCTTCACTCTGGTTTTATTTATTTTATTTTATTTCAATGTAATTTAGGGAGGGCTCACCAATATGATATTTACAAAGTGGTGACATACTGTCAGTATTGTAGTATTTGCTTTCTCTTGTGCCACTGAAAATGGATTGTGTGCCCATACTGGCAGAAATGTCATATGTTGCTGACCAATGATTTCAATTTTCCTGTTTATTTTTGGTTTCACTGTTGTCCGTGTGGCCGCTTTGTTATCTGTCCAGGTCCTGCTGAAGGTGATGGACCAGTACCGGCTGAAGCAGTATGTTACTCCTCGCGTCCTGCAGCAGTGCATCAACTACCTCAACCAGGGCCTGTCACACTCACTGACGTGGAAACAGATGAAACCACACATGCAGGTAGGACAGCTATGGAGGAATCTCATGCAGAGTGGATCCGTTCTGAGCATGACATTTGAAGTTTTGCTGGATAATTACAATATATTGAAAAGATATGTTTGCCTTGAGTCACTGCATTTAGCTGCCACAGTGTAATTTAAATCTGCAGTCTGCTCTAACTAGAGCTCTGATAATTAGTCTGAACCTGATAAGATCAGACGTGGTAGGGTTCCCTCTGGTTTAAGTCGTGTCAGTTTCCACACATCAGGTCAGGATGTTTCCGCTCAGGGTCTTTCTTAGGGGGCCAGGAATATTTATATTAACTCACATTTTTAAGAAAATCAGTAACACTTTCTATGAAGCCTGTCTCTATACTGCATTATAACACATCATGAATATATGTAACACATTATTACGCATTATGAACACACTTATAATGCATTACATTTGGTTATAAGCATGGTTAGGGTTAGGGTTAACCCTAACCTTACTTAAAACTATGATCTTACTGCACTATAAGCACATTATAATGCATTGTAAGTATGTTCATAATGTCTTGTAGATGGATGCTTTAAATAAAGTGTTACTAAAAAAAACCAACTAAATTTAGGTCCGCTAAATTTATGTAAAACCGCCAAGCATACAAAGAACACCATGAGTCCTTGCATCTGAAAATTGTATTTAAAACACAGCGGCTGTTGTTTAATCTGCCTCATTTGCCTAATCTTAATGGTTCTCCTTATATGGTGAAAATGTAAACAGGATTTGGGCAAAGAGGACATTAGTTCCTAGTTTAGCTCCTGAATTTAGTTTTTCTGGCTGTCAGTTCCTGGAACTGTTCCAAAATCTGACAATGGAAAATTTAATCTGCAGCAGGCCATGGTGAAAATCTGTGTTTTGATCAGGTTTTTTGTTAATTGAATGTGTTCTGTTGAATTTTCTGTTTCATTCATAAAGACACAGTGTTTGTCAGGGTTTGAAATCACAGAGTAATTCACAATATGATAAGCTGCGATAATGATGATACAATGATTGTGCAATACTTGACACATCGCAAGACAATTATGCATGATATAATACATCAAGCTAAGATAAAGTTTTATTGATTCCAGAAGGGGGAAAATTCATTATGTCACAGCAGCAAAGATAATAAAAGGCTTAGTGCCTCACACACTTCAGCTTCACCTTGTCCATGTCCACATGTGCTGTCATTCCAGTGTAAAATAACTATGAACTGGCAAAAAGCTGAACTATCAGAGAGCAGAAAAATTAGGATAAATGTCATGAAGTAGTGAGTAAGGGTACATAGTGAAATTTGCAGAGGAATCCATTAAAAAAGCCTGCATGTTTAATAACATTATTGATATTTTTTGCCCGTGTATTGATAATGTATCGGAAAAGGGAGTAACACATTATATTTCCGTAATAATTTTTCTGTTAATCTGTTTATTTCTTTTGATTGATCACTTAATCATAAAAATGTCAGAAAATATTACAAAAATTCAAAATTTTCTAGAGTCCAGGGAGACCGCTTCAAATACAGTAATTGATTACTGATTAGTTTTCTGTCTATGACATCATGAGTCAATTTAGTCAGTCAAGCACTGTGTTCACAAAGCCACATTTTTAGATTTGAAATGCATTGTTTACACCCATGTTTTCTTGCCTGCTGTCTTTAAGCCATTGTTGTTCTCCTCCTGAGCTTTTGGGAACCTTCGTCTCTTCCAGGCCATATGCCAGGAGGTCATCTTCCCTCTCATGTGTTACAAAGACGAGGATGAAAAGCTCTGGCAGGAAGACCCCTATGAGTACATCCGTATGAAGTTTAGTGAGTTCTCAAACACCCCAGTTTGAAATTTTACCTTTAAAAACATGACTTGATTTGATTGCGTAAACCTACATTTAACACTCTTTTTCAGCTGGCTCAGCCAACTGATCTTTGACACTGCTTTTGATGCATAACAGTACAGTAACAGTACAGGAAAAACTCACAGAGAGTGAATGGGCTGTTGTTTATGAGCCACACTTTGTAGTTGTGACCTTTCAGCTGCATTATTGCCATTGTGTTTAGTGGTGAGGGAGAAATGTTTGCCATTTTTTTTCAACATGTTGTTTGATCCTAGTGTGTGTCTCTGTTGCAGACCTTTATGATGACCATGCCTTGCCAGCCACTGCTGCCCAGAGCCTCCTCTGTAAAGCTGCCCGCAAGAGGAAGGAGGTGAGGAAGATCATTTTAGCACCGAATACTGGACTCAACATTTGTCATTTGTGCATGACTTCATGAATAATGTTCCTCTGTGTCTACT
>JAPQLA010000015.1:956078-970518 GCA_029822935.1 Naso vlamingii
TGTGTGTGTGTGTGTGTGTGTATGTTAGTATGTGTGTTCATTTTTGTTTATTGATGCATGCGCTTATTTATAACCGTAGTGTGTAAGTCTGTGTATGTCGATACACACTATACTTTAGGTGCTAATGTGTTCATGTATGTAAAAATGCAAGATGATAAGGCAGAGTTATGTGTGCATGTTTGTGTAATCCTGATAAGTGTCAATTTGCACTATAGAGGATTGGAGCCCTTCCAATTCTGTTAATAAATGGATTAACTGATAAACTCCTGCTGTCATGAAAGAAAGCTGCTGCATTCAGATAGAGACAGATAAAGCAACATGAAAAGGCTATAATGACCAAAATGAAAAAACAATGTGAAGTGAAGCTATTTTTTTTCTTCAGGAAATCTATACCACACACACACACACACACACACACACACAAACAACATCACAGCTGTGCTCTGTGCCTCTTGTTTTAATGCATGAATCCCCAAGGAGGGGGAGGAGAAGTTGAACACATCAGTGCGGTCCTCATAATCACAGAGACATTCCTCTGGGATGTTACAGCTCCTTTATTACTGCTGTCAGTGTGTTTGAGCTGTTTGTTTCACCTGTGCTGACGCTAATAGTGTGGATACACATCTGGCACTGAAAAGACAAATTTTGTCCTATAGAGGGCAGCAAACATTCTTCAGATCCTAGTTCTTCTCTTAAGTGTCAAAATACAAAAATACAACTGAAGACAAACACAATGTACAACCTCCTTTGGCTTGTCCATATACTGTCCATATTTCCCTTACCATTAAACCATAAATAAGCTACATCTCTGTTTAAAATGATAGTTCCGGTTTACCAACTCTGATTATTTTTAGTTTGGGTCCTCAGTTCTTTCAGATATGATAACATTGCAGTCACCACATTATTAGAGATATTTAAACACAGTGTCTTTATTACAAAAAAGAATCGATTTCCACCTGGTCATAACAAATGATCGGTATCTGAATACATTGTCTCGATAGTGACATCAGTCTGCATCGATCTTTGGTTCAATATATTGCATCAGTGAGGTTAACATGCAAATGAATTGAGCTGGCCTGGCTCACTTGTCAACATGTTGTACATTTCCTTTCCGAGACAAGCCACTATAACTAGTAGCTACTAGTAGTACTTCAAGTTTTCAAGTGTAAATATTGTTGGCTATCATTAGTATTATGACAGAAAGTGCTAATGTGCTGCAGAGCTGTGCTACCTCAGGGTAGTTTGAGTAACAGTCTGTTACCAAAAGATAGTCCTGTTGGGATGGAATAGATTAGTGCCTCCTCTTTGCCTTGGTTTAGTTGGTGTGTCTGTAATCAGCACTGGTCCCTTTTTTGTTTTAAGTGGTGCCTAAAAAGAGAGCCACATTTCTATATGATTTAGTCAATGTCCATAACAACCCAATAAACTGCTTCTCTGGCTCTCCTTAAAGTAACACTATGTAACTTTGACCGAGACCCACTGCTTCGAAAAATAAAACTTACTGATGCATGTTCATATGTTGCATAAACAACAATTTTAGTAAAACCAGGTCATATTTTATGTGGACGATGTCGTACGACTGCTCTGCCTCAACTCCATGATTCACCAAGGTTCCTGAAAGCAACATGTAGGCATCCTGCAGACCGAAGCTGCAACTGTGCCACCGGGTCATTGCTGGTGACAGCTCTGCTAAAATAAAAGGCTTCAGACAGTCAGAGCAGTCGTTGAACATCAGAGGGAAATCCAGCAGGCATTTTCTCTGTAAAATATGACCTGATTATACTAACTTAATGTACATCACGAAGTTTCATTTTTCGAAGCAGTGGGTCGCAGTCAAAGTTACATAGTGTTGCTTTAAATGTCGTTGAGGTTCTGTTTAAGACTGAATATGACAGTTTGTGATCAGTCTCAGCTGTAAAAGTTGGGAAACCGTACTGTGTAACTTTCCACAGCAATACACCAAGCCTGAAGTCTCTTTCTGCGTGGAAGTTGCATTTTTTAGTCTTGGTATTTTCTTCCTTCAGTGGACCAGAAGCTTTGGTGAATGTTTAACTCACATGCTTCACGCACAATATGTCTTGTTTATATTCATGTAATTTGCTTAGTCTGATTCCATTGCTTTTTGTCATATATTGCTTTTATTGATTAAGGAACATTTCCACCTCAGCCAACTGCAAAAATCCATTTCTCAGTTTTCTCATCACTCTCATCTGTTTTTTCCGTGGAGTGCACCCAGTGTCCTTTCTTTCAATTTTGGGACTGGTACATTTTTGGAGTTGTCCCTTATTTCCCTTCTCACCAAATCTCTTGCAAGTGTCCATGTCATATCGTTGTTCGGAAACTTGCTCTGGAGATATCCTTCTACTGATCTAGCGTCTAACACCTTTTCACCCTGACTTGCTGCTCCAGGTGAAGGCTCCTTTGAAGTCAGTACTTAAGGCGTACTAGCTCTTCTTTCAAATCGTAGAGTTTCTGAAATCATTAAAAAATACTTTGGCTTAAGGTCAGTAGGAAAGCTTTCATGATCAAGTTATCATGTGACTCTGTATTTTTCTTATCACTAATTTTTCTTTGACAGGCAGTGCTTGTTGAGTTTCTATAATACCTCATCACTATTGCCTCTGTCATCTGATTGAGCAAACACAAAAACTGCATTGCCTTTGTGTTGGTGACAGTGAAAAACTTGGCTGGTTTTTCTCTGATCTGCCTGCCCATTGTGTAAAAGTAACGTGCAGCAGAAAGGGCAGTTTAAAGGTCTTCAAGTTTGTATCTGTATTTCCAGTCAGTTACAATGGCCCTGGCAACTTAAATGGATCCATACGCATTTGGCATCTCTTTGCATTGACAAATTTAACCTTTCTGAGTACAATGTAGCCATTCCCCCTATTCTAAAAGAATGAAAAAAAAAAAAAAAAATATATATATATATATATATATATATATATATATATATATTAAGTATGGTCCTTGATACGATCTAGGCTAGCTATTTTATCAAACACTGTCTTAATCATTCTACTTGCTGTAGTAATGCTCTGTTTTTTTTTGTTTGTTTTTTTTTTATTCAGTCATCACACACAACACAACAAGCACAATAGAACATCCAGTCAAATGTACAATAATTATAAGTACATACATTCTAGATGACAACACAAAGTTACAATTAATGTATGATGGTAATGACTGAAAAGGTATAGGCAGAAGTATAATGCTTATGTATGCCTATACTACATAAAATCCTGCATTAAATTAAGCTACCCACCAGAAAATAATAAAAATGAGAAAAGACAAAAAAATTACCTATTTCAATTTGTAACTCTCAAAAATAGCCAATATCCCTGAATAGCCATTCATTTGAAAATCAATAGTGAATTGCACATTCTTAAATTTAATTCAGCATCATTCCCTAATCTAACCCTAAGAACAGAAATACATCTCCTTTTAATCCTTTTTTTAGCTTTTGGAACAGTAAACTTACAAACATCTCTTAAACCATATTTACACTCTTGCACTGAAAAGAATCTTTGCACTGGATCCGGCAGTGACATTGTCTTTGCCCCGTACATTATTTGCATTATTTTAAAATAAACCAAATCACTGAATTTCAAAAGATGTGACTTTATAAACAATGTATTTGTATGATCATAATAACCAGCCTTGAGACAAATAGCTCGTTTTTGTAACACGATTATCGAATTAATAGCTGTTTTACAAGTTGATCCCCACAATTCTACACAGTACAACATATATGGAAGTATAAGTGAACAATAAATAATAAGGATTTGTAATTTAATATATATTTAGATTTGCATAGGATTGCGATTGATTTTGATATTTTACCTTTTATATAATCAATATGTTGTCTCCATTTCAATTTATCATCTATCACTACCTCAAAAACTCTTTCAGTTTTATCATCACAAATCTTTAATTCAGTAACCCCATCTATTTCTTTTCTATCTATTCTTCTCTATTTCTTTTCTATCAAGCTGCTTTACTGCCACCCACATGAAACACATGTACAAGCACCTATTATTACATTAATCCCACTCATGGTGAAGTTATGTAGGATGGCTGTGAATGTTGGGGATGTGACAGAGTCATTAACAGTTTTCCTGCCTTCTGCAGAGTTCTATGAGGAGATCCTGTCGCTGGCATTCGGCCTTACCTGTCAGACCATCTCCCCCCAGATGTGGCAGCTTCTTGGCGTCCTCTACGAGGTCTTCCAGCATGACTGCTTTGACTACTTCACAGGTATGTCTCATGAATGCATACACACGTATTCATCAACAATTCCAAAAGTCAAGGAGATGGTAGAGTTTAAAAAAAATCCAGCTACTGCCAAATACTTGCTGATCTGGCAAAAATTTTATTTGGTTCTTTAATTTTAAAAAGGAAAGCTGTAGTTTTCTGTTAAAATAACTAAAATAAATACTAATGATTTTACACATCAATAGAACCTAGACTACTACTTAATTTTTATCCAGCAGGAAATCTTTGCATTAGTAACATTTGTGTTCATCGACATACAAATCTTACAAAAGCACTAAGCTCTAAGAGTTTTTTTAAACAGCTTTAGTAATTGCTTATAAACAGAGGTGGGTAGAGTTGCTAAAAACTTTACTCAAA
The DNA here is from genome assembly GCA_029822935.1 of Naso vlamingii. Classification (NCBI taxonomy): domain Eukaryota; kingdom Metazoa; phylum Chordata; class Actinopteri; order Acanthuriformes; family Acanthuridae; genus Naso; species Naso vlamingii. The sequence goes on from JAPQLA010000015.1 coordinate 960,708, forward strand.
TAAGAGTATTGATACTTTGGAATAATATGAGTCAAATAGAAGTAAAAAGTAGTCATCCAAATAATTACTTAAACAAGAGTAAGAAAGTATTTAGTGAAAAATCTACTCAAGTTCTGAGTAACTACTGAGTAACTTTTGATTTATTGTTTCAGCAGTCAGAGGATGAATGTAATCAAATAGACAAAATATAAGGGGCTTCATCAGTTCGTACGCATCGGTCTCACTAGTCCGCACTAGTCTGACCAAGTGCAGACTAGTGAGACCGATGCGTACGAACTGATAACCCCTTGGATAAGAGGCGAAACGTCTTCCTAGACAAATACAAGTCCAGTTGCCTACGATTCAATTTGCCCAGAGAGAACAATGACCTGGATGAATGAGAATATTCACGGACATATATAGGATAATAAATCTTCAAATTTTGGTAGCCTGTAATTCAAACATAGCTTGATTGTGAGGCAAGGGGTGTTTTGCCTTAGTAGTCATGATGCTGCTGTGTGTGTGTATGTGTAACCATCAATTACTTATGCCCGGTTCAGACTACAGGATTTTAGCCCTGATCTTTCTGTCTGTGACGGTTTTTGGAGATCGTGGGCAAGAAGCCCCAGACTGTAGGCAAATCCTTGAACAATGGTCAGCATGTATGTTCTTTTATTAAAATTACAAAAAAAGTTATCCCAAACTTGTACGCTAAAGAACATGGCTGGTGCAGAAAGAGAGGAGTTTTTGTCGGAACCATATTTATTTGAGCCCGAGTTCACAGACGTTTAGAATAATCATAACCTGCAACATAAAACATTGGATCAGATGTGTTTGATTTTGAAGCTTTCTACCCAAAATAAGAGTGCTGAGAATTTTTAGATAGTTTTGATGCTTTCACATGTGTACCTCTATAGACTGTCAGCAAAAAGGAGCATGCATTTTAGAAATCACTCATTTATCGTGGTGGAAAGGAAAAAAAATACTTCAGTTCAAGACAAATAAGAGTTAGTAATTGATTAACAACGCAGAATTTTGCAGTGAAATATCACTTTAAGCACTATAGTGTACTTGTGTCTGATATGCAGTTGAGACACCAATCCAGAGCAAAATGGTGCTTATGTTTTTTTATGGTCTTTCTTTACTTTACAGACATGATGCCTCTCTTGCACAACTATGTTACCGTGGATACAGACATGCTCCTCTCCAACCCGAAGCACTTAGAAGTCATCTACAGCATGTGCAAAAAGGTCAGGCAATAAAAGTCTTCACCTGCTGCTCACAGTCACATAAAATGTGAACAAGGATCCTCCTTTAACAGGGTTGCTGCTGAGTCTTGACTAGTCATCTGTTTTAACCTTTCCTTGTTGTAGGTGCTGACCATAGATGCAGGTGAGGATGCAGAGTGTCACGCTGCCAAACTATTGGAGGTCATCATCCTGCAGTGCAGAGGCAGAGGCATTGATCAGGTCTGAAACCTCACACAGTACAGATCATCATTCCTAAGTAATCTTTCCCTTTTGAAAAAATCCATGGTCAGTTTCCAGCATTTTTTGTCTAACCTATCACACAGCCCCAGTGTGATACAAACAGCCTTATTACTTTGTGCTATTTCAACCTTTTATAAATTTAAACTTAAATACTTCAAGTATTTCAAAAATGTATTCACTATTTTTTCTGTTTATTTATCCAGTTACTTTTAGCTGCATGTTGGTGAAGATTTTCAGTCATCCAGGTCTGGGTAATTCTATGAGCCAGATCTTAGGCAGCTGGGCTTGTTTGAGTTTCTTAAAGATGTTCTCATCCAAGAGACTCTCTAGCTGTTAAAGACTTGCTTACATCCAAAAGGCTTACTAAGTATTCCAGTTTGAAGGATCATCAGTCATTGCTGTACAGCCCCACTCTGGATTTTCAGTCCCTTCTGCAGTTAACGCAGATGAATGGAGAGAGACTAGGTACAGGGGTCGCGAGCACTGCTTGCTGTTTTCTCTTCTGTCTCTTTTCGTGTTGTAAGGAACACGCCACTGGTCAGCGTGAGTGAGTTCCTGCAGCAGGAGTCCCTCTCGAAATGCTTTGGTCATTGGCAACCTCCTTCAGGTTGTTGGGGTCAATGCCTGGCAGCTTCATATCCTATTTGCATACTTCTTTTGGGGGAAGCCAGCCTTTCCAAGGACTTTGTTGGATGAGAGGGTCTTTACAAAGTTGAAAGACAGTGTGAGGTAGATGAAGGCTAGATACAGGGGTCTCCTCTGCTACCGGCAGGGCATGCTCCCCTAGACTTTTGTCTTTTAAATCTTTGGGTAAGCTTCCTCTTTCAAATCCTAGTTTTATTCAGATGAAAACAAATGTCAAAAAAAGAGCTACCTATACACTTTGCTTGGAAAGCCAAACCTAACAATATGACATGGGGGCATGTGCTAATAATCAATGATCAAGTGCTAATAATTTAGTAGTTTTTCATGCTTGTGTTTTTCTGATGATTGCTTACTGTTTCCCAACTACAGTGCATCCCTCTGTTTGTGGAGGCGGTTCTGGAGCGTTTGATGCGAGGAGTGAAGTCCAGCGAGCTGAGGACCATGTGTCTGCAAGTGGCCATCGCTGCTCTGTACTACAACCCGGCCCTGCTCATCCACACTCTGGACAACATGCACTTCCAACACAGCCCACAGCCCATCACTGCCCACTTCATCAACCAGTGGATGAATGACACAGAGTTCTTTCTGGGGTGAGGAGGAGGCTTCTGTTGTTTTTAACTAGTCAGAGTAGACCAATTTCTACTGCTGCTGCTGGAAATGAGTTCATAAGGGAGAAAATGAACAAGGAGCTAACAGAGGCTAAAGGTATCCACAGAGCTGATTGGAACCGCATTATGAATGACCAAAGGCTGTGATTCTTTGTGAGTGTTGACTCTTGTTTGACCACCTGAGATGCCCTGGGAGGTTAATAAGAGCTACCGAAGCACATGAGAGGTGTTTTATCCAAAACAACAAAGTAACGGAGGCAACACAGCTTTGTAGACCTGTAAAGGTGGGAGATCATTCACTATTGGTTTCTTAATGAAATAACAGCACACAGAGACATTTATTTCATTAGTAATATTAAGGGTACTGTGCAATGGAGCTTTATACTACAACAGGGTCAGTTTCAGTGGTCACTGTGTTGTTTCCTCCAGACAAGTACATCTTGTATTAATAGTATGCAAAGCCTTTTTTGTCTGTCTTGTGTCTGTATTGTGGCCCCAGCAATAATGAACAAGATAAGATTTTTGGAAAATAAAAAATAGGAAATATCTGTAAGCAAAGAGCATTTAAAAAAGATCATCACTGTGTACTTTTTTTTTGTTCGCTCTTCTCAGTAAGTCTCCTCAGATGTCAGAGAAAGAGCGGGATAAAGAGTTACAGTATATGTTTGAAATAGTACATGAGAGTAATCAGAGAGTCTGGGTACAACGAGCCAGTGAAAACAGATTAGTTCCTGTGACCCGTGGATGAAACATGATGCTAACCAATTCAATCTGAAGACGTTTAGCCCAGGCCTCGTTTCAGTATTTCAGGTTTAAAAGAGGACTCTAACAAAACATAACTGTGAAAAGTTTAATTAGTGCTTTAGGAGGAGTTATGTGGTCTTAATCTTTTTGGTGAACAACAGCTGGATAGCCGTTAAAGTTACATGTACATTTTAACTTCCCTTACAAGCAGAAATTGTCTTTCTACTTTTCCGTTTGTGTACAGGTTGAACAAATGAGATACAGCATGTTAACCATTGATCTTTAAAAATGTTGATTTTTGCATTTTTGAACATTGGACAGAACAAGGCTAGCTGTCTCCCCTTGCTTGCAGTCTTTATGCTAAGCTAGGCAAACCATGTCCTGAATACTGCACTGTACTTACCACGTAGTTGTTTTATTTTCTTCTTAGCCTCCATGATCGTAAAATGTGTATTATTGGCCTGAGCGTATTGATGGAGCTACCCAGCCGGCCTGCGGTGCTGGAGGGAGTCGCTGCCCAGATCGTGCCCTCTATTCTGCTACTTTTCCTGGGCCTCAAACACCTCTATGCCTCCCGCCTTGTCAACAAACAGGACCTGCTGGCCCATGCAGGGGCTCAGGATGAAGACCAAAATGGTGAGAAATGCTCATGAAAATTCAGGATGAGGCAATCGTGAAGGGCAGAAGTGGAGAAACTAATGTTGAATAAATGAGGACAGAAAGAAAGCAGAGGAGAAAAGAAATTGGCTTAGAGATGTTAATGACATGTTATTCTCCATTTTTGCAACCATGGTGTCTTCCACTACTTGAATCTTGATGCAGCCTGGAGCTCCAATTAGCTGCACCACATTACTTTCTCACTCCCACTGGCTCTACATTGCTTCAGTCAAGCGTGAAGGAATTAGACTCCTAAACCTTGTCTACTGCTTGTGGGGCACACTGATAAATTAACTTTGTGCTACAGTTACGGCTAAGGGTTTCTCCTGCAGCCTGGCATTTAAAATGCAACGATTTCACCGCATTAAATTGTTCAGAATGGTGTATTCTTAATGGAGAAGAAGCTACTGGTGTCAGTTCTTTATTAGTAATCTCAATGTGAACACATAAAAGTGTTCATTATTTTGAGATGATACCGTAGATCTTTATAACACTCAACATTGTTTTCTTGAAATCAGTCGATAGACTTGAGAATCTGAAGATCTGAAAAAATATCAACAAGGACAAATTATTCTAAATTTTACCCATTAGCTTTTGGTACATGTATGTTGCCTGTTGTAATAACAATTATCTAAACTCAAAAGCTGTATTTTTCTGGACCATCTCAAAGTAAATGACAACTGACACTGCTTAAGTATGAAGCCATTGTGCAACTGGTAAACTTTTACCAATTTGCAAGTTTATGAAGTCAAGACATTTAAACGGAAATCTTATAAAACAATCTTGTAATAAATCCTAACTTCATGAGGGTTTTAATGTTTTCTTGTTAAAATGATTGTACAAAGTGTTTCAATTTTAAGGTTATTTTGACAGCCATAGTTTGTCTTGCTGTTAAATTATATTCCATTACTCTAAGAGTTGTTTCTAATATTATGTCCACCCCATTAATTTCTGTGATAAGTGAATATTGATTTTTAAAGTTCAGCTACTTGGTTTTTCAGTGATATAGTGAATAATGTTAATGTTGTTGCCAACTTTACTAGCTTAGCTTACAAGGTCCAGATGCTGCCAAGACAAGAGGAGCAGCAAATCAAGCTTAAAAACATTCCTTAAGAAAGCTGTAGTTTACTCTTTGTTGATTTATTTTTTCTACAAACAATTCAAAATAACTGGGAAGACAAACATAGAGTAGAGCCTGACTTAAAGTGAGGTGAGGACTGTTAGTTAACCCTCAGATGTGAATTAGCAGTTTCAGAAACAAGAACTACAAATCAAGTCAATTTTCATATAGCGGCAAATCACAACAGAGTTGTCTCAAGACACTTTACATATAGATAATTAAAATATATTAAGTTTATTAGAATCCAACAATTGAAGCAACTCCCTCATGAGCAAGCACTAGGCGAGACTGGCAAGGAAATATTTCCTTTTAACAGGCAGAAACCTCGGCAGATCTGGACACAGGGTGGGCAGTGATCTGACGGCACCTGTTGGGTTGAGAGTGAATGAGAAAAAAGGAGAGAGAAAGAGGAGTGTAGGATGGTGGAGTTGGTGGTTGACAGCAGTCAATTTCCATAGGTCCCGAGCACAGCTGGCAGTAAGATGCTTGCAAGCTACCGAGGTTTTGAAGAATACAGTGATTAAATGTTAGAGAGGACATCGAATCTTAATCTACAGTTCTTCTTTCCATACTTCATATCACTTTTTCCCCTGGTCTGTGGGGAGATAGATATGTGTCGTGTCCTTCTGTGTGGGTGTTGGCTCCTCTTATGTGTTCAGTTTAAGATCAAATTTCCTTGAACTTTAATACCAGTGGCTGTATTATTTTCTGTATAAACAGAGGAGATTCCCAGTGATGAAGATGAGGTGAACGAGAACCGTAGTGCCATGCAGCAGCAGTCCAGCATGCCGCCTGGCCAGAGTGGCGAGGATGAAGACGAAGACGAAGACGACTACTGGGATGACGATGGCTTTGAGGGAACGCCCCTGGAGGAGTACAGCACGCCTCTGGACTATGACAACGGAGAGGATGAGTATCGCTTCTTCACCTCAGCCCTCCTCCGTAAGTCATTGTTCTTCTCTCTGTTGTCCTGCTCACTGCTCTGAAGCATGACATGACATCCTGAAGGCCAGTATTTATTGACAAATGAAAAATAATACATGTATTTTACAATAATAATAATACATGCTAAATACATGCTAATAATACATGTATTTTACAATATATTTAATGTGTCAGTATTCACAAGTTGGATTCTTATGTTGTTGATGTTGTTGTTTTTTAGATATTGTTTGAGCTTTTGTGCCCTTATTCTTGATAGGCAGCAAAAGGATTGGAAAAGAAATGGGAGAAAGAGTGAGAGGGAATGACATGCAGCAAAGGGCCACAGGGAGGAATCAAACCCCAGATTCTTGTGTTTAATTACTTATTTTTTAATCTGATATTTCCTGATTTAAATCAGGAAACTCATTTTTATGACCTGCAATTTTTATGTCAAATTATAAAATCAGCTCAGTGTCAGACTTTGAAAACCTTGATGAATAATAACGCTGCAACATGTAAAAAGTCAGTTTTAGGAAAAACAGCGCCCAATAGCGTCTGGGTGCAGTACCGCTGTCGTAAATACAAGTCTCGCCATGGACCCTTGCCATGGCAACAACACATATACTAACATAACTGTCAGTGCTAACTGGCTGCGAGCTGTACTGTGTGATGCAGGGCACTGTTTAAGTTGAACTTTTGTCAGAAACTCCTTTCCTATTTCCTCCCTGTCGCTCATATTGTAGAATCAGATCAACAATGGAAAAAAACGAGTGATATGTGTGGTTGAAATGAAGAGTTATCTTTGCGATACCCTATGAAAGTATAAAAGTTTGGTCTCTGGTCTCCTAACCATTGACTGTTAACACCAGGCTACATGCTAATTGGATGTGAAACAAAGTTTGTAAATTAAATTGTTCTTTTGGGCTAACTTGTTTTTAATCTAAATCTCAAGAGTTAGACTCCAAATAAATGCAACAGCAAGAGACATAGCGACACAACTTACATAACTTCTTAGTCCAACAGTAGCCTATTAGGTCACGAGGCTCTCGCCAACGACTGGATGCAAGTCCAATATTTACCCTTATCTTACTTCTTGTTTGGTCACTCTCTCATTTTTTCCTCTTATCTTCCTCTGAAAGCATCCTCTCAGGTCTCTTTTCCTCTGCCATTATGTACACATGCAGGATGTACTGTAAACATTGAGCTATTCTTTTTTGTAACTTGTAGCTATGTGGCCTAGTACCATAAATTCGTACGCACTGTTCTCCACTGAAAGCAGTGGATCATGGCCAGTTTTTCCCCTTAAGAGGGAGAAGTCATGACCCACTCAACTCTGAGCCTCTGATTGGCTAGTACTCTGTGCCTTTGTTGGTAAGTTTGATCAGATTCAGGGTAAGAATATCAGGTCAAATCAGACACAGAGGAGGGCGGGTCATGCCTTTGGCATCCTGTTTTCACCTCCCGGTTAACACTCTGCTAACTTAAGTGTGGACAAAATAACATAATCATGAGGCTTCTCTAGACTTTCCAAAGTGTGTGAATTAAACTCTGATGGTGAAACGAGGCATTTTGCGGTGGTTGTGTAACATTCAATCCACCTTTTTAGTGCAGCCAACATAGACTGAAGCGAGGGAGAGGCTAACCGCTTCAAGCTGCACAGCAAGTCATGCAGGAAGTCACAGACAAAACTTTCAATTTCAGATTTTCAAAATAAATAACCTGTGCAGATCGTTTTGATTCACTTAACAAACTGCGGCGAGCTATTACAAATGGACGTATGCATGTGTCAGTAGTATTGTCACCTTTACTCTCTCACTGTCAGAGTAGGAGGTTGCAGGTTTAAATTACTGCAGCGGAGAAAGGCAAAAAAGGTCATAGGTCAGCTAAATGACTATGGTACCACTGTCCAAAAAGGAAGAACTGTATAACACACAACCCAGTATATTCACTTTTTTCTCACCTGAGCCAGGGAGCAAAAATAAAGATGCGAAAGAAGGATCATGCTATGACAAATTTTTTCTAAAAGCCAAGACAGACTAAGTGCAGCAGTGAAACATGCACATTTTGCTCATGATGTACTACTTTTTTGTAAATGAATACAGCTTTCTGTCATCCTCTCCTTGTTTTGTTCACTTTTTTAATATACAGAGTGAACAAAAATTTGTTCTACTAATCTTCTCAACCTTCCTGTGGCTGCATGAAACACACATACTCTAACCTTTCTCTTTGGCCCTACGTGTTTGTAGGAATCCAGAACACTGATGCAGCCTGGTACCAGTGCTTGACAGCTCCTCTCAGTGATGACCAGAAGAAACAGCTGCAGGAGATCTACAGCATCTCACAGCAGAGGAGGAGTACCGCCGCCAAGGGCCAGTGGTGAGAGGAGACAGCACTGCTGTGTAATACAGACAGGGAAGAGACACAGTCAAGTAGCTAGCGTAGAAATATTAATATAATTTTTAAATAAATGCAATTAGAAATGTTTCTTAATTGGAACAGTGGCCTGAAGGGTTGTTCTGTCACAGTTAAGAAGTAAAAATTTTCAACTTTCTGACACACTTTCTGAAACACCACAAGAGGACCAGTGGACATAGTTCTGATAAAGGAAGGAAAACTCAGTTTATCTTTAAAATTGCAGATTTCTGTTTTTACTTTTCTGCGTGCTGATTTAATAAACTAAAATACACTTTCATCTGAGAGCTTTAGGGGTGTTGTTAGGTGTATTTTCCAACTGTCTACCCCTGCTTCAAGTCTAAGCCAGGCTAACTAAATAAGTCCTGACTCCAGCTCAGTATTTAACATATAGACATGAGATGTCTTCCAAAGCAAAAAGGCATGGCTCCCAAAATGTTGCTTTACTCCCTTAAGTTAATCTTGCATACAATTAATTAAAGAGAGAGAAGCAGAGTGCACAAATTATAATTATACTAATGAGTGTCCTCAGTCAGTTGGTGTGACAGGTAACTAATAAACACCAAATTACAGTATCTTAAATCAGTTCCGATTACTTTGATAAGGGCTTCTATTCTTCTTAGAAGTTCTTTTGTAGAGCCAATTTTTGCTGTTTTATATACTATACTATCTATTCTGAGGTTCCATTTTGGTATCTACCACCAACAACACACTGACTACAGAAGCCTTTAAAAACATGCCGTATTGTTTAGCCTTGAGTTGATGTATAGCTTGTTGTGTTTTCAGAGAACCAAGGAGACAGAAGGTGACAATGCAGATGAACTGCATTTACAGAGGAGGGTGACGAAGAAGAAAGGAGCTGGTCTGACCTGACCTGAAGTGGATTTAAGTCTAACCTGAATTATCTCAGTCCAGATCAGACCATATCAGACTTAATGGATCCCACCATAACCAGATCCCAGTGTGCCATCAGAACTGGATAAAGTAGCAGGGGCTGGGTTGGCATTAAGTCAGTTTAAGACCTGGTGCACTGTAAAGAGAGAGAGCCCGTACTGGAATATTCCTATTACCAGGGCAGGACCGCTGGCCTGTGTGTGTGTGTGTTCTCCAGAAGAAGGTCTGCATTATAAATATAAATGTCCTTGACCAGCAAACATTAGTTTATGTACAGTGCAGTCCTTGGTCGGTGACTGTGTGTGTGTGTGTGTGTGCGTGTGTGTGTGTGTGTGTGT
>JAPQLA010000015.1:970618-978118 GCA_029822935.1 Naso vlamingii
ATTAGTTTATGTACAGTGCAGTCCTTGGTCGGTGACTGTGTGTGTGTGTGTGTGTGCGTGTGTGTGTGTGTGTGTGTTGGATAAATGTAAGGAAAAAAAATACATCATAGTGTGTGTTTGTACGTACTGTAAGTGCTAATCAATGTCTCTCTATAGCAGAACACTTTTTATCATCTCATGATGCGAGGGCATACAAGAAGTAAGAAGACAGGGTGCCTTGTGTTACAGACTGCAGGTGGATGTCAAGGTTGAGGTTAAAGGTCAAAAGAATTGTGACCTCTGGCTATGACATCACACATGAAATGAAAAATGGTAGAGGGATCTCGGGAGGAGCAATTTTTGTCTTTCCGTTTGTCTCTCAATTTTGTTTTTGTAACAATTTTCAGAACTAATTTAAAAAAATAAAGGTTCATGTAACATTTTTTCTGAGTTCTTGTAATTCTATCTTTGCTGCTTACTTACCCTTCTAAAGAACATCTTTGGTGTTTTAGACTGTGCATTGTGTCTAATGTAAATGTTACCACATGGACCTGCAGGCCATCAACGTGTTGGCTTTTTTCGCTGTGACCATGTTGGCATCTAGCTCCAATGTTTGCTGTGCCTTTGTTGAGTCTCACAGTGTCATGATTTTTGCTGTGATTCTTGAGTTTTATTAAGTAGCTCACACAAGTACAGCTAAGGCTGATGGGTTTGTCATTAGTTTTGCAGGTATTTGATCATAAGGCAAACAAAATGAGATGAAATATCAGAGGATTACAAAAGTCAAATGTCATACTATGAGGAAAAATGTATCTTGTATCCATCTTTTAGTTGTTGAGGTATTTCAGTCTGGACCAAAATGGTTTAACTAACTGGCCGTCATTTCAGTTCCTGCAGCCTTGCAGCTAGTGTCTAATGGTGTATTTATTTCACAGGGCAAAAAACTGGCTCTTGTTTTGCACAAAGGTTGGTGCACTCGAGAACTCACAGGTGAACGACTGCCTTGAAGGATGGAAAAATTATACTCTCTTAACTGTCATTATGAGGTACTGGAAAACAATTGCTACTTGGAACAAAGGAAAAAGTATATTTCTTTAATTTCAATTGTGAGGTGTGGCATTTATATAGTGCTTTTCTAGCCCTTCAGCCACTGACAATGCTTTATAGTGCAAGTCAGCATTCACCCATTCACACACTAATGACAGGTTCTTTCTCTACAAAGTGTCAGCCCACTTATCAGAAGCTCACACACATGCATTCAAACACCTATGGAACAGCCAGGAGCAATTTGAGGTAAAGTAAGTTGCCCAAAGACACTTGGATGTGTAGACAGGAGGAGTCAGGGATCAAAAACCAACCTGATAAGAAAAAGATGGGCTCTACCTCCGCATCTGTAGATTGTGGATTATGTCATAGAAGAATGAATGGAAGATAAGGGCTGGTGGTAGGAATAAGTAGGCTAAGCTACCTTGGTTACCATTACGAGGTGATCCTGGGGTCCGTTTCACAAAGCAGGTTTAGTGAAAACTCTGAGTCTGTTACCTCTGAAATGAGGGAAACTCTCTGTTTCATAAAGGGAGTTAAGTCAAACTCAAGAAAGAGTAACCCCAGCCTGCTTCAGAAAGGGAGGTAACTTAAGCTATGAGTCAGTTACTATGGTAACTGAGTCTGCAAACCTAACCTGGTCAGGAGTAGGTTTCCTTCAACAAACCTAGAGTTTCTCCCTGTCTCCTCCCTCTTTCAGTGCCAGAAACTGTTTCATCTCCTCATTCATTCATTCAGTCCATATATTGTGCGTATTTTAGCAGCAACATCAGGAGATGATTTTAAAGCAAAATATTTTATCGTTGCTAAAAGATGACCTATTGCGTTACCTTTTTTCTTAACAGTCTATTAGGATATATCTGCATGATCTTATCCAACCAACATTTCTCAAATGTTAATTCAGTCAGGTCCAATTAAATAACTGAAAGGAATAAAGGTGAGAGGACATATATTAGAAAACAGCATTATGCTAGGAAATAATTGCACATTGGCATAGCCACTGATTCATTTTTATTTTGTCAATAAATATCATAAAAGTAAGGTGGCACCATGAACCAGTTACGCCTGAACCTTACCTGATTCAACTCATATATTTCATTTGAACTGCTTCCAAGTTTGCTTTTCACCTGCTGGATGTCCTGAATGAAAATGAATTTTAGGTTCAATACTACTCCACCATTTCTCACCTCTAATATTTGAGGTGTGATGAAATATTAAATAAATAGATTACATTCAGACTTGCTCATTTATGCTTTCCTTTGCTGCTGCAGCTGTGCTACTTTTTTCCCCTTAAAAATATGTTCATACTCTCCATATGTGCTCATGGAGCACTGTGACAAATTCCACAGGGAAAAAGTAGGTGGAATCCTTTTTGTCCACTGTTGCCATGGTGAATCGTAGTATTGGGGCTCCATTAATGTCAGCTTTAAAGTTGTGGTGCATGCACGTAACTCAGACTGAACCTGCTTAGAGTTAACTGAACCGACTTGAACCAGTTGTTGTGGAATCTGAGGGTTAATTAACTCAGAGTTCAGGGATAGACTTGGAGTTTGTTGAACCTCCTTTGTGAAACCGGCCCAGGTGTTGAATTTTCAAATCAATCTGCCCTTGAACTGCATTATCACACAATAAAAATGTAGCTTTGATTTAATTAAATTAGATAAGATTAGTTCTGACGAACTTCTGAAGACTTTTTTTATCATCAGAAGTTTCTAAAATTTGTCTTGCATCCCAAGACATCCCATAACAAAAAGACATTTATAGAAAAAAACATTAATTGATAAATACAACAAGCATCTAAATCAAACTCAAATACACTGACACAAACAATAGGACACATACATATGTGACATAAAAAAGTGGCTGCAGTGCATTAATATGTACAGTAACATGCAGTGCTTGTTCCACACAGGAACAGAGGCCCAGAACCCAAACTGCTTCAACAGTTTGACAGACTGAGAAAACAATTAATGTGAGGGTCTGCTAATGAAATGCATTGGAAACCAATGACTGCATTAAATATTGAAAAAAAAAAAAAATCAGATTTTGCAGTTGAGGGGCTAAAATTTAACAAACACCCTGGTTGTGAGATGGAGAGAATTTTAGTGCTGATTGAAACTCAGAAAGTTGGTGCTATCTAATAGCCAGCTGATTTACTTTTCTTAAACAAATTTTGTACACTGGCTCTTTCCTGTGTGCAGTCACTATACTGGCCTCCTTCCTGCCCTCTGAGTTTGTATGCCCTGTGTATTGCATTGCAGCATATGTGTTGCAATGTTTCTTTTCGTTATTTGTCCTGTGTGATTGTATGTGCAGGACAATAAAGAGCAGCCAGGTACTAAGGTACTGCCCTGAGGTGGAAAGATGTGGGCTGTTTCTTTACATGTGTTTCTGTGCATTCTCATTCCGGCTCCTTGGTCATTAGATACTGCAGGAAATGGTAGTATCTGTTCATCCATCATTAGTCTTCTGACTCAGCCTTACCATCTTTCTCTCACACCCTCTGCAAGCTTTGTAATCATTTGTCCTGCGAATGACACTAGATGTTTTGGCTTGACATATCTAGGCCAAGTGAGGCTGCTGCTGCAGCAGTAACAAGCATTCCCACGCGAGGAGAGAAGTGCTGGAGGATGTTAAGAAGAAGAGAGTTGTAGAGGGGAAAGAAAAAAACTAAATCACCACACTACCAACACTTTAGGGTTGAGCTGATTTGCAGCCCCAGTTTCAGCCTCTCTTGAGACATTGTTTTGGGTGACTTGTAACGAGTTCTTAAGAGTTGAGCCATCTTTGGTCTACAGATAGAGGGTCTCTTTGACCGCTCTCTCTCTCTCTCTCTCTCTCTCTCTCTCTCTCTCTCTCTCTCTCTCTCTCTCTCTCTCTCCAATTTGGATGAAGACTTTTGACTGTTACACTCACCAGAGCTTAAAATAATAAGGAAGAAATACTGTTAACATGTAGATTTTCATGAATGGTATAAATACTGTATAATATAATATAATATAATATAATATAATATAATGGCCAGATGAAGGTTCAGGATTCATATGTTTGTCATTTTACAACACAGAATTGTACAATGAAATGCAAATTGTAGACCTTTAATTTTTTTTTTCTTTAATTAAAGAGTTTTGAATTCACAAATTAAAGGTGGAAAATACCGTCAGCCACAGAATGAGACTCAACAATCAACAATCTTTCTCCAGAATCATTTAACCTACCTGTAAGTCTTGTAAGGAAACATACTTAGCATTTTTGCATACGTCCAAGCATGTACTGTACAGTGGTTAAAACTCTGCAGATATTTTTCAGCCCCTGCCCACTATAGTAAAAATTACAGAGCTTCAAGAAAGTTACAACAGTGATTCAAATGATAAGTCGTTGCTGTTTGTTTGGGGTTTTTTGTCTTTTTTTTAATAGGGCAGTTAAAACAGTGTTGTTGTTTTTTTTACATGTAATAGGCATGGAGTTTCTGTTGTCTTCAATTTTAGTTCATTTAATACACAAGGCAGCCAACAATTTAATACTGAACTATCTTTGACCCATCTTTTTTGAACTAATTTAAAAGAAATTAAATTCGAAAACTGAAGTATCTGAAAATGTTTTTAAAGTGGAACTTGCTCGAAATGTCCTTAATGTATCATGTTTTTTAATGACTTAAATGTTATTAGGTTGAACTGGCTAAGATTTTTAATTTACTTATCAGCTTATTATGTTAAACATGTGAAAGCAAAGTCAGTGTCATGCACAGTTGTCATAGTAAAATGAAATATGTGGAAAAGACAGTAAGAGCCAAAACCACCATTAGAAAGACAAAACAGAAACAGTGAGATAGTGAGTCTGACCCTTTTTAGGATGAGAAAGGAGACATGTACAGAAGATTGTGGGGAGAGGCAGAAACAGACAGCAACAAAAGTCCAAAGAGAGCACCGTTAAAGCATAGCGAGTCTTGATCATGACAGCTGTGACTTTGAGTTTTACTCTCTATGCTGTGTGACAGCTCCTCTAGGTAGAAAACTTTATCAGCTTAGAGGTGTGTGACCATCAGAGGTAGCAACCCACATACACGGATGGATGGCTCAGGGCACACGTGGAGAGGCTGGCCAAGTCTTAGAGACAGTTGTTTTTTTTTTTAATTCTTCCAGTGAATTAACATACATGTTTTGGCAGCACTGCACAAATCTTCATCCTCAAAACAGGTCACAGAAAATTTTTTCCCTGCTATGCTCTCCAGCAAGCTTTTTGATATAGCCTCTGATACAAATAAGTGCAACTCATCTTTTGCACGTGTGTGTGTGTGTGTGTGTGTGTGTGCGCACATGCATGCCAGTGTGCACAGAGATCACAGGAAGAGAAGACAAGATGGTGCAGGAGGTGGAGTCAGCGTGAAACGAGTGCAGCTTGTTGGAATTTGTTTGGAATGTGTTGTCTCTACAACAACCTGCCAAACTGACAAAATGTGAGTAGCTTCAAAAGCTAAACTGTAGCCAAAAAAAATAAAAACAAAAATAATTAACCACTGAAATCCCTTGCCAGTGGTTTCAATATTCTTTCAGTGTTCTCCCATTATCTCTACTTCACCTTGGTGTACCCTGTACAATTTTAGACATGTGGCTGATGATGTTATAATTCCAGCTCCCATGTACGAGTTCAGTAGTGTCTAAATGTTTTTCCAATGGAAGATGACCCAGCAATATATGCTCAGCAATCAAGTTTCTGAGTTCAAATATCTAGTTCTCATGTTGGACCCTAACGTGAAAAATGTCAAATATATTAAAAAAATGAGTAGAATTGTAAATCTCAATCTGTATTCATTTAGATAAATCAGACTGTTGAATATTTAAAATAGATATAAAACAAGTTTCTCAACCTAAATAAATATGTTTCTGCATTGTTCATCATTTACTAAACCTCTCAAAAGGTTATGTTATAGTGCAATAAAAATACTGGAGAAAAAAAAAAAACAACCACTGTCACAACCTAAAAAACTTGAAAATGCTAATGAAATTGCTCTTCCATACCTTTATTATATCTTATATATATATATATACATATCTTATTTGTAAATGTTTTTACATTGTCATGCTCCTCAGGCTCTTTGTGATGTGGTGCAGCAGCTGGACATTGGAAGCTGAAATTCCAGAATGGGAATCGTGTGGCTCTTCATGACTTTATGGCCGTCATCTGAACATCCTTGTTAGTCGTCCCAGCAACGCCAAAATATGCTGTTAACATGACCCAGACAGCAATAATAAACAATCTGTGACAATAAAACTAAAATAAAAAATAAAAATATGAACAGTACGTAGCACTGACAAGACTTGGGCAGTGGAAAGCAATGTAGAGAAGCCAAATTAAAAAGACATCGTTGGGATTTGTACCCATGATCTCCAGTTCTCCAGCCCAAGGTATTAACCACTGAGCCGCCAAGTTGTTGTTTCAAAAAAGTAGAAATTGGCCTTTATGAAAGGTGTGTAGGAAGATCGAATACATTTGCCATCAATGAAATAACCGTCTGACAAGAAAAGTTGATCTTCTGGGTTAGTGCTGACTTATTAAAAAAAAATATATGTCATTTTTTTTGTTTGGTAGTGGGCCAACCCAAAACCAAAACATTAAATGGAATGAATGAAATGAAGTGTGTGTGAATGTTTGGGGATTTCCTGGTCATACAGGTCGTAACGCTGACACAACTGGATCTTAGCAACCATCATCACTGATTTCAGTCATAAGGAATATTTAGATTTTATGTTTACAGTTATACATTTTATAGCACAACCTGTTTACTACAAATTACCGTAGAAATTTCTTTGACACTGAAGCACATTTCCTTACCTTTAAACATCAGCTTTGAAAAACCTTTGACTGTATGGACTTTGTTTTTATACTTGTGCAAATTTTGTACTTTTAAGCTCCAAATCCTCTTTTTTAAATTTTCATTATAAGCTCCCCTGAAAATCTAAACTGATCATCATTTTAACAAATGTTCTACAACAGTTAGTTCTGACTAAGTCATTTCATTGGACAAGAGGCATTCCATAAGAGCTGATATAGACAAAGATAGTCAATATTAACACAAGATCCTTCGCTGTGTGCTGCACCAGTGGGCACATTAGGATGTAATGGGGATCCCACTAAACCAAACCAAACCAAACCAAACCAAACACTTCCTGTCTCCTAAGTGGGTGGAGTCATGTCACCCATAGAGACAGTTAGGAACCACCATCCCTCTGCCTTGCCTGGAAGTGTTATTACCCTCATGTGAATGGATTGAAGCCGATGGATGATATCTGTTTGATGAAAGTTTTCACATTTAATGTACAGTTTCACCTATAAGACCAGTTAAATGTCCATTTTTGTCCGTGGTTAAGCAAGTTCCCAGTTCCCAGATCTTGTGAGAGTGTGTTGCTGAGACAGAGACAGGTCTCAAACAAACTTAATCTTCTCTTGATTTGTGTGTCTGAAAATGCCATATTTGTT
>JAPQLA010000015.1:983118-986844 GCA_029822935.1 Naso vlamingii
AGAGATTTTTTTTCAGCAGCGCTGCAACCATTGTCTTGCTCTAACCTAGCGTGGTCACCTCCTGCAATCACACGTGATCGGATGTATTCATGCCTGCCAACTTAGATATTGTGGCCATGTGGTCTCCATGGACCCCATTGCCATTTTCTCTCTCTTTCTCTCTCTCTCTCTCTCTCCCTCTTCCTTCCTCCACATGCATACACACACACACACACACACACACACACACACACACACACACACACACACACACACACACACACACACACACACACACTTGCATTGTGTTCATTGATTGTGTCATTTTGCTAATTCTTGTGTTCTACTAATTTAGTAATAGTTTAGATAAATGTTTGTTGGCTGAATGTATTGATTTGTTAATAAGTATATTTGGAAATAAACATCTGTTTGCTGAATAAGAACAGTCCACTGTGGTTATTTGTGTATAATTTATTGTAACATTTGCTGGTTGATGCGGTCATACCTTCTTTAATTGTTAAATACTTGACAATTAATATCAACAAATTTAGGTGATTCCTTCTATTCAAGACTGATAGTTTGGTCATTGATCCCTGATTTCAGGGTGGTGCCCTTAAATTATTATTAATTAATACATAATAATTTAATTTCCTAATTAATAATTTAAATTCTTTATGAATTAATTTCAGTAATTAAATGTCAATAACCAAACTTTCTTCTTATCGTTGGGTCAGTAGCCCAGGGCAGGCTTGGACTGGGTTGCTCCACCAGAATGAGCTGGAACAAAGCTGACCCGAAGGAGCGAAGTGGCATGGTACAGAGAGAGGTTCGCAGGGCGGAGGAGGAAAGTTGGCATGTCAAGGCTATAGCCATGAACAAGCAGGGCAGCTGGACAAGGTGGGAGGGCGTACGAGAGAGGACCCTGACCTGGCAGGACATCTGGAGCATGGAAAGACAACAGATCAACTTCTTGTTGTGTTCTGTATACCATGTTGTGCCTACTCCATCAAGCCTCAAGACATGGGGGTTGGCAGAGAGCCCCAGTTGTATGCTCTGTGAAAGGCTAGCCTATCTCGAGCATGTCCTCTCCTCATGTCAGTCAAGCTTGGCAGATGGAAAATTCCGGTGGCGTCATGATCGGGATCCAGGCTAGGTTGGCAGATGGCAGTGAGCAGACAAAGACAAAGGCAAAACAACTTTCTGACAGGCCCCACTTCACCCGCTTTGTCAGGTCAGGAGTGAGTACAACAGCAGGAGTGAGTGCAACAGCAGGAGTTAAGAGCAAAGGGGTCCTGGCCACAGCAAGTGACTGGGAGGTGCAGATGAACCTGAAGAAGCAGCTCAAATTCCCGGAGGAGATAGCCCACACTAGCCTCACACCAGATATTGTCCTCTGGTCTAGAGGAGCAAAACAGGTGGCGCTTATAGAACTCACAATAACCTGGGAAGAGAGGATCGCAGAGGCACATGAGCACAAGCTCTAGAAATATCAAGTCCTTATCCTTGAGAGCCAGCAAAACGGATGGAAGGCCTGGAACCTGACAGTGAAGGTCGGCTGCAGGGGTTTCACTGGGCATTCGCTCTGGAGAACCCTTGGACTGCTGGGGATTGAAGGTCTGGCTAGGAAGCGGCTGGTAGCCAACATCACCAAACAGGCAGAAGCAGCATCCTGGTGGATCTGGATACAGCAGGAGTTGAGGTGGCAGAGCCAACCTGGGGAAGGACAAATGACGTTATAGAGTTTGGTGGTGGTCAGCAGGGGTCGATTTAGGACGCTGGATCTGCTGTCGAGCCCTCCCGAGGTGGCATTGGCTTAAACTGACAAAACACCAAGGAAGGGGGGGTGCCCATTTGATAACCTGCTGTAGACACCCAACTCTTGTCCAGTCGAGGTGTGTGGCAGAGTTTAGACGTGGCCCGGGGGGAGGACGCCCCTGCCATGCGAGGTCCTGCCAGTGCCTTGAAGGAGGGAAAGAAGAGGAGGAGAGAGTGATGCCACTGGCTCACGGATGATGCAGGGCGGAGTACCTGTAAAAGGTGGGCCAGTTGCAATAACCCATATCTTATTCTGCATATGCATAAACATTTGGACAACTTATACTTAAAGGCACGTCAGATTTAATCTTGTCTTCACATTGCTGCCTCTGCACCCCTCCATTTCCATCTCATAATGCCATGATGTTCAGCACCACTTCAGACTGCCTACAGTTCAGTAGCATTTGAGTCTGTTGCTGTTTCATTTAGTCCAATACAAAACCACTGCCAAGTAAGCTTTGGTTTTAAGGTTAACAGCTCTTCAAACATCTATTTACAAAAGAATTATAACACCATGATTGTTTGTGACTTATGCTCTCTTTCAGTGAAATTTAACCAGAGTGTAATGTATGCTCCTGATATCAAAGCTGACAATCTTTAAGTCAATTAAACTGACTGAAAGTTGTTCATTTGATTATAATTTAACATTTATTTTAATTTATCTCATTCTGTAATGAGGCATCAGTGAACTGTATTATCGTATTTCAGGGAACAAGTTGTTTGGAAGAGCGTTCTTCCAGTTTCTGGGAGTATTCAGATGCTTTAAAAAATGTCTCATGGTACCTGGAATGCACAAAAATCCTGTCAACAAACTAAGAAAACTGCTCTGATATTATGTTCGTATTTCAGACGGCTGATGGTGAGTAGTTTCTCTAGGCCGTTTCCCTTGTACCTCAACAGGAAGCCATGACAATGAAAAAAAGAGAAATGAAGACAGAGGGAGCAGGTGTTTTATTTTCCTTCCTCCCAGGGTTTCTGTTGATTCCTAAAGAGCACTGATACAGATTACAAGGGCTGTAAGTAAGATGAGGGCTTGATAAGGAAATGCAGCCTTGCGGAGCTACCTGACTACAGGAATTTCTCTCCACCAGATGAGGGGAAATGCAAGACTGATCCACCCTGGGATCAAGCAGTGCTGAACAGAAAAAGGACATGCTTCACTCCAATGATGATGCTGATGAGGAATGTCTGGCATGGTGCAATAGGCCAGATGGGGTAAGTCTAAGATGAAAGGAGGAGAGAAGAGTGTTGAGGGTTGCTGCTGGTCTACACTTTCATCTCCTTCTCTTTCCTGTCTGTCTTTCTTTCCTCTTCTATCATCTGAGCCTTCTGTCTGACAGCCCCTCAGAGAAAATGCCCTCCTTGTTCCTTCCTCTCTTTCCTCAATACACTTACACAATTTAGCTCTACTATAACTTACATTGTCTGTATATTAAGATTGTACTTTGATAAGCAATGCTCAGCATCAGGCCTGTCCTCATCAGTTAAATAAGAAACATTAACTCTTTTATGTGCCTGAGTGAGCTACCACCAGGAGACCAGACAATAGATCTAGAAATTAGATTACGCTACATCAGAGTGACCTATGAATTTTTCCTAAATCAAATCCTAACCCTATATATTTCTCCAAGTGTGTGCATGGGAGACCAAAAAAGACAGATGACATATGTTTACATTGCCACTGGGAAATGCTGTTTGTATGTGTAATGTAAATGTAAATGTGTGCATGTGTGCATGTCATGCTGGTACTACAAGCAGCAGTAAGGGGGGAGCTGGCAGGACTGTCAGCCTGTATTGCTCCAGTGCCTCTCATGCATTTGCTGAACTGGCTGCTAGGATTGGTCACTCTCAACTTCACACACACACACACACACACACACACACACACACACACACACACTATTGCTGTTTGTAAAGCTACACTTGTGAGGA
>JAPQLA010000015.1:986944-1016897 GCA_029822935.1 Naso vlamingii
CACACACACACACACACACACACACACACACACACACACACACACTATTGCTGTTTGTAAAGCTACACTTGTGAGGACACTCATTGACATAATGCATTTCCTGTCCAGCCAAAATGTCGTCACTTTGCAAAAAAAAGTCCTCACTTCGTGGTGAAAACTCAAATGACTAAAAATTGGTTCTCACAAAGATAGCTGTACAACAGCACACATGCACACACACACACACACAGAGATCACTGCTACCAAGTAAAATGAAAACAGAGAAGTAAATCCTCTGCAAAAATGCCTGCATCCTTAATCAATCTTTTCTGGTTAAACAAATGTTCTAAAATAAGTGATATTGATCTCTGTGAAAACTACATGCAGAGTGAAAACACCAACCAGGGCCTTCTGCTACCCACAACCTTCTAGAGAAATGCCATATTTTCCGACATACTTACAAGACATTCCTTTATCCATCACTGGTTCTGCAGAAGTGCATTTGTTGCTTATTAAACCTTACCTACAAAGACCTAAATAAAAGAAAAGGATGAAGTAAAGATGTGAGCACCAGTTCTGAGGTCTGGAAACAGGCTGGTTCTAAAATAAAAGGGTTGATGAGAGTGCTGAGACTGAAACTTCGAATAAATGTGCTGTGAGACCAAAACAGTTTATTGTGAAAAGAGTCCAAAAATTTCTGTTGAATTGTGGAGTTGGAGATGATTGTCTGTGGGCTCCTCACTACAAGCTAGCCTTTTCAAAATAAATATACAGTCATAGTCACATGGTGAGTACAGGTACAGGTAATCAAGAGCTGTGTTAGCGTGAACTATTGAGTGTGCCAGAGAATGGCCTCAACTTCATCTTTCAGGCCGCTGTAAGACAGAAGGTCAGTTTGTTTTCAGTTTGAGCAGCTGTTGCAGTGTGCTGTAGTGGCTCAGACTGAAATGAGCTCTGTTTCAGAGCAGGAGGCCAAGCACTCAGTGACCAGCTGGCCACCATGCAACAGGAATCTCAATGAGGTTGGTGAGGCAGCGTGGGGACATACCAGATGTTCAGCATGTTGTTGACTGACTTTCTGCTGTCTGCCCTCAGGCTCCTCCTCTTACAAGTACTCTTTCTCTTGGTCTTTCTCTTAAACCTCTTCATCTTTTGGGTTTTGACCTTAAAACAATGGCAATTCCTATGAAAAGATGGAATTTACCCAACACACTACGGTGAAAACACATTAGAGGAAGTAAGATTTCCTGATTATTAGGCACCTTGAAAAATATTACCTTAAAGATAAAAGGAGAGGCGAATGCAAGACTGAAAAAGCTGCCCAAAGGCAGGCATACTCACAGTCTACATCCGGTGAGTTGGGCTCATTCAAGCCTGCTGTCATGCTTGCATTATATTTAGGAATGGAAATAACTTTATTATATCTCAGTTATCAATTAACCTGAAGAAAAAGAAATCAATCTGACCTCAATCTCCAAATGAAATTAATTATTGATTTTGAACCTCAACATGCCTCCGCTGTTATTTCTTTTTCATCTGTTTTCCCCCAGCCCTTTTCTGCCATTGTGTCTGTTACTTGATCATGATGTTTGATTTGCAGTCATGGATATAAGAACTATATAGAAAACTGTTTTGCATTCATCTGCTTTAAGGGGGATGTTTCTCTGTGCTAAACGTGAATCTGTTTAAGATGTAAGCAGACATCACGACCAACTTGGAGCCATCTTGTTAAAGTGTGAAATTTGAAGCCACCAGGTCACATGCAATAATAATGAACTTTTCAGTGACAATCTTGTGTCCAGTGGTTCAACTTTTGAAATATTAACATGCAAAGCCTGTCTGTGGGCCTATATTGAGGTCATTTTAAAGGTTGCTTTAAAGAATTTTCAAGCAGGCCTACTTTGTGGAACTTTTTAAAGAAATTATTAGGCTATTAAAAACTGTTCTTATTTTTATGTGTCTTTAAACATGTCTGGAGGGGCCCTCGAGCTCGAAGATGGTAAATATACAATTTTCAACATGACCTTGCGTATCATGTTTTGCCTGTGCCTCCTCTGCAGGACCATCATCTTGTGTGTCCTTGCTCTGCGGACGCCAGCACCGCCTCCTTCTCTTTTCGGACAAGTTAGTTTAAAATAACTCTGTGTGTGGAGTTAAAGGTCAAGTCTGTGCCATTGCAATCATATGCTTGGCATCTTCTGTCGAGCAACATTAATTTTCAGCATAAGATGTTTCCGTCGGCCCAGAGAGGCAGCGACCTTTGCGCATGCGTCCGCAGGCGGGTTCTCAGAGCTGATGTCGCGTTCTAGTACCCCGCATAAGCTCGTACACATAATAATAAGCTACTAATTCTACATCATGTTGGAAAAAAATGTGAAATGAGAGGAATATGTTTTCATTATTCCCAGCAATTCAAGGAGCTTGTCATAGAATAGTTAGGCTTTTTCTGGCCATTTAATAAATAATGTCCGATTTACATTTGAGGCAATCATTAATGGGAATTTTCAAGTCATCTAAGTTAGTTTTTACACACAAACACCACAGCTGGAGTGCTATCCAGGCTTAATTTACCTCATCAGAAGAATTTTTTGGGAGTCATCAAACAGGGCCTATTCAGCACTCAGACGCTCAATAAACGAATGAAATAATAGCCTAAAAATAAACAAATAATTTCCTACATAAAATAAAATACAATTAGAAAATAATGAATGTCTTGTTTTCTATTCGCATAGAAACACAAAAGAAAGAAAGAAAGAAATTAAAACATAAGTGTTGATGTTTCCCGACTGCGCTTGAAAGCAGCACAACACTCACACAGTCCCTGCAGTCCACGGTAGGCACACAGACAGCCGCTGCCTTCGAGACGGAATGGACGCGTACCACAGCAGCCCCAGCTTCATCCTCAGCCCAGCGGAGCCGCGGGCACAGCCAGGCCCGACATGATAGCACCTGCACGGGAGAAGAAATCCCGTGAGCAGCCGCGGGTGACCGTCCGGTCAGAGACGGTGTGGGCTGCGGGTCGCTACGTCGTGCTGGCCGCCCTGTGCGTCCTGTGCTACAGCAACTCTCTCCGCGGGGAGTTGGTGCATGACGATGTGTGGGCTATCATCAACAATCCGGACGTCCGACCTGGCTCCAGCCTCAGAAACATCTTTAGCAACGACTTCTGGGGGAAGAGGATGGCGGACAATACGAGCCACAAGTCCTACAGACCGCTATGCATCCTCACCTTCAAGTAAGTTCTCCATGCTTCCCAACTCCGCTGTTTTCATTTTATCCGAAGCTCCAAAAACAAACCCTTAATGCCAGTTCAGCCGCTGTGTCACTGATAATGACCCGGGGTGAAAGTATAGTTGCCATCGCATGAAAGCTGTTTAACGTGCAATTGAGGCTGACGTCATACAGCTGTTCTCTTATGGAAAGAAGCTGTTGCATGCCTCATAGTTAAATCAAAGCAAATATTTAACAACATAACAAATTAAACGTCTTTTTAGTGGCTCCATATGAGTCAGAAAATAACACCAAGTGTACTGTGGGCCCCAGAATCTGTAGATCCACCGAAAGAGTGTGATAGGAATAGGCTTTCATAGAGATTTTCCCATACCTTTAGCTCCTTTTTATAAACATCCATAGCCTAACTGTTTGAATGGGTTACTGGAGGGAGAGCATCTCGACTGGCTAGCTGCACAATTGAACTTGTCCTGGCACATCCCAATCCTCATATCCACAACACTGTTTTGATGTAACGTCAGATTTAAGTGTTAAAGGAATTCGGATGACGCTGAGCCAAAAAATATACTCAGAGAAAGGGTTTATGTGGAACTTGTTGCGCAGCTTTGTAGGACAACTTCCATGGTCGCGGAGTTGGAGGTGTGCGGTATGGGTGAGAATGATCGAAGGTTATGTTCAAGTTCCCGAAACAGCGGCTGACGATCTGAAAACAAGGGGTGTGTTGCAGTGTGTTGTGCTCCAGGAGGGCGGGTCTGCTGCCCTCAGTTAGGCGCTTGGTTTCTGTTGGAAGAACCATACCAGCACCCCAAACTGGGTGGGATTGTGTTAGAAATGATACTGCGTTGCAGTGGTTGCATGAGAGCAAGAGGCCAGCCCACATAATGTTCCTAATGAGGGAAAATGAGCCACACTGAGTCTTGCTGATGCAAAAGTAGATTGAAAGAAAGCCTACAAACAAACAAAACAAACAAAAACTAAAAACAGGGTAGTTTTTTTCTTCTCATTGCATATTGACACTTGAGGATGTATTAGAGTTACATGCAAAGTTTTGAGATGTATAGATCTGAGAGCAGTGCAAGTTCCAGAATTTGATAAAGGCTGTTTTCTCTCCTCTTAAACTGTATCTCTGACAGCAACAGAGAACAATGAACAACATAGCAGCTTATGTGTAGGCCACTGTAGCATTGGAGCTCTCTGTGCTGTAGCTCTGGCCAGCGGCAGGTACACCCACATGCACATGACTAATGAGAATGTATTGAGGCACAGTTCTGAATTTCTATCACAAAAGGAACAGTGTGTGGTGAACAGTTTTTACTGATCGGTATACTGGTCTGAGACCAGGTGGCTTATACAGCATGCATGTGTAACAATGCATTATTTTATAGTTAAAAGAATATAATTGTTGAATCACTAAGGTTTAAAAGAGCTTTCTCAAACGCTAACAAAAGCTCTCAAAGGACCATATTAAAGCTGGAGTGATTAGTTCTTGTTTTTTGTTCTAGTCAGCTTTATTATTAGATGATTAACAGATTTTCTGTATTTTCGCTTCTGAGATTGAACAAAACAAGTCAAGTCACTTTTATTTCTACCGTGCCACATCGTAACAAAGTTGTCTCTTTGTTGTGATTTTGAGGGTAAAGTTGCATCCTTTACCCTCAAAATTCCATGCATGTGCACCTAAATTTGCATGTCGGTTTTTCTGAGAGTGAGCACTCTTTTTCAGGAATGTTTATTCACACAGTTACATGTTACACGTCCACACCTGGGAGCTGCCTAGTACGACGACGGCCTGATCCGTTCTGCTCCACTGGAGCAATTGGGGTTAGGGACCTTGCCCAAGGGCTTGCAGTGGTGGAATGCGGGTGGGGCAAACAGTTCACTTGACTTTCACCACCCAGATTAATCCTGCCGGTCAGGGGTTTGAACTGGCCCCCCTGTGGTTACAAGTGTGCTTCTCTAACCATTAGGCAACCACGTTATAAGTATTACCTGTGGACGTCAGATAACGTATGTGTAAGAATCTACCATGTCTGTTATAGGCTGTATTTTTTGTACATCTCTTACTTCATTCGTCTGTGCTCTATCCTTTAGATAGCCCTTTACAACATCTTAATCAGGAACTGCAGATGAAAATGAGCTTCTTGGCTAAATCTGGCCTTTCTACAGTTAAATGTTTTATTAATATGCATTGTCCCTTATTAAATAAACTGAACTGAACTGAACTATTACTGACCATATTTTGCCACACGCAGATGTACTGTGATAATTTTAGTCCCATGCCAACTGACATGTTTGTGATTTAGTTTTATTTTACACAACACGATAAAGGTAACAAATAATATACCATGCGGGCAGAGGCAGAAAACCCAATGTGCTTATTTGCAGCCTCCACCTAAATAAAGATAAAATTACACAATGTTATACAGAACACATAATTAACACACAAAAATGACTATAAAATAATAGTAACAGAATATATAATAATAATAATAATAATAACAACAACAATAATAATAATAATAACAAAATTAATAACAGTAATAATATCAAAATAAAAACAAAACATGAGTGAGTAATGTAAAGGCCCCAACATACTCTCTGCATTGCTTGTCTGCAGACGTCCGCAGACTCGTTCACTCGTGTGGACTGGGAAAACGGTTTCATTCGTACTACAAACAACGGTCTGCGGCAGTCTGGCCATATGTAATATGCAGTGCGCAGATTGCAGCAGAATAAACAAAAGATATCAGAAGTTTTAGTGGCTGCACTTCTTTTATCATTTTTAGTCAGACTGAGGTCACTAATGTTGCAGCTACAACTTAACCCATGTCATCCAGGCAGAGACAACAGGAGAAAAAAATCAAGGTTCTGCAGACATGTGGCAGAGCACATTCTTACCTGAGTGGGATGTATTATATTCTTTTCCATTGTTATTCTTGATGTTGAATGAAATGAGAAATCTTTCAGTGTGAAATGTTGCCCTGAATCAGTGTATCTACAATAAAACTAGTTAGGTCAAAACATTGCTTTATTCACACAAGTGAAAGAGCATGCGCAGTTGACGTGCTTTCAAAGCGGAAAGTCTGTGCGGTCACAAATTTTGGGCTGCATGTGGACGTCCGCAGAGGGGTGGACCCTCGCGGACATGGGTGCATGACGACTTTTATGTGGCCATGCAGACATGCGGTGTGTGTGTGTTTTGTGAGTGGGAAATTTGTTCATAAACTTGTATTGACTCCTTAGCAATGTTAATGATATATCACTGTGAGTGAAACAAATAAAATATGGATACAGGGACAACCATACATGGGAAATGCAATTACAAAACACCAGTTAAATGGTCTTTTAAGCATCTTTTGCAACATTTAATAGAGGAACAGTTTTTTGCCACCTTAGAAAAGTCATTCCATAAATTGGTGCCACTAAATCTTATTGAAAATTGACCTCTGGAATTGAGAAATTTTGGAGGATGAAGACCTGAAGATTGATGAATCGTGTAAAAACGGACCTGTGAATTTGCTTTAAAGAAAGTCCGCTCAGGAATATTCACTTTATTTAAAAGTGTCGTATAAATAAAAACATATACTTGAGAAATATTGATGTCACAAATAGTAAGTATTTGGAGTTTCTGAAATAGAGGAGTTGATAAGGTGTATGACTCTAATCAGATTGCAATCCTAACAAAACATTTCCGTGGGACCAAAATTTTGTGGAGGACAGTAGGAAATGTACTCGCCCAAACTACATTACAACATGAAAGATAGGGATAAATTAGACTGTAACAAATAGTAAAGAGACAATTTGTGGTGACACGATGATTAACCCTCCCTCTTATACTAATAGATTAAATTTATTAAGTTTTTTTGCTTACCCAGTCATTTTGTTCTGTCCAGCTCAGATTCTCAAATTCTGAAGAACTGAATTAGAATCTAGATAAATAAGTATATTTTTGTATATGGGTCTAAAGTAATTAAAACAAAAGAATCATCTGCTTTAAACAGAGGTGTTATTTTTAAATCCACTGGCACAACACCTGTTTTCAAAGACAAAGACAAGATGTAAGCAAATGGCTGCAATATTGACGGCTTCACCTTCTTGACAAGGAATGCAGAAATATCGTCATGAACAGCTGAAGAAGTTTTTAGGTCATCAATTATGTCACTTATTTCATGGATATCAGGAGGCTGAAAAGAAGAGATAATGGGAAAATTTCTTGGAACAAAATCCAGTGACATGACAAGCAGAAATTTTGTTAGCTAATTCTTTAACAACACACACAAACACAGCCCCCTCCCCCAACAACAATAACAAAAACAACATTAAATTGTTGAAGAGTGTTGACTATCCAAAAAGACTTAAGGTAGCTCTGGTGTGAGATAGTATATTCCCTTTGCAATAATTGATTTGTTACTTTCCACATGGTTTTAATACCTTTTGAGCAACTGGCAAATTTTTCACTCCTAAACACGTCTAGGGTCCCATAAGTGATGATTGAGCATGATTAATTTAGTGTAAGTCTATATTTTGTTTTTTAAGAAAATGTTACTGACTTTACCTTTAGTAAAAGCATGCCCTAAATAAAGCTGAATTATTTCCAGTACTTTATATATATATGTATTTATTTACGGCTGTATATTTCTAAACGGAGAAGGAGATGCTGACTTTGCATTTAATTTTGATCACAGTCTGTTTAAATAAAAGTTCTTTGGGTGGCTTTGACTTACAGCTGAACATTTAGCCCACTTAATGAAAAAAATTCCGACATATTGTGTTTTACCATGCTGCCTGAAAATACAGAGATATGATTGTTGGTCCATATCACCTGTCCTGTGTTGTACCTTGGCTTCATAGTTAACAGATGTATGTACAGGCACAAGAGTGGTACTGTAGCTAACCGTCTTCTCCTTTAACACTCTGCAACATGGAAATTAACAAAAACATTTTTTAATGTGAAACAATTTTTTTTTTTATTTAAAGAAAACTACATCCAGAACTAAAGCAGCTCTTCGCTCTGGTAATCATGTCGTTTTCCAGCAGAGGACATTCAGGAGAAACCTGGGGGAGTGTTCCAGAATGTGATTAGCTGTTCTGGTGACAGACATAATGTTTCCCCAGGCGAAGCTTCATCATCAGACTCTGCACTTAACTACAACGACTTTGAGTGTGGATACCCTGGTGTGTGTGTGGTCAGGCAGTAGGATGGTTTCATGGTTTGATGCTCTGTCTAATTACCCAAAAGCGCTACAATCTCTCAAGCACCTGCTTGTCAGTGCCTTTCTGGTGTAACAGTTGTTGAAGAAAATATTTGCATCTTAATGCTTCTCTTGAGAACTGACAGCATGGCTTACAGGTTTGCAGGAGCATATGCTCTCAGAAACACACAAACACTGCTTAATAATAAGTTTGTGCTGGAGACATCAGAGCCACAGCCAGAGATAATATAGGAGAAGGTGGTTTGTCAGAATGGCAGGTGTTGCTCTATTGCTTACTTGGTTGAAGCTTCTTGGGCTGTTTGCCATCAGCCTCTCTACGCCATCCTCAATAGCACATCTTTTGAAGGACGCTCATTCACATGGAATAAATGTGTTGCTACACTCTTTTCCTGATCCATGAGATTGCTTTTAGCTCAATCCTTGATGCTCTGCTTTGCACTTGCTGTGTGTCAGTGGAGGTTTAGTTAAGAAAAAGCACACAAAATTTGATTTCTGGAGAAATATGTATAAAAATCTCATGTAAGTGAATACTTTTGGAATGGCCACAAAGAGATGTGTCTGTCATATCAAGAAAAACATCAACAAAAATGCCATTATTTTGTTGTGTGATGTGGTGGATTTTCTGTCATGGACCTATGGGCAGGTGACAAAATTTATGTAAATCCTCATTTTGCCAGAAAAGCACTAAACATGCTACTTCTGAAGAGCCTCTGAGTTACCAGGAGGAGATGGTGTAACATGAAAGGAGTGGTTTTACCTGAAAATATCTTCTTCTTCTTTTTTTTTAAAAATTATTGCTTGACAGGTGCTGGATTTTTGAGACCAGTACTGATTGTACTGAAAGTATTTAAAGGTGAATTCATTTCCAATACCAATGTATTAGTTTTCTATAATCATCGGGCACCAAACTCAATTTACGAGTTTGATCAGTTATTTCCCCCTAAAATTACACTATAGATGATTAAAAATTACTCAAAAGTATATTTGCTCTTATTTTAACAATAAAAATTAACAAGGGAAACTGAATTTCCCTTGTTGGGGCTACAGTAGAAGGTGCAAACTTGTCTTTAAAAGTGTTCTATGTAGTTTTAGGGAAGTTGAAATTGTTTACATTTGTACTGAAGCTTACAGTAATTAAACAAAACATATTAACGTGTAAATCTTCTATCATCATAAATCAAAACAAGGTAATTTTGAGGCTCCTGTAACCAAACACAAGCCGAGACAGAAAAAATAGATTTTCATTTAAAAAATTTTTCCTAAACCACAAATTCGAAGTAAATGGATAAAGTGGATTTATCGCCCAGCCCTAAGACTTCGGTTAAACAAACATTTTTGATGTTTTTGATAAGGGTCCCTTCAGTTTGGCAATTAAATTTTTTTTTTTTTTTTTTTATTTTTATTTTTTTTTTGATGAGCATGACCTTTGCAGTGAAAAATTATAGTAAACTTGTGGTCTCGTGGTCAAACTCTCTACTTGAAATCAGACAAATTCTTGGCATTGCTAGACTGCATTTCCAGTATGTAATTGGCCAGCATACAAGAGCTTTCACAGCAAAGGCATTTTAGTAGTCTTCGACCACTCCAAAAAATTTATCAACAAGTCAGTTACTCACCTGAGGTATATCAGTTTAAATTAAATTCAAACTAGGGCTGCATGATTTTGAAAAAATATCTAACTGATATAAATTGTGAAATAAGAGGAAATTATAATTTTTAAGTCCTTATTTGTATTTTCACTAAAAAAAGATATTTTAATGATATAGTGTGATTATCACAGGGATCTTTACCAAACAAAGATGATTTCTTAAATCGATAGAATGTAATGTGTGGGTCAGGACAACTCTGTGGCATCACAATATTTGACTTAAATGAATTTTTGACACACATTTCCCTGCTAATAAAATGTGCCTAGATGCGATTTGAATGTTGCAGCAACCCATATTATGATATTGATTAAATTTTGATTAATTGTGCAGCCCAAATTCAAAAAACTCTGTCAGTCTGTCTATAGGCTTCCCCTTTCCAAGCAATTCATTTTGAGCAGTTGGTATCCAAGAGACAAAAACAAATCATACAACAGCATACAGACTACACACACTCCAAAGAGTCAAGGAAGAGCTGTAAGATTAAAATAAATTAACAAAAGAATAAATAAGTGAGTAGTCTTGAATATATGAGTAGTGATGAGTTTGAACCTTTGTAAAACATGAACAAATGCATCATAGAATGTGAATGCCATAGAACTTTTTTTTTTAAATTTTGAGGAAAAGAACATAAATAAGTTGAGAAATAAATAAAAATTCCTTCAGGTGCGATCATAATTTAGCAAATGAAAAGAATTTAAATAGAACATTATAAATAGTGCAACAGCATAATCTAAACCTGAAAAAGCACTGTGTTAAGTTACTACTAACGTAAACTGAAAATTTCCTATAGCTGCAGCATCACAGTAAAAGCATTTGCTTTGCAAAAGGCGAGTTGACTTATATTTGAAGGAGGCTGGTCACAGGAAAAACAACGTGTTCAGTAGCGTATGTGTTTCAGTAGCTAACATAGTAGTAAAGTAGAGAAGTTTCCTACTGTCTGTGAAAGTAATGGACCAAGAGTGGAGCTGCTAAGGTAACTTTAGAGGAATGACTGCAGGCTAATGTTACAGGTGAGCTAACAAACAAGCAGCTGCCGCTGCTGCACAGACTGAGTGGCCTGCAGCAGCATCTAATGAGTGCCATGACATAATGTGCGCCGCACACATAGAATCAAAGTGAACACATCAGCATAGTGGATCAGAACCATTGTCACCGATACACAATGTAGCTATTAAGTCAATATCTGACCCGATTCTGATATTGGATTGGATTGGCTACATCTCTATTTTGTATTGTGTGTGATCAAACTGCCGCCTAACTGCCTCCATGCAATTCTTCTGTGCCCCCTCCCCTTCTACTCCCCTGTGCCTTATGTATGAAAATCTTTATGTTTAATGTAGGTAGAGGGCAAAGATAATGTTGATGGATCATTGAAGCAGATCTGGTTGAAAATGAAGTGGGGAACATACCAAAGTGCTGTAGCTGAATGTGGAAATGCACACAGACCCAAAGTGTTGCTCTAAAATTCATTTAAGTTAGCAGGTTGATAACATTTCAGACATTGGTTCATTTTGTTCTCTTACTCAGCCTAGACAGCTCTGGCTGACTTGTACTTAGAGTGAAATGAAAGATGAGCTGTTACCTGAATCATTAAAGGAAGAACTCATTTATGCATACACAGAAACAGATGGGTGCACTCCTTCTACACTTTTGGCCTCAAGGGCACTTCTGTGTGTATTTACCTGCTTTATATGTGCACGAACACACCCCTACCCACAAGAACACACATAAGTCTGTGGCGAACCTTAAGGCAAAGTGCAGTCAGTCCAGCACCGTCTTTTCTGTGCCGGTAAACACTGCTGAGCTTTTCCGATTGAGGTGAAGGGCACACACAAACAACATATCCCCAAGGCATTTTTTATAGCCAAGCCCTGATGTGCACCGCGAACTGAACAGTGATAATGGTGGAAAAACAAGGGAGATAGGGAAAGAGAAAAAAAGAAATGGAGAGGGAGTGAGATAGTGGGAGCCATACGATTAAAATAGAAACACAGAGACAGATGACAGAAGACAGGGAAGGAAGAAGTGGTGGCGGATGCTCGTCCCATAAATGAGGACCAGAGGAGGAGCACTAATTCATTCATAGCAAATAAAAAAAGAGACAAAAGAAGGCAATGTAGGATGAAAAATATGAAACAACAAAGAAGAGAGGTAAGAATGTGAATGTGATAGATGACATTGTTGGTGTCCAAGGGAAGCTAACTCAGGTGATGTCATTTTCCAATTGCAGTTTATCTGTTTCAGAAAAATAAATAAATAAATAAATTACCTTAAGTTCAAGGATGTAGGACATGCTGTCATTTTTCTCTGTCCTATATTCAAAGCTTATCTAAAGCATTTCCACCATGT
Source organism: Naso vlamingii (assembly GCA_029822935.1). NCBI lineage: Eukaryota > Metazoa > Chordata > Actinopteri > Acanthuriformes > Acanthuridae > Naso > Naso vlamingii. Next base: position 999,366 of record JAPQLA010000015.1, read on the forward strand.
TTCAGTTGTCGGCTCCTGTTGCCTGCAGTGTTTCATTCAGCCTATTTTACATAGCAGGGATTTGGTAAAGCAAATTCCCATAGCTGTTAACTGCTGATGCAATGCTTTCCAGAATAATTAACAACCTATTTTTATTATCTTGCAACTTCTCTTTGGGTCATGGCCCAGTCTCCAGTGTTGGAGAATGAATATATCAAGGTTGAGGATAGACAGTCATCAAGCTGTTTCTGCTGCTGCATGATCACAATTATCTGTTTTTCACCTCTCCCGCCCCACAGTCACATTGAACACTGGTCTGTCTCCCTGGATCAAACCCGGATCTGCATGCCCGGTTTTTGAATGTCACTGATGTCAGATCCTTTTTACTTTTGCTCTGCTGGTGCTGAGGTCTAAGAGCATCATGATTGTCTCATTAGACTGTCAAGACATCTCTAAGGCCCTGTACTTTTTCTGTTTATTTGAGAATTAATTTGATTTTTCCCCAAATTCATTGTTTTCAGTTTTATTTCCTTTCAATTCTGTTTTGTGATTCAAGCATTTTTCTCTTCAGAAAGTGTCCAGTCACATTGTAAATATAAAAATTCGAAAATTCAGTTAGAAACTTGAAATTTGATAAAGATCAATAAATCATTGGGACACATCATAAAATCCAGTGCCTGGACAAGCCCAGTTGCTGTTGCTGGTAAAACTAAACAAAACTAAACAAACATGTGATCATAACAGAGGCTTATTTATTTACGTTTTTCATGGACAATATCCACTCAAAATCTGTGGATTGCTACAATGGAGGAAAAAATTTAATTATGGTCGAAACTTCTATGTACAAGCACAAAAGCAGACAGGATAAGAAACTAAGTGACTTGCTCTGTCTGTCTCTCTGTGTTTATCAGTCATTTTCCGTCCATTTCAGTACTTTTGAGAGTGGCGTACCTACACATGCATCTCCTAATTTATCCACACTCATTTCACAACAGCACAAATACCAACTAGCTTTAGCAGTGGGGCTAAGAGAACTTGTAACAGGCATTTTGCCAATCTTGTCCTTGTTTTAGATGGTCCATAACTTCTGATTCAAACTGCACTTACCAAAATTAGCTCACGTGAAGTGCACAAAACTCTAATGCTTTAGGTGTCACCTGACATCCATCAGATTTCAACTGCATACAAATAACCAAAACAAGCAATTTTGAGTAACTTAACTTTAATGGGAACGAATTAAGTGACAAACAGGTAACAAAGTAAGGTTTGGATTTGTTCAAAAGGTGCCTGTGCCAATCTGGAAGGTCCAGCACAAATTAAGCCCTGTGAGTAACTGATGATTTTTTTTATGAAAAATCTCATTGGGTTGATAAAACACTCAGCCCTGAGTATAGTACTGCTATTTAAGGTATAATATTTTTATTTTTATTTTTTATTTTTATCATACTTTATTTTTTTTTTATTAAATATGTCTTGCATTGTGCTGTGTTTTGTATATTATCACATAGGTAAGGAACCCTGTCTTTGCGTTTTAATTTGATTACAGTCTGTTTTAACAATGTGCTTTTGGCCTGTCAAAAGTACGTCTGAGTTACAAATACATTACAGTTCATTATGACCAACTGTGGAAAGTCAAAATATTCACTTAATTATGCAGCCCTAATATATGGGTAATTTCATGTGAATCATTTCAATTAGAAAAAGGAGTGATTCGAGTCAACACAGATATTAGCTCTGACTTTAAATTATTTATTGTAGCTAACAGCAAAAGGATCTACTTCCAGGACAATGTGCTGATAAACAGTAATATCTCAGTAGTTGAATGTGAAACTTTATTCTTGACCTTGAATGTGGTAGTTTCTGGAAAAAACAAAACAAAATAAAAAAAACTAATAAGTGTATTATGAATAAGGCTCTATTTTTTGTCAAAATATCCATCTACATTTTGCAAAATTAACTGCTATTAGCAAAGATTAGCCACTGTAAGCCTCTGGTCAAGTAAGATTGTAGTTTTACTGAAATGAGCAACAGTGCATTTTGTGGCTTAGGAATTAATTTAGTAAGAGAAAGAAATGTATGAATTTGTTTTTTAAAAGTCACACAGTCTTACAGTCTAAAATAATATCAAGACAAAATTGATTAGTACACAATTCAAAACAATCCCCATGATAGCATAGCATATATTTAAATATCCTCATGCAGGACCAGTCTCATTTTTAATTTATGTTCAAGAGTAGTGGTTATACAGGCACACAAAGGTCACAGATTAGATTCTTCCAGCAGTCAGTGTACGTATCCATCAGTAGCCATACTTCCTGTCAAAATGTCCTTGAGAGGTACACTGAACCCCAACCTGCTCCTTCATTGTAAGTCTCTGTGGATAAGCACATGAGCAAGAGTTGCAAATGAGAAATTTAAATTCCTCTGAAGCCTTCACTTTGTGGAAGGGCTGGGATCCCCATCGGGCCTTTGGGGAAATTCATCTCACGACGCTTCACTTGTTCCACACTCATCTCAAAATCATCTGTGAGGGCAGATCAGCATCAGCTAAGGTCAGGGTGAGATAATGGTGGGTGTTAAGGTGCTCTCTGCAAGCTTAAGGTCTTTTTTTATGTTGTCCTCATTGGATTATGAATAAAAGAGAGATAGTGGAGGCCAGAGTCTCCTTAATAACTTCATGGACTGGATAAGGGCTCACAGAAAACCCCATTAGGGCTCATAACCGTCAGAAATTCAAGTTCAAATGTGAAGCTACGTTCTGTTTGGTTTTGTTCTCTCCTGCAAAGCCTTGCCTTAGAGGTAATCTTTACATTTACACTTTTCAAGATAGTTTTTCACTTTTTCTGCAGTGTTATGAAAGACACACCATCTTATTCCTCTCAGAATGACAGTGTCTATAAAACATGAACTTTAGTATCATGAATGCCAGATATAACTTGAACCAATGTACTGCATCTGGGTTTGCTATTATTAGGTAGTTGATATTCTTCTCAGTAGAAGAGGAAATTGTCAAAGCATAATGACAATTATGATAAACTAGGTGAAAATTAGACATCTCACTGTTATTCCTAAAAGAGGAATCAGCTGCTGGAAGATGTTAAGCAGGGTGTGATTTGATGCAGGGAATCCAACATTAACTCTCAACTCTCTCTTTTTATTTGAAGTTCATGGCACTACTGAAAATGGATTGAGATTCTGTTCAGGATTATAAGGCACTCACTTTATACTGGAAATGTAAAGGCTAATGTACTTTGGAGATTCAGAGAGTAATCCACGACTTCATATAGCTGAGTGATAGTTTAGGTAAATTTGAGCCATTTTGTCTTCATATGGTTAGGCTTTATTTAATGCTGTACTTAACTGTATTTATCTATCAAGCAGTCTGGCTTTTGTCAATAAGACTTTTAATCATTTCTAATATCTTCTGAATGTGAAAGGATTACCTTCTCACATAAGATGTAACACAAATGCAGCTCCATGCAGTGCTGAATTTTTTCTCTGTTTGTCTGTCAGGTTGAACATCCTGCTGCATGGCATGACACCTCTCTATTTCCACATTGTCAACGTGTGTTTGCACTGTGCTGTAACCTGCCTGCTCATGCACACGTGTCAACGCTGCGTGTTCGAAGACTCACGCCTGGCCTTTGTCACGGTCCTCCTCTTCGCTGTGCACCCCGTCCACACTGAGGCTGTAAGTACAGCACATGACACACTGTCACTAGCTGCTCTGGGAACATGATAAGGATGTATCTCCTGCAAGTGTCAACCCACAAGGTTCCACATTAACATCTGGAATGCAATACAAATGTACAACTAAAACCAAGTCAAAATCGAAAAGTTTTACATTTTCTCAACCTAATTTAAAACATTGACCTTCTCATAAAATGTTCCATTACACTAAAATAGCTACTGTAAGAACATTGACCTTTCCCTCTCTGACTCTGCCAACCACCTTACCAGCTCTAATCCTGCACCAAGCAACCCCCGATTCTTGAGAAGCACTACGAATTGCCAGTTTTAACCGTTATTAATTTTGAAGGGTTTTAAATTAACAGGGTCAGGTGTCTTACGTATATATACAACTGGGCTAGCTGTTTCCCCCTGTGCTAAGCTAGGCCTGTAGTTACATCCACTCTCATATCTGTCTGTTTAATATAAGCATTGCGGCCCAGATACACTGTTTTTGTCATGTCACGTCGCCATCACTGTTCTGTCAATGTTGCGCAATACCTGCCATACAGAAACCGTCATAGAGCACGTCCAGCAAAGAGCATGAAAGGAGAAGATAATGATATGATCTGTCATGTAGCTATGGCCAGTCTTGGGTTCGTTACTCAAAAAAGTAATAAATAACTCATTACTGTTTTCTAATATAGTTACTTTGCTTATTACTCCATTCCAAAAGTAATTCTTTACATAAGTAATTTCTAATAATTGCGAGGATGTTTGTGATCATGACCCTTGAGAATCTGCCATGTCCATTATTTGTTGTAAAAATTCTTCTGACTATTAGGGACCTCATTTTGCTGAACGCAGAGGCCCTGTGATAATATTACTCCGCTGCAAACAGGCATGTCTGTGATTTTTGGGTTGCATTTTTTTAAACATCTGTTTCTGTCACCAGACAACTGAACAGTGATGAAATTTGATTGTGGCTCATAACACGTTGAACAGCAGCCAACAGCTGCACTGTCAGATTGGCAAGATTGATGTTTTAAGATAAGAGAGAAGGTAATAAGCAACTTTTTAAGTTCAGTTTGTTGTGAGGCGAGTGCGCAGGGATTGTTCAAAGAGTGCAACAGCAGAAAAACTTAATAACTTCACCCTTATGCAGTGCGGTGTCACTAAATTCACTCAAGTGGAAAATTCAAGACACTACTCATCTTGGGGGTGTGGGAAGTGATTTTAGTGAGAGTACAATACTTAAGGCTAAAGTCAATGTATCAATGAATTTCTAAGCTTTTTGGAACAAAAATAGATTGCAGTACGTTGTTTTGAAGGATAGACAAGATGCAAAAGTAACGTAACAAGTTATTTTATTTTGGAGTAACCGTAATATTATTACTAAAATTCTGTCAATAATTAGTAACACTCCTCATTACTGGAAAAAGTAATATTATCTGCCTAACACTGGCTACAAGTGGCTGAAATGAAAACTGCTGACATGAAACTATGTGTTAAAAGATGAGTTAGGTCTATGAAATACAATGGACATTCAATAATGCCGGTATTATAATGTGCAATTTATTTTATGGCAGATGTTTTCATTAATACTTTTATTGACATTTCATGATGATAATTTATTATAAAATCAGGAAGGATAGTATAATATTCACAAAATGGTTTAAAACAATAGCCTATAAAATGCACTCTTAACGGCCAGTGTTAACTTTATCCATCATTAATTTGATGCAGGAATGGATAAGCCACTGAGAATTCAAACTCTAAAATTCTTGACAGTGGATGGAGCCATTGAATGGAGACAGACGCAAGCAGTGTGGCAGCTTTCATTGATTTCAATTAATGTTGCCCCTAATGGTGAACATTGAACATGACCTGAAGTTTCATGACGTTCCGTGATGTTCCGTGACGTTCCATGATGGGAATAGTGTGTTAAGGCCTTAGTTTATTTTAAAAGAGAGATTACGGTCAATTTAAGCAGTTGTGTTCCACCCTTGATTTGATCTTAACGTGAGCATTAAAGTTATCATAAATGACCGGTCATGGTTGACCTCAGTTAAAATACTCACTAAATTCACTAAATACCAGCTGTCCACAAAACTAGAATAACAAATTAAGGGAACTGAAGTATAACCCTAAAGTTCCTCATAAAAAAATCCAGATAATCTGGCTTCAAGCTTTAGTTATTATTAGTTCATATTTCTGGATTTGTCACTCTTATTATGTTCTTTTTTATTAGTAGTGTTCCTTGTATTACTTACATTTGGGGGATATTATGTTATGCTGGGGTCAAACTACATGAAATTAGCCCAACAATAGCCCGATTGGGAAGACACAAGGCATCGCATAGGTTTGGAAACAATCAATGAGCATCGTGCACAACAATCGATCATTGTATCTCAAGTAGTGTGTCATAATGGATGACAACCTACGCTGCATCTCATGACCTCACGACAGAAAGACTAGCATGTTTGATTTTTTGTTTACCTCCCACGATGGCTTGTCATTAGTAGTAGTAGTAGTCAGTAGTGAGCGCTTCTTCTCGGGTGATATCACACAATGATGAAAAGCAAAAGATGATTGATCAGGGAGCAAGGTGTAGTCTGTGATGTCTCTTGGCAATGACAAGACAACAATTTATGACTCTGTGATCACCTAATCTGACACAATTTAAGTCATAGGTAAAGACAGAAAAATTGTAGGATCACGAGATGGAACAAACTGAGGAGGTAGCATACTGAATGGCCAAACAGTTTGGGACAAATACATGTACCATTGCACCACTAACTCTTAGCTAGTAGTCCTCTGAGCTTTACCAGTATGAGAATGGCTCTGAAGAACCAGTGAGGGGGATGTCACACAAATTTACACACACAGTAACACACACGTTTACATCTATAAATGGAGAGCCATGAAGTGTGGTGAAGTGGAACATCTCTCCCAAGTCTCGTTAGTTTCCTTTCAGCTAGACTCAGCTGAATCCAGTAGAAAACCCTTCACTAGAACATAAAAACATCCAGTATTTATCCTGTAGCATACACGGGTGGCTGATTTGTTGAAAGCATTGTGCAATGCTAACGGAGTAGATTGATCACCTGTGGATATTCCCTTGCCTGTTTTTTTCAGAATTAAATTGCTTTTATTACTCTGTCTAAAATTCAGCCTAGTGCAAGACAGCCAAATGGGAAAACAGAGTTGGGGTAGAATTTATGATTGATTCAGCATTTATTCAGAGTGCAACACAGACAGCATTACCCTTGGGGTGTGCTGTTTTCCAGTTGAGGATCTTGTGCAGCTGCCTCCACTTGGGAAAAACATGACCGCCTCATACCTACTCAGCACTTCTTTTTCTGTTACTGTGAGGAGTAATCATAATTATAAAAGTAAAAATATCTCCTAAACTCCCTCTTGACTAAAACTGATAATATTTACATTACTTATTAAAATATAGATGATTTTCTGAATTAATCTTTTAAATGTCTGAAAAAGTATAAAAGACGTTTTTCATTTTCCAAAATCCCAAGCCTTACATATAGGATATGATGATGCCATTTCAGCCCACAAGGTCAAGCAGAGTTTAACACACACAAATTATACTGTATGTAACTAATGCACAAACAAGAGACAGCTGCTTGTTTCCAGAGGTGAATCTGATACATACATTACTGATTAAACTGTGGTTAAACTGACGTTTAGGATATCAACCATAATATTTTCCGTATCTTCTTCATCCATACCAAAACCACTGTACATACTGTTCTGATCCACAAAAAATAACTCACAAAAAATGTAAAATTGTAGATCCAAGAAGTTGGTAAGGTTCCCTGGGTGTCTTTTAGGGCTGCATCAACGAATCGATAAAGGGATGTTCAAGCAGCAACCTGTTATTTGTGCACTGCTTTGCACTGCTTTCAATTTGAAATAATGTCCTGATTTTGAATAAAGGGGTGCAAATTAAAAACATATTTTTTTTATCCGATTCACTGATTCATTCAAAAAATAATCAACAGATTAATTGATTATTAAAATAGTGGTTACTGGTTGTTTCACATTCCTGAGAAGCGTATTCTTCATATCAGGGTTGGGTGATCATCTCTATTTTCATACCCAAAAAAATCACAGTACTTGATTTTTTTTAAATCAATCAAGCAGTGTCAATGTATGAAGAATCATATTAAACTATGAATATCAAATGACTATGTGTAGTGTTTTCCTTCGACATATCATCTTGTTAATCAAATTAATTATTAAAATGTTAATTTTGACTGTATATAACAACGGGCAGAGCTAAGTAATACCAATGAATCATTATTGGTTGTTTCCCTCATTATTGTTTTGCAGTCTACACAGTGTTATACCAGGCCAAACTGATGGAAAATAATGTCTTTTACAGAAGTTAGCCTAAGTGAAAATAATTGAAATATTAAAACAAGCACAGAACCATTTTCTGCATACTGAGATTTCCGCGGTCTCTTCTGGTTGTGCAAACTGGGCAAGCGGTTTAATTCATGCAAAAAATAATGGTCCGCGTCAGCCTTGCGGTCTACTCATGAGCATATGCCGATCCACCATCACCACCCTCATCCGCTGGGTGGCGATACTGTACGGTGGCATGGCTAACCCACCGCCATTAATATCATAAAGAAAAAGATGGCATGTGCATTGTAAAGTCAGTGAATTTGAAGACAACCATATAATTCCTAAGTGGTATTATCTGTTTCTGTGGTGCTGATAAATTGTTAAAAACTACACATACATTTAAATAAAACGAAAGCTGTGACTGCCATTGAGAAAAATATTTTGCCAAACCTCCTTTAAGAAATATATATTATCAGGTTTGCCCAATGTGGCGTTGCGCTAAGTTGCATTGGCTCAGGACTAACCCTCCACTCTAGTTGTATGATTCATTGTATAATGACATTAAAGCTGTTTAACCTTTTATCAGTTTCTTGTGTGTCCCAAAAATGCATAACAGTAGACACACACACAAAAAAAGGCTTTGTATGTTGACAATCCTCCTGTCAATTTTACAGTAGTGTAATCCAAAAAGAAACTGCTTTTTCTTACAAATCTGGATTTTGTTGCCTCAAAACTCTACTACTCTATGTTGTTTCAGTAGGAAAAGACCTTTTGAAAAGGTAGTTTTGAAAAATAAGATTTTCAACTAAAATACAAGCTGGTTGCTGGACCTGATACATGCTGAATTTAACACCATACCTAAAAACAATATATTGCTGTGTTCCCTTTTTTAAAATTAGGAACTTTATGTACATCCCTAGCTAACACTATGCAGCAGTACCCGAGAAAACTTTTAACACATGTTGGGCATCCTTAGCACTGGCCATCTGGCTGTAGTAGGGCTGTGCATTAATGATGGTATTAGACCATGAACAGTTACAAAGTGTTCACAGTCCACCGTTACATGGGGATCGTTTAGATCGTGTGTCAGTGCACATCCTATCTGTTGCAGTTCTAGACTCAGACACGCAATGAAATCACACTCTCTGTTACTCACACAGATAAACTAAACACAGCAAACATGGCACCTTCTTCCCTCCCATGTTAACACTGATTGGCTGCCACGACACAGCATCTGTAGATTCCCCTGAAGAGTTCAATATTTTTTTATTTCAATTATTTTACTTTTGCAAAGCCTGTAGTTAGTTAATAAAACACATTTACTCTACATGTAGTTCTTGCAATTTAATAATTCATAAATCAAAACAAAATCATTTTTGAGGAACCAGGAACCGAACATAAGCCTGCTATATGTTTGTTAGCAAAACTGTTGGCCCTGCATTTGCTGTAACTTGTAAAATAGTCTCAACAAATATGAAAAACTAACAAATTTTGATTAAATCGAGATTTTGATCCTGCCATGAAAAAAATCAGAATATGACATTTTTGCCATATTGCTCAGACCTAGGCTGTAGTATATATCCTGTTCTGCAAGATGAGATACATCAGCATCAGTATGGAGCAGTCACCATCTTGACTCACCAACTTCCTGGAGAAACCCTAGCTGAGATGGTTTCATGTTCCTCCTGATTCTTCACTGTACCTGCTCCTAGCGAGAAGTGAGGGCCTCAGTCTGTCTTTCATTTCTCCCTATTTTAACAGTTGCTAACCCTGCAAAAGTTATTTGAAGAGAAAAATACGTCGTTTTGGGACTGGGCAGCATTGCATTATTATTTAATTGACTCTGGCTATTAGCCCTCTTACTCTGTTTCTGTATATCTACCTTATTTAGCTCTCACACACACTTTGCCATTTAGAACCTCTGCTCTACTTTCCATGTGATTTCCAAAGAGCAACATTTCCCCTGATTCCCAAAGGTGGAAAGTCAAGTTGTGCAGGTTGTGGAATCTACGCAAAAAAGCAGAGCAGAGCAGATTCTTATTTCTCTGCCTCGCTTCAACAGGTGAAGTGACAAGAGCTCAGATGTTCACTACAAGAGCACCGGAGAGGAACTGAAATTCAGATGAGCAAAAGGGGAGGGTGGCAGATGAATTGAGCCAAGAAATATGTGCAGCACAGAGAAAGAGTTGAACGAAGACAGAGAAATGTATGGGATTCAGTAGAGGAGGGCGATGAAAGTTAAAAGAGATGGGGGAGAGGGAGAAAGGGAGGGAGCGAGGGAGAGATGAATGAGCAGGGGTTGTAGCAGGACAGGCCTGCTGCCAGGGTGCTCCCCTGACTCCCTGTACAGTGAGAAACAGAGACATGAAGAGGAGGAGAAGAGAGAGCAAAGGGAAGATTCAGAGGAGAGGGAGGGAAAGCGAGCTGGGAGTGAGGGTAGCAAGATGACAAGACAAAAAGGAAAGTGAGAGCACAAAGCGTGAAGCAGTCAGAAATAAGGTCTCAAAGTCTCCAGGCCGGTGTAGGTGAGAGTTTGATTTCCCTGCTCATCTCCCAGCATGCCAGTCAAACTGCCTGAAAGGTAGAACACTTGTAATGGATGTGACTGGGAGGGCAGGAGGGAGGGCTGGCTACTGGTACTGGACATTAAATGGCCAACAAGTCACGTTTAAATATGATTTAAAAATATTTAGCAGATTCTGAATCATTTTTCAAAGCTGTTCAGATATAGTTTTCAACATTTTTACCTCTGCTAAGCCTGGAGTGGACAGTGTGTTTGTTTGCACATGTGCCTGCATATTTTTGATCTTTTCTGAGTGCATACTATGTGTGACTGAATCTCTTGCTAAGAACAGGGAATTCGAGAATATTCGTAAAATAGAGCCAGTGTGGCAAGAAACACAAGCAGTCTGTCAGTCATACAGATTGAAAATAAGATTGAAAATAATCCATGAGTTTAAAAATGCTGAAATAAAAGGAGGGGCAGCATAAATGTTGCTAATAATAACTCATCACACGAGGAAACTCTGAAATGGCTAAACTATGGCAAATATTGAAAGCTAAAGTTAAAACAGTAAGTCATTTTTCAATGATCTCATGTATGCAATCCCCCATTCCGTAATCGGATATTCATATTTTTTTCCCAATGTTTTTCTCTTTGTAGTCATTTAAAATAGACACTTAAAGACATTGGCTCTGTTTTTACCACTGCTTGAATGTTTTTCCTCCAGTTTTTCATCATTATGTTGTTGCTTTTTTGTGATTTATTTATGAAATTTTTATACCAAACAACTGAAACACAATGTATAAGACCTTGAATGTATGAAAAATATAAAATGGGGAGGAACCTACAGCAAAGTAGTTAGACTCATCCTGGACCCCAACAGAACCAGCATCAAGTAGTCTTTGGGTTTTGGCAGTCTACTGTTGTTTTGTCCAATAGGGCCAGTCTGGCAGTCAGTCAGTTGGTTTGTATCAAGTGAATGGAGCTCCTGTTTCAGAGCTGAAAAGCCTCATTCATCCGTACCTCCTCTCCTCTTTCTGCTGATAGCATGCTGGCCATGTGTGTATCCCATCAGCCATATGTGTGCAGTGTTCCTGACAAATAAAGGCACACATACACACAAACACAAAATAAAGCTGTCTTGGGGTGTTTGGGCTGTCTGTAAACCTGAGGACAGGCAGAGCTGCGGTACAGGCGACTGGAGATACACTGCTTTTCTCAGTGTGTGCCCAGAGTGAAGGTCTGCCTGGAAAAAGTCACACACACTGAGTATGTGTGTTTGGGTGTGTTTAACCGAGCTGCACTTTTACACTTCCTCTCCCCCTGTGCTGGGTTTGGAGTGCAGGGAGGCAGCTGCAGCTGAGCCCAGATTCTTGCAGTATTGTGTAATAGGCCTGTGTTAGGGAAAGAGAGAAAGAGTGAGACAGATGGGGAGAGAGTGAGACAAACAGGTGAGATTCTTTCCTCTTCCTCTCTGCCATGTGGAGCCTTTTGCTTCACGAATAATCAACATAATATTTGATTTACAGGTAAATGCCTCTTGTACACTCCTTGATCAAATTGAAGGTATATTTGAGTGAACATTTTGGCATGGTTCTGATAAAGTTGGGAGCCTGCCAGAGATGGATTTAAGTTAGCAAAGGCAGACATATTTTGCCGTATAATCCCTAATGTAAGTCGAATATTAGAAACACTTGATCCCACACTTCAAATATTGCAACCAACTGCATATTTTATTAGACCCTTCCTGCCTTAATGGTAAGGTCTCCTCTTAAGTCCAAGCCCCCAGCTTGTAATGCAGGCTTTATGTTAAGAAGTTGAAGCTTAAACCAGAGAGTGTCCTGATGATATCATCAGAGACATTTTCCAGACTTGACAAAGCTTCAGGGACACAGAATATATTTTGAAGTTGGTTTCATATGCGTGATAAACAGATCTCCATTTGTAAAATCAGTGGAATGCCTCTTTCAAGGTGTGACGCATACTTTTTTCCCCAAGGAGCACTTGTGTTCCTAAGCTGAAAATTTTTTGTACTTACTGTCACTTGCAGCATTTTGGAATAACAGTTGGGTTTAATAGGTTGTTTCTAGCTTTCGTGTTGTAACGGGATGGAGGCCTTTCTGTTGGGGAGTGGATCACATCAAATTTTTCCAACAGACAACACTGGTTCATTGACTCAGCACGGGGATTTCTGTTGCGTTAAAGACAACTCAGAAAAATAACTTGTGATGTGGATGTGTTAATAATGAATTAAATGGTTGAATTTATTTTTCGCTCACATGCCCCGAATTCATTTTTACAGTTCACACACATCTATTTTTAGTTGTAAATGTGAGTGAAATACTTGCACTGTCAAGTCCTGTTTTTGGCCCTGGTCCAAACTGTGTTTCATTTCTGTTTCATAGCACCTGTGAAAATCTATCATGCAAATAATCAATGCAGTCATTTTTATTTTAAGATTCATTTTAGATTGCATTTTATAACTTTATTCATAGCTTATTCATTTATTCACAGCTGCTGAGTGTTTACTGAATGTTATACAATCTAGATGGACAGTGTGTTATAGATTCAGATTACATCTAACAGTCATGTGAGATATAGCAAACTGCGATTCCCTGTCTTAAGAGTTTTTTCTGTGGGTTAGAGTCCTCTATAACATTTCCGTAGTGCACTTATGAGTAATTATGAATTACTTTTGAATTAAAATTTAAAGGACCAACAGTTCACTATACTTACAAGACAGGTATAATATTAATATATCCGACATTAGCTAGCTTACTACACTTACCCGCAATGCAACTCACTTCAGTATGTGCAGCTCACTTCAACTAGCAGAGGTTAGAAAAATGAAGATCTCAGTGTATTTTAGGAGGCATAGCAAGCACTTCATCATTTCTCTGCTTCATTGTTTATGTAGATTGTGATTTAAAAAGTGTAGCCAAGATGTGGCCGAGTGTTGTCTTTGGAAGCTTCCTTTGGTTCAGGGTGTTACTCCATCATCATTGCATCGTAGTCAAAAGACAGTGGTGGTGCTTCTTTTTCTTTTTGGCAGCTGCAACTTTGCATCTGCAGTACAAATACTCCTCTGAGGCCCTCCCCCCTACACTCAATCCCCACGTTTTGAGCATTTGATTGTTACGTTTTACATGCTATTACTCATCCTGTGTGTACACTATCTAGCCTAAATGGGCAGAGCATCGCTCACAGCAGCTCATCTTGCCCAGCTTGAAGGAGAGTGATCTGTTTACTGCTGCTTTCATTCCAAACATGTTATCATTTATTGTGTGTGTTTATCAAAGGAGAGAGAGAGGCCTCACACACAGACATTTCATTTATGCAGATAGGGATAAGTGCCCCCCCCCCAAACTAATCCTTTCATTTGCACCTCTCTGTCTCTCCTTCGATCAGTCTTCATCCCTCACTTCCTCTGTTCTCGTCCCTTTTATCCCTGTCCATCCTGACCATCTAAGAGTTTGTGGGTGACTAAGTAACATCTTTTAAGTACACACACACACACACACACACACACACAGGCACACTCCTTAACTTAACAGTCAGAAGCCATCCATTTAAGGATATAAATAATCTTTCATTTCATTGATTCGCAGAGGCTTAAGCTGTGTGTATTTGTGTGTGTGTGTGTGTGTATCTGTGTAGGTTTGTGTGTGTGTATTTTTTGTGTGTAAGTGTGAAACCCATGTCTCCTTTTTTCCAAGGGGCTGCAGCTGTTTCTAATAGAAGTCTCTTGGAGGCACACCCTTCCTCTGAACATGCTAAGACTGAAACATTTGGCTTTGATTATACCTATAGGTGTAACATATAGTATATTAAGTATAGTAATGTATTTTAAGTTTTACATGCTTTTTTAATTTGTAGAACACTGACAACAACAACAATAATAATAATCCTTCTATAAAAGCAAGGAATCGCTGTATGTCTGTCTGTATGTCCCTCGCATAGCGCAGAAAATGTTTGTTTTCTTGCCAAGTTGACATAAAACTTGGCTGAGGATGTGCACGTGTGCTTTTGGTGCAGTTTGAACGTGCAACTTGTTCCATATCAATAGAAACTTTGACATTTTTACGTTGATTTGTTTCTTCTTCTGCCTGTCGAGTCAATGAGCGAAAACATGGACAAGGCAACTCTGCCATTGCTACCTACATTGTGATTGAAGGTGGGATTGCATCTGTACTGGGAGCAACTCTGCTCTGCCTGTCCGCTCCGCTTGTTATTGAGCTGTAGACATCTCTCCTCGGCTCTTTAAAAAATAAACCGTTTTGCTTATTAAAATACAAAAGAGAGGGCGAACGACCTGAGAGCACAAATGGGTGACACAGGGACAGCTAGCGCTAGAAACACAGCGCTGTTTTTTGACTCTTTCGCAGCGGTTAAAAACCTAAAATGAATAAATACTGTGTCTGCTTAGGTCAACATGAGCAAACAAAGTTAGTTTTCTTATAAATTCAGTTTAAAATAATTCGGTGTGTTTGTGCCCTGCGTGGATCTGCAGGATTTTAAACTGTGCTGCAGGATGCCTTTCTGTTACTGCTGCTGCTGTCTGATCACGAGTGCTGCGTGTCTGTGTGTTCTGGCTGTTGGTTCTTGCGATATTATAGACTAAAAACACAGACAAAATAAATTTTAATATTTCATGATTTTCATTTTTCTTTTACCAACAACAAGACAAACAAGCTCTAAATTCATTGCTTTCTGTACGCTTCGAAAAGAAATAAAAAGGGTTGGAAGGGTGTGCTTGATTTATTTTTCTTGTTCCTTCGACTGTTTTCACAACCAAAACACTCAGCTTATTGATATTATTTGCACCAGGTGGGTGCAAGGACGAATGATAAACGATTCCATCTGAATTTCAAACATTTTTGTGCTTTACCGATGCATGTTACCAATATAACTTATCCATGACAGGATCATACGTTTCGGTTGAAGGCAAGTGGGAGGACGCAGGGACTCTTGCTGAGTCAGGACTCTCACAACAAGCAAAAACAGATGATGCTAGCTTAGGCCAGAAAGTTCAGTTTTAACATGCACGCTCTGAGAGACATTTTAATGATGTTTTAATAATATCCTCTTTCATTTAAGCCAAACGCTAGGAAAATTCAAAGAGAGACGTTTGTCCTCTCAACTTGATGAAATGAAATGGATGAATGAATGAATAACAAATTGTCACGATTTTGAAAGTGTTATTCACAATTTATGTGGTGGCAACACCATTTAAATAAATTATTCACAATACATGTCAAGTGTTCCTAATGTCTACACCATATACATGCTAAAAAAATTAATGTGTGTTCAGGGACACGTTAAACTGGGGGTCTGGGTTCAACAATGTGAAGCAGTGTAGGCCGGTAGAGGAGCACCAACAAGAACTTCAGTCTGTTTTCACTCCTGAACAAAGGGCTTCGTCAGTCTCTTCTTATGGCAATTCTCAGATTGATTGGGCAACCTGTCGAGGAATAAAAAGTCTGCATTTAGTTGTGGAGCACATATGCATAGTCCATATGGTGTACATCCCAGATGGGCACTGTACCAATAATAATAATAATAATAATAATAATAATAATAATAATAATAATAATAAATATAGTCGCAAGCGGCAATTACGGGATCCAAGCAGAATATAGCGGCAAGAGGCGTTTTTGTAGGTCTTGGCATCATACTGTGCAGATCTAATTTCTTAGCCGTTGGCCAAAATTGATGATTTTTTTAAAATGGGAAATAGCCTGTCCGTGAGGCCGTTTGGCATGAATTTCGCAGCCTGAGTGGCTGCTTAGATGTTGGACATGTGTGTGAAGTCTCATCATTTTGAGCCCAGTGGTTTTAGAGAAAGAGAAAGTTAGAGTAATGTCCTGTGGCTGTAGTGACACTCAAACTTTGCCACATCGCCACGGCTACACCGTCAAATTGAAAGTCACCAAAAGTACCATTTTTAATTGGTGTGGTCTATTGTATGTGCTGACCAAACATGAATTCGATAGTACAAATTGTTTCTGAGTTTAATCGTTTTGTAAGAGCTTTTGGAATAGCTGAATTGAAACATTTAAATCAAAATGGCCGTCTTCCTGTTGGGTTTAGGTCATGGCGCCAAGAGACTTTTTGGTACATCTGGACATCCTACATGTATCCACAGAATGTTGTAGCTGTAGGCCAAAATTGATGATATAGTGTTAATGGGTAACAGTGTCCCCTTAAGGCTGGTTGGTGTGATTTTTGCAACCTGAGTAGTGGCTGAGTTGTTGGATAGATCTGCCAAGTTTCGTCATTTTTCGCCGTAGGATTTGGGAGATCCAGATACTTTTAGTTGAGAATAATAAAAAAAGAAAAATAAGAATCCTAACAATAACAATAGGTGTCCAGCCCCTTCGGTGCTTGGACCTCTAGTAATAATAATAACAATAATAATAATGATAATAATAATAATAATACTTATAATAATAATACATCATAGGAAAGGATAATATATTTCCCCATTCATCAGAAACTGCTCTGTATATCTAATAGAGTTTGTATATTTCAATTTAATATTATACTTAAATTAAAATTTTTCAATGTGAAACCAAACTATTCATTAATATATCTTTTATCTTTGTGACTTTTTTTTTTTTAATTAGAATTTTGACCAGATAGGTGCACAGACAAAACTCCAACACCAATTGTGTGTGTACTGTTTCTTAGAAAAAACTTCAGTTTGGTTTCAAAGTAACGTGCAATCTGTAACATTTTCATAGTTCTGTCTGGAATAAAACTGTGTGTTGTCCCTTTCTTTCTGTGCAGGATTTCTCCTGCGTCTTGTATAAAAACAAAAACAAGGTCTCCGGTTACAGGTTCTGGGGTTTAATACCTTGGCATTGACTTTGGCTTTTAAGTATTGTAGCCAGGATGAATTTGATCTGATTTTAATTGAATGTGTCTTTACTGTTTTTTGTTTCCCATTCATTCCCCTGCATCCTTGCACCAAAAATATGGTGTGTGTGTGTGTGTGTGTGTGTGTGTGT
>JAPQLA010000015.1:1034888-1049570 GCA_029822935.1 Naso vlamingii
TGTAGGATACAAGGCTGTAAGACTGATTGATGCGCCAGGCCCAGCCTGCTCACACACACACACACACACACACACACACACACACACACACACACTCACACTCATACACTGACAGACAGTGAGGACGGACAAAGGACACACAATAGGATAACAGGGCAGAGAAAAGAGAACAGGTACAGATCCTAACCGTAGCCCTACGTGTGACGTTTTATACATGAAGTTCATGTTGTTTGTTTAATTTTCAAATATTTTTTCAAAATACATGAATGTAACCTTTTTGTATCAAATGAGTTTTAATGATATAGTCTCTAAGAAAACATCTGCACTTGGGACCCACTCATTTTTCCTGGGACCTACTCAAATGATCTTCTGTGAGTCTAAGGAGTCTCACGAAATTTAAAACCTGTTACCATCACTTCAATTACTGCAACCTGCTTGTAATCTGACTCTCATGACTACTTGACAAAAAAAATCTGATTTTTTGACAATGCTAGAAAAACTTTGTCTTTGAGGAATCTGAAATGTGTTGGAAGATTGACCATTATGATTTTAGAAAGTCTGCTAAGCTCACGTTGTCCAGTATAATACTGCAACAAAGTTGTTCAACTGCTGCAAAATGTACGCCATGTAATGACTTGTTTAGGAATCAAAACTTTAAGATACAGCTTGGGACTATAATAAGAGTAATAACTTTAATAAGAGCACTCTGCTGAAAATGTTTTTGTGGTTTTGTGAACTGGAGATTGTCACCCACATAACTTTCAATCAACAAACTATTATTAAACCTTAATGACCACAATTCATTGCAATAATTATGCTGAACCTTGGAGTCATTATGTGACAATGTGGACACAAATGGATTTTAAAAATTCATGAATTTTGAAACATAGCCTCAGTGCTCAGATGGAAATGAGTTGTCAGCTGTCGATGAGGTGGCAGAGGCTGTAGGGCCTGAAAAATAATGATTCCTCACGCTTAGCTGAGTGAAAGTCATTAATTTACTGCAACTGCTGAAACCACCACTAAAATTTGACAAGCTCTTCTTATAGCTGTGAAGTTGTTTGTTTTTTTGTTTCTTCTTTGTTATGTGGTCAAAAAAAATAGACCTCCCTGAGCTCTGTTGGCTACAAAAGAAAATTACATCAGTATTAGAAGCTGAAAGGAAGTCCATTGTTATGGCTCAGCTCCATAACAATGGACTTCACTGTGCTATCAGTGGAGCTGTAAGAACAAACAGAAAAACTGAGCAACAGCTTTTCTCTTGTGTCTCTGTATGCCTATATTTGTGCTTTTTGTTAAGTTGACATGAATAATTTATATATGTACAATTTAAGAACAAAGCAACAATTTGTGTTAAGGGGTGTGCAGAAGACAGAAATGGTACTGTCATTAACATTAGGTACTCTCGACTGTTGTCATTAAGTGTCATTCAGTAAACTGTCATTTTAAAGGCAGACTAAACTTGTTTGAGATGTCTTTATTCTGACAGCAATCGAGTCAAGATAACCTGTCATAAACATGCCATCGCGGGCCTAAATGTTAAACATTAAAGTGACAAATAAAACCACAATGCTATTTTTGCAATGATGTTGATTGATATTAAGATGTTATGTTCACACCAGCAGCTTTCCTGCTGCAGCGCTATTTCTGCCAGCCCTGTCTTTCTACATAGAGTTTTCCTTTGATTATTCCCATCAATAACAAAATGCTTCATGTCACTTATATTGAGTTTCAACAGAAAAACATGTGCTCAATTATATTAATATAAAAAGAATATCCAGTAATCTAGCCTCTTCACTTGGTTTATTTTTAAAAAATATGTTTTTATCATTGTGCATTGAAACTGCAGTGAATGTTGCTGGTATGATGTCAGTGTGACTGTTAATAGGTTATTTCTCTGTCTATTTAGCAGAGGAATGCACTCGGCTCGTGAAAAAATTCAGTGAGACTCTGAATCTTTCATGGTGCGTCTCTGTAGGCGCGAGCTCTGTGGCAACTCTAATCTGCTAACATGGGCGCTGAAAAAATAGTGCAGCGTACACATGCTGGTCAGGCAGGATGTGTGGATGTGAGTGAGTGTTGTGCAAGTCCACACTTAACAAGAGCTTGGCCAGAGCGGCAGTTACACAGATTAGAATGTTCACAATTTTGAATTTTGAAAATTTTTTGCATTTCAGAATTCAACAATGTAATATTGATGATGATGAAAATAATGCTGATGATGTTATATTTGCAATTAACGTTACTGCTGGTGATAATAGAGATATAATGATAGTAATCGTTCTTTGTCAGGTGATGTAACACGCAAAAGCCGCAACGTATTTTGGGTCATTTTGGGTGGTACAGCGATGTAGACAACTCAACGCGGAGCATTTTACTTAATTAAAACCCTACTGGAAAGTATCCCTACATAACATGAAACTCCAGAGCTTGACAGTAAAAGATCAACAGTTAAATATGACACTATTAGAACAACACAATGGATGTAGTTTTATTTTGTTTATTATTTATTCTTCCTTACTCATTTGAACGTGAGGTGATTTCTTTATCATAATAATGTAATGTGCATGACTCTTCTAAGTTCCTGTTCAAATAAACAAAACAGACGAACAAGCAACAAACCACCATTTTGTTTTGAGGCTGATAACAAGTTTGTTGTGACTTGTAATCAAAGCAATATAACATTAATTATCAAGCCACTGAGGGGCGAAAAACAAACAAGTTTTGGACGCATTCACAGGTAGAAAACAATGTCCACTTCATTTAACTTTCTGTTCAAAGATCCATTATTTGCCACTGTTTCCATGCTCACCCTCTCAGGATATTGACATACAGAAAACACTTAAATGCAGATGATATCATATACTGACATGATTGATTATATGCCAACACAGTCAAAAACTTTTTGCTCACATCAGCTGCTCTTTACCTGTGACTTTACCTATAACTTTCATCAACAGTGCTTTACCTGGTGTGTGATATGCACTGCGTTGTAACAACGCACTGTTGCTACAACACCACATTACTTCTAGGAAACTTCAAGGACAATGAATGAGGGCAAAACAGCGTTAGCATTCTCTTTTAACCAAAATATTCTCGGGTGAAGCTCAGCTACAAACACAAAAACAGCAAATCTGTCAGCAGCGTAAGGGAATTTTTCACTTCTGACACCGATTCCTAACTAGACACGACATGAGTGAGCGAGCGAGTAAACAGCTGATCACTGTCGTTTTTTTCAATGATGATGTTCTAACTGGCACCGTGAAACAGCAGACAGGCGCAGGGACATGTCGCTTGCTGGAAATATCGTTCGCCTTGGCTATATTTAAGCGAAGTTTTGCGCACTTGTTCCTCCTCCGGCCTATTTTGATTGGTCGAAAGCAACACTGTCATCCTTCTGTTTCCGCCCCTCGCCTGTCAACAACCAATTCAACTGCTCCTTCTGCTGGACAGTGTATCCATATCCTCACTACACCTTTCTCACCTTTGTTCCAATCTATCTGTGTGTGTTTGTGTATCATATTGAACAGGAGGTGTACTAACTAATATCTAAGTTGACAGGTTTTTGGTTATCAACAGTTTTTATAATAATGCCTTATATTGCAGTTGATTACTCTTAGTATGTTAATTTGTCAAAATGACAGCTGGTCTTTCCATTTTTCAGTCATTGTTCAAAATATTCCATCAATGGAATTTGGTTAACACGACCCCAACTTAAATATCATTAACTCTCATAAGAGTTAAAAATGTTCAGTGCAAGTTTTCATTCACCTTTTACCAAAACGCAGGACTGTTCATTTAATGGCATTCAGCGCAGTCATGCAGTGCTTGAATGTTGTGTTGATATTATTGATGATAATGGTTGATAATGGTGATAATACTTTTTTTTGTTGTTGTTGTTGTTATGACTTTTTTTTTTTAACTACTGTATGTTGATAATGGTGATATTGACTAAGAAGATTATATTGATGATGCCATGATGATGCTGATGATTACTATCATATGGTGATGAGGATGATGACGAGGCTGTTGATGATAATGATATTGATGATAACAATGATGCTGTGTTCCAGGTCCCAGGGAAAGGAGGAAGAGGCTGTGACACTGCTGAAGGACTCCATTCGCTATGGTCCACATTTTGCTGATGCTTATTCCAGTCTGGCATCACTCTATGCTGAGCAGGTGAGAAATCCAAAAAAACAAAAAGGACACCCCCTATCTCTAACATTTGCACACATCCAAATTTGATATATGTGGCTGGGTGTAGGTGTGGTGTAATCACTTAATAATTTAATTAAATTCATTTTAGTTGTAGATGGTTAATCTCTGCAGGCAGCTATAAAACACAATTAGAGAAGGCTGTTAAGTTAGCTAAATGCAACCCTAGTCTATTTCCTGTTTTGATTTTTTTAATTCTTCATTTAGTGGGTAGCAGAGCATATCGCCAACAACACAAAAATAGTCTTGTAGTTCACAGAGCATAAAAAAATATATATGTCTTTGGCTCATTAATCCTTTCTTTCTTGTTGTCCTTCTTTTCAACAATGTATTCATCTTTATGGGTTTTTTTTCATGAACTATTTACAAAATTAGATATAAAATAAATAAAAAAAATAGGGGATGTATTAATATTCACACATTAGCATGTTGGGAGATAATTTACTGAGTCATAGTTTAACAATGAGTAGGAGATTAGTACAGTTTTTTTTTTTTGTTTGTTTGTTTTTGTTTTTGTTTTGTTTTTTTGTTTTTTGGACAGCATAGCCAAACTCATACATATATGCACAAAAGAGAGGGAGACAAAAAGGTAGAAATAAATAAATAAGTAACCAGCACTAACAAACCAACCCACGAACTGAGAGGATCCCTCAGTTTGATTCCATAAAATGTTGCTGTTACTGGGTTACATAAGAGACCCAGTTAGACCAAATGCATATTTTGTTTACTATATCTGTCCATTCCTCTACTGTTAGGGAGTCAGGACACAGCCAGTGCATAGTGATGGTTTTTTGCAAACAACAGTCAGAACCTCAAAAAGTATTTATTAACTATTTACCGTTTTAATTCTGTGTTTATTTCATCTACCTTTTCCACAGAAACGTTTTGCTGAAGCAAATGAAGTCTATTTGAAAGGTATAGAGAACTGTCCAGACAGCTCCGACTTGCATAATAACTATGGAGTGTTTCTGGTGGATACAGGTAAGTTGATACAGGTAGTTCTCTAGCCTCGGGAGTGTTTGGTTAGCACATGTAGCCTACCCTGTAGACCTCCCCCATATAGATGTAAAAAGGTTTACACAAACAAAGTTTATTTGAATTTTTTAAGATTTTTCCAGGCAGGCATGATTTAAGTTTCTTTCAGTCTTGCTATGATACAATCGTTCTGCTTGTTTTTGACCGGTTTGTACATTTTGACCCAGTAGCCCCTTTATATGGTACACCTAATGCTGTCCACATATAATGCAATCCGATCTCATTGTTCTCCCTTAAAGATTCATTTTAAGATGTGTTCAGATATTCCGTTGAGTTTTTGGCACTGAAGACAATGCTTGTGATTCCCCTGGATGCACAGAGGAGGTCAAGAGAGGCAGGAAGTTAGAAACCACAGTGGCCAAGAGGATCTTGTCAATATTTAGATAAAATAAAATTCCCTTGGCAGATTCCAGATCATATCACAACAAAAAAGAAAATGGATGGAGAAAAAAATGAACCATTTAACTATATAATCTATGTATAAATGGTAGAAGCACAAAAAATAAGTAAAAATTATTAAATTAATAAAATCTGATAAAGTTAATAGGCCAAACACTCTGCTTCTGAAACTGTGTGATGTATGAAGTAGCAGCATGGAGCATAAAACAAAACAGCATCAGAGGTGCAACAATATAGTCATGCACTAATTGTCAGGAAAATAGACTTAAGTCTGTATCATTAAATGTAAAGATGTTTCCTTTACTGGCCAATGTTGGAAATGGTCAGCAGTGATGTGAAGTGAACTCCTTTTTAAACTTGTCTTGTCCAGGGGAAGGGGAGCTTGCAGCTGCTCACTACCAGCAGGCTGTTAGACTTAAACCAGCACACTACGTTGCAATGGTGAACCTGGGCCGCCTGCTACGGTCATCCAATGAGAACAAAGAAGCTGAGTCTTGGTACAAGAGGTAAGTTTCTCATATTTGAGTAGCAGTCTAAAGGGAAAGTATGGGCAGCACAGTCGCTTAGTGGTTAGCACTGTTGCCTCACAGCGAGAAGGTCCTGGGTTCAAATCCAAGTCTGCTCATCTGACAACAAGAGTGTACTGGGTAGGACCTTTCTGTGTGGAGTTTGCATGTTCTTCCGGTGTCTGCGTGGGTTTTCTCCGGGTGCTCCAGTTTTCTGCCATCATCAAAAACATGCCTGTTAGGCACATTAGGTTTGGTTGGCCAAATGTGGCAGCGCCACTTAGTTTCAGTGGCTCAGGACTAATCCTCCACTCTAATCTCGTGATTTCATCGTGCAATTCATTGTATAATGACAGTAAAGTTGCTTTACCTTTACCTATTTATTAGCTGTATGGCTGCTGCTGTGTTAATGACAGTGACCTTTGACCTCCTGGAAAGAAAGAGCAAAGAGTCAGTGATTGCTGTTATTGTAAATGGATTGTTATATTATTGCTGTCAAAGTTAACACGTTAATGACGTGTTAATGCAAATTAATTTTAATACTGCTAATTTTTTTAACATGCAATTAACATATGCACATTCTGTCTGGGGCTGAGCAATTAATTTTTTCCTAGTAAAACCCCAACCCTAATCCTGCTAGCTCAGGAATGAGCAGTCAATGTTTTCAATTAAGTTACAGTGAGCTAAAAATAGAGTCAACAGCTCAAATCATGTTACGAACCAGGCACCACTTAATTACTTTGATGTTACAGTCTTTTACCGCAAGCAAACTACATCTCTGCTTTTAAGCACTCACCGTTGTTGAACCACTTGAGTGACTACACAGGAACATAAGACATAGCACACATTTGCCCTGTATTTTACCTTGTCTGTGGAAAGTGATGTGGAGTTAAAGTACTAAGTATCCAAAAAAGCAAGTACTCAAGTAAAGTACAGATACTTAAAAAATGTACTTAAGTACAGTACTTAAGTAAATTTACTTCGTTACTGTACACCACCGGTAGTCATCATGCGGTGCTTGGCTAATTTGCATAAAAAGCACATGGCTAATATGGATATAAGCTACTAAATGTTTCTGAGCACATACTCCTCAATCAAATATTTATCACAGTGTTTTTCATTGATTTGGATTGCTGCAGTAATAATAAACATATGTTTGCATAATGCAAGCATATTTTTTCCACTCTCAGTTTACAAGAGTATTGAAAACTTGAAAAATATCCCTTAAAGGTACATTTAGAACTGAAAATTTAAAAAGGTGCAATTAATTTCCGATTAATCGCGCGTTAACTATGGAAATCATGCGATTAATCGTGATTAAATATTTTAATCAATTGACAGCACTAATATGCTTTTCATTCAAGCACTTTCAGTCACTATTTGTGTGGATCTTCTTTTTAACTTACTCCCAGAAAGGGAGCATAGAATTCCAAAAATAATGGAGTAAAAAAAAAAAAATTGGCAAACAAGACACATCCATTCATACACATTCAATAATAAATTTTAAACTTTAAAAGAGCAAGGGACTATCATTAAATCTAAAATTGATTTTAAAAGTGTATTAAACTCTATAGTGCAGAGGCTTTAAATATAAAAATAAGAGAAAAAGCAAAGTGCAGTGCAATGGTGTGCCTTATGTGTCATGATGAGGAACAAAGGCCTAAAGGCAGTCCAGGAAGATTTATTTATTTATTTATTTTTTTTTTTGTTTGTTTATTTATTTATTCATTTAAACATGTTTACAGCGGCATGGTTTAAAATAAAAACTGACCTTGTTTTGGTCTCTATCAGCTATTCATGGGGTGTGTTTTTATGTAACTTACATTTTTCAATTATATGAAGGCTAAGAGTTATGAATAACTAAGGGCATGGCCGTTTTGAGTGACATCGATAGCTAGCTGTGAGCCAGGGGTCACACAGTCACTGGGAGCAATCTATATCTTCTCCAGTTCCGCCTTCTCGTCCAAAAAAGGTCACCTGTAACTCCAAAAAACCAAGATTGCGATGGCCATAATGCCAAACTGAAGGATTTAATACAAAGTCCAAAACACAGCAGTCCAAAACCAATTGGTGTCATCACAGTGGCTCCGCCCACTGTTTAATTTACTTTTTTTTTCACTATACATTGCACCTAAACCCTTTATTTTAAGAGAACCACCTTCATGAAAAGCTATGTTTGTAACCTCTGATTTATGCCTCCAGAGCACTGCAGGTGACAAGGAAGGTGGATATCCTGACTCCACTTGGAGCTCTGTACTACAACACAGGTCGCTACGAGGAGGCCCTACAAGTGTACCGAGAGGCTGCAGCCCTGCAGCCAGACAGCACCGACATCTGGCTGGCTCTGGTAAACACACACACACACACACACACACACACACACACACACACACACACATAGGTATGTGCAGATATTCTTGGAAGGACTTTACATTGACTTCCATTCCTTAGTACAACCTAAGCCTTAGCCTAACCTCAATACATACCTTACCCCTTAACTTAATCAGGACCTCAGAAATCAAGCCATGCTGTATTAGAACAGGTCTTTAGGACTATTGGCCCTCATACAGTCAGTGTGTATGCCAGAAAAGGTCCTAAATAGGCAACAAAAACCAGTACACACACATACACATTGAATTATTGAATGCCAGGACATCTGTATGTGGTGTGTCTGTATGTGTGTGTGTGTGTGTGTTTGTGCGTGTGTGCCATGGGCGTGTGTGATTTGGGAAAGTTGCCAGATCCTGGATATTCACCAAAACATATTTCTGTCCCAGGCTCAGGTTTTAGCCATGGCTGGTCGTACCAAAGAGGCAGAGAAGATGACCCTTGACATCATATCCAGAGAAGGCAGCTGTATCGAATGTTACCGCCTCCTGTCTGCCATCTACAGCAAACGTGGCAACTACACAGAGGTGGGTTTGTCTCTCCGTGCTGGCGTGTGTGTGTGTGTGTGTGTGTCACATGTTCTTGCTGTCTGCTGCTCAGAGGGAAGAAAACACACAACATGAAGATCACACTCAGGAAAAATAAGTTGTCAGCAGAAAATGTTTTCTGCTCTAACAGTTTCTGTTGAAATTAATCACCTCTACTGTACATCAGACCAGCAGCCATTTGCTCGGTCATCCTCCCCGCTCTGCTCTATCACCACCATCAGTGCTTCTGCTTGTCTGTCTTTCACTGTCCTGTAACTCAGTTTCACAGCACAAATTCTAAAAATGCCTCATAATCCTTTAATTTTCTCCCCCTCTCTTTTTTCTGTCAGTCTCAAAAATGCGGCAGTAATGAGGCTAACACTATTCTTTCTCAGAGAGACAGGAATACATTTATCATGCTCTTAATCTCTGTTCTTATTCATTTTCTGTCTGGTTAGCTCTGCTTTAAAGCAGTTGAGACTTCATTGTCTCCGCATCATCTGCTTCTTCTCCTCTTCCTTCTACCTTTCTCTCCTTTTCCTTTATTTCTCTCCTGCTGTGATTTCTGCTCTAAACCAGCAGTGATTCCCAACAGTCGTGCCAGGAAGTACACTCAAACAGCGAGATGCCCAACTGTAAGAGCAGGGGATTTTTTGTGTGTTTGTTCATTTCATGTGTCGATTGACTGTGTGTCTGTGCCAGGCTCTGGATGCTCTGGACAGGGCCTTGCAGCAGAATCCCAGTGATTTGACAGTAAGAGCAGAGCTGTATTTCTCCAAAGGAAACCAACTCCGAGAGATGAACCAGCTGGACCGAGCTTTTGAGGTACTGCACTCCCTCTCAGATGCCCCTCTTAGTTACTTCCTTTGCCCCTCCTTTAAGCACGTAAAAATGTTCTATAGTCTGTGGCTTCTGATCAGCACTCTGGCTCCCAGGCTGATGGACAATATTCTGTTAAGAAATCAGTAATGTTAGCACAGATGGCCTTAAAGTGATATTTCACCACAAAACTATTTTTTGTGTATCAATTACCTACCCTTAGATGTCTTGAATTGAAGAATTTTTTTTTTCTTTCCTTCTGTTGTAAACCTATTTTTTCCAAAAATGCAAGCCACTCACTTTAGCTGCTTTTGCTTGCAGTCTATGGAGATACAGTTTCAAAACATTAAAACCGCCTAAAAATGTCCATTCAAAACTCAACAACTTTGTGTGGTGTAATCCAAGTCTTCTTTTATCATGTTGTAGGTTCAATACTTCCAAAACGCTTTTATTTCGGCTAAAAAGCTCCTAAAAAAGTATAATATGGCTGAAGAGAATAAAAGGAAAACCTGCTAACACAGGTCTAACCCCTAAATAAATATTGGTTTCATGGCTTTATCATGTATTTCATTCTTCGAACCTGCTCTGTCTTTGGTAAAAGCTTTTAATGTTTTTGCTCCGTCATCTTAGTTTAAGTTACAGGGTCACCCTAAATTAGAGCGTTGCATTAGTTTGAATGATTTTAAAAACAGAATTAAGGATTATTTGACCAGTGTATGCACATGTTTTACTGCTGAATGCTGCTAATTTGCTGACTGATGTAACCATTGTTTGTCATGGTCTGTTGTTTGTTAATTGTATGAAACTTTTTGTGCTGCTGTCTTGGCCAGAACTGTCTTGTAAACGAGGTCTTTGTATCTCAGTGAGAATACTCCTGATCAAATAAAGGTTAAATAAATAAAATTAAAAAAGGGATCATGAGTCACTTTCAGGCAGGACTGCCTCAGCCCACCAACTCTCACCTTCATTTGGGACCTGCACTATAAATTTATTCCGGGGGAAGTTTCTAAAGGGCACTTTTCCTGCACAGGAAGCCTTGATTGACTTCCTGAGAAGAAGGCCTGAGGGAGGAGAAAGCCAACAATACAAAGAGGGGCGACTCAGAGCACTTAGTGAGAAACACAGATTGAGTAGAAACAAGACTGGGAGAGCTGAGGAGGTCATCTCAGGCCACTGCAGTTCTAAAGAGAGCAGTGTTTGTGCAGGGAAACTGCTTCATTAGCTGGCACAGATAATGGTGTGATTTTGTGTTCGTTTTCTGGCATTATCACAGTCTCTGGAGGAGCAAAACAAACACCAGGCAGGCAGACTGCTTGTTTCTCAAAGTGCTGCTTTTAACTAGTTTATTTCAGGACTACTGTATGTCTGTTTTTTGTGTGAAGTGTGTTGGAGCAGAAAGTCTAAGCTGCTGATTCAAACATCCATGGCCCTGCCCTACTCCCTGCAGGTTAGACACATAAATAAATTAGGTTCAAATGTGCGGCGAAGAGAATGTGAACCATTTTTATAAGGTTTGCAAAAGTCAGATGTTTATCAAATGTATTTTTATTTTAATAAGTTTAAAGTTTACATGTCTCTCTTGAGAATGAGACCCTGTGTCTCAATGAGATTACCTGTATAAATACAGGTTAAAAAAAAAAAAAAAGAAAGAAAAATGAAAAGGTGAATTTATAAAATCAAGTGCACATAGTGTGTTAAAAACTAGGGGTAGATGATTTTCAATTCCACAGTGCTATTGAGCTTTTTGTCTTTGTTGAAATCCGGTGGTTTGTTCTGTACAGATCAGTGTTTACTTTTAAAAAACAATGTGTAATAATATTAGACTCAGCCAACAACATCAATTCTTTGCACAACTTAGAGGCAATGATTACCTGATGCTATTCTCAGCAAATAAATTCAGTGGTGTGTGTCCTTTTTCTGTTAATCATTTTTAGAGAACACTGACAGCAATGGAGCAGTGGTCGAACATAAAGTATAATGATCCACACTGTGTTCGTTGGTGCGTTAAAAGCTGGAACACTGCGGTGTCTTTCTATTGATCACTGCTCTGCTGGGTTCTCTCCATAGATGTATTGGATTTCACCTTGACACAAGATGCTGCAAAATTACCCACACCACAATGGACCTTCCAGGAGGTCTTACAATTGTCTTGATGGTTGTTTCACAGTGAACATTTTGAATTGTCATAGCAGGAAAACAAGGTGTAACTTTTTCCATCGATGAGAGCATGTTTTTTTTTTTTTTTGAGGTGTATCAGGAAGCCACACCAGTGAGCCATCATGCACAACACTATTGTCCTTTGTAATAATGTGATACAGCATTTGGCAACCCTATTTCAGTGACTCCAGTGCACTACAAGTTGTAAACATTTTACCCATTATGATCTCATATAGTGTTACAGCAGTGTAAATACAACTTAAGCTAATAATACTAATAATTTGTTAGCGTAGAAAATATGCTGCAGGAAGTGGTTAGGGCATTTATAAAGAAACAAAAGCCATCAAACAACCTGTGTAGACGACTGGATTCATTCAAACAGAAGCATATTCTGCTCTGTCTGATACACTTGGGATGGATGACTGTGAGTGAAGCTGAAACACCTCCTGAGTAGACGCAGAGTGTGACTTTTGTTTTAGAGTCAAGCAACTTTAATACTCTGTACAAATAAAGATATGTCTATTGATTTACTCAGGCATCATAGTAAATCGTATTTTTTATAATTCATATCTATTTTCTTCTGCATGTAAATGCAGTGACTGTGTTGAGATCTGAGTGCTGCCGAGCGCAAGTGACCTATACTCAGTAATGTTCCTGAAGAGCTCTTGTAAAGAGGCAGTCGGAGAACCAAAGCTTTGTGCAGTACTTCGCCTGCCAGTGGGACTGCAAAATGATTAACTAATATAATCAAAAATATAAAGTTCAATTAAATAATCACTATGATGTATTAGTGTATAGTGTGTGAAATAGTGTTCTGTAATCAAGTAGCAACTCTTTGATTCATTGTTTTCACAGTTTTCATTGAATCAATAAGCTAAACAGTGCCTGAAGTCCAGTTTACTGCGCAGTGATTCATTACAAATATTTGCCAAACTTGTATTGTCATCACTACCACGCAAATGTAAAAGATATATTTACTTTCATGCAGATAAAGGTTGTCTCATTTGGTCTGGAAACACAAATCAACATAACAGCATAGTCACCTGTGGTCTAAACGAACTTCAAATGTGTTTTTGATCATTGAGTTTCCAGTGGGTCTTTGATGTGCTCCCAGTTTTACTTCTCTGTTGGGATCAGTGAAATCCTGTTGTTGTTCCTTGAGAGGAAGTACTGTTTGTGACTGTATGATGGTCTGATAATAACACTGACCCCTAGCTGTTTTTGTTTGCTCCAACTAGAGCTACAAGCTGGCTGTGGAACTTAAACCTGACCAATCCCAGGCCTGGATGAACATGGGAGGGATTCAGCACATTAAGGTAGCAGATTACACTTCATTTTAATTGCACAAGTCAAAACATGTCAGCATGGTGCCATACTGTGATGAGTGAAAAAATACTTTTGTTTTTAATTTTCTTTAAACCAGTCTAACATGCTTTGGTTATAGAGGCTTTTGCTAAAATGCCAAAAGGGAAAAAGGTATTATGGAACATTTTGCACATAACACTCCTGACAAACACCACAGCTGACAGACATGCAAGAACACAAAATGTCCTGTACATCCTCACCCAACTTCTTGTTTTTATTATTGCCACATTGCATCACTACTGTAGCCTGTTCGTAAGAATCCCTGCTGCTTCACAGGATTACACAAATTTTTCTTTCCTTCGCAAAATTGCTTAAGTTATTCTCAACTGAACTTAATAAATTGAGATTTTTGTCAAGCCTATAAACAAGTCAGTGATAGGAAAATTGTTCAGCTGGTCCTGTCGCTACAGAATACAAAACAAAGGTGGATGGTGTCAGGGAACTTGCTGTGTCACAAAACGTCCAACTATCATAACTGAAGCTCAGAACAAGTCGAGCATCTATACTAAATACCACATTGCAGACTGGGAACTCAAAAGCAGACAGACAATCTGAGATAGTGAAAAAGAGTTTTGATTGTGCTTGGTGCTGGTGGTGACTGGCAAAGGTGAGGAGTGATCCAGGTGTCATGGTGACTCGGGCTGGTAAAGGCTTCCAGAGTGAGTGGCTGGTGATCCTGGATTAGACAGTAAAAAACAATTAGGAAAAAGGACAGCACAGCAAAAAGGCAAAAGGCAAGTAGGCAAAAACTGGTGAATCAGGCAAAAACAGATCTGTAACTAGATGAGGGACGTAACAAACTGTTCACAGCAACAATCTGGTAAGTGACTGTTGGACTGGTTCTGTGGAAAGTGAGAGAGCACAGACAAGTTGCTGGGGAGAACAGAGGAGAGAGAAAGCCAAAGTACAACAGGCCTAACCCATACATAGTGTCTGAAAAAAACAAAATCACAATCACAGACATACAGGAGACAGCAAGAGCGGGTTGTGACCAGTGTTAATTTCGTCGTCTATTTTTCAATTTAGTTTTAGTCTTGGTCTTAAATGCCCTTATTAGTTTTAGTCATATTTAGTCAACTTGTATTCTTCTTTGTTTAGTCACATTTTAGTCGATGAAAAGTCTTGGCATTTTAGTCTAGTTTTAGTTGAAAAAAATCCAAAGTATTTTAGTCTAGTTTTAGTCGACTAAATTCCAAAGTATTTTAGTCTAGTTTTAGTCAATAGTCTTTTTTAGTCTTTGAACGCAGATTGACAGTAATGTTAATTAA
>JAPQLA010000015.1:1063325-1074111 GCA_029822935.1 Naso vlamingii
GGAGCCTTGACGCCAAACTCAAATGCATAATAAAGCTGCTTCAAACATTTTAATCGTGAGTTGTCTGACTGAAATAAAGGTTTTTAAAGGTTTGAAGTTTTGGGGGAAAAAATAAAAAAAACCCAAACAAAATACTGGGTGCATCTAATTTCATTAATTGTAAACACCCTACATAGCAACCCATGGATAGCTGCACACATGAATAAATATGGCTCAAAAAGCGAGGAAGAAGCGAGGAGCGAGCTCCACAACAAAAAAAGGTCAGTTCTTTCGGACGAGAAGGAGCAGAATAAGAACATTTTATTCTGCAGTTTTTAAGGCAGTGTGTCAAACAAGGTATGATGCTCGTAGCACTAAGGAGGACCTGAGAAACAGAGCCCAGGTCTTTTATTTCAATTTCCAAATTAGAAAGTTGATCAGCTGTCTGTGCCTTGAAAACATCCCAGATCGCCCCTGCATCATCCACCGTTCCCTCATTAATTTCCCAATACTCTAGTATTTGTTGTCTAATAAACATTGACATCAGTTTTCATGTTGGAGCTCTGCTGTTTTAAATCTCCAGCAAGTAGAACGCTCTCCTTTTCAGCTTTAAATGTCAGAGGCATATCTGTAGGTCCATGATTAGTAATTACGATGTTACCTATTGAAATCTATTCCACTATTTGTACAAGTTGCCTTGATATCAAAAAGTAGTCATTTCTAGAATACGATGCATGGGGATTAGAAAAGAAAGTATAATTTCTGTCTTGAGGGTGCATAAACCGCCACACATCAATAAGACCAAGTTCCTCTGGCCATCTGGGACTTCAGAATATTCCTTGATCTACATGCGATGCCTAATTTATCTAATGTATTGTGTCTTACTTGATTAAAGTCACCCCCAATTATAACATCAGTATTTCCCATACTTTCCCATCCTCTTGCCCATGAGGTCCACACTGATTGCTGTCTATCTTCCCTCTGCATCAGGTCTCTGATAATACACCTTGGTCACCACATTTTTGCTATCGAAATGATAACCCCTCGCTTGCTGGATGAAAACGTAGTGTAGAAAATCTAACCAACCCAGTCCCTCTGTAGATTTTTTGATTCTGTCATATCTCTTGTGGAAGAGCAACGTCTTTTTTTTTTTGTTTAAGATACATCAAGAGTTTCTTTCTTTAAGTGGGCAGGTTCCAGTCCCAGTAGTGTTCCAGTCAAAAAAATAATTAATTAAATTTATTAATTATGAATGAAACTATTATTACTTTTGGCCCGCGACATTTCATATGTTCAACGCACATTTAAATAATCTACACTTCTGGGGGATGAGCAGAAACAAACGGTGTGACTGTGGAGACGTGTATGTGCAGTTCAGCCAAATGCGCCCTAACTTACGCAGACATGCCAGGCAGAATCTTTGTGCCTCAGTTTAGACCAGTTTTTTTTTTTTTTTGGTCTAAACTCTGGTGTATTTTGACCTCTCTGCACATGGCACAAGATAGGCCCATTTTTTGTTGTTGATTGTGAAAAAATTCAAATATAAACAGTACATATTTTTTTTAATGTGTCTTTCAGGTGTTCAGGTTCAGGTTTGGATTACTTTATTTGTACATAGGTTGATTTGTTTTGCAGCCAGCAAGATAGTGACATCTCTTTTCACACACAAATTACAAAACAAATGTAACATGAAACAATGATGAGAAAAAGTCTAGTGTGGGGGATAACCACTTCTTACCTATAACTTTTCTCTTCTGAAGACTGAAATTCAAAACTCCGGGGGTAACGTTGACCTCTACCCCGCTCTAGTGGCTGTAAGATGACTCTGAGCAGTTGTCGACATAGTGTAGAGATTTTTTGCACTTCTATACCGTCTATTTCACTTGGCATTTCCCTTCTGTTGTGCAGTTCGCAGCACCACCTCTCGTGCACTGAACAGGAGGAATTGAACCAGGATGTGCCGGCTGTATCTTACTGCTGTATTTTGCCTGGGTCTGGATTTGTGCGCTCGTTAAATCTCAAAACCTTTGTTAACATTCATGTCCAAACCTTCTTCCAACAATGCGTGCAAAAACAACTCCGTGTCCTCTGTCTCTGAGTTTTCCAAAACACCAACTATGCAAATGCTGTTATGGCGTCCCTGTGTCCTTCCAAATACTTGACTCTTTACAGAAGTCGTTCCACTCTTTTCTGAACTGTTTTCTCCCTTGCATGGCTTTTATCCTCTGAGGTTGAGATGCGGGTTTGAGCTTCATTCAAATTTCCTCTAAGCTGTTAAACAGTGGTCTGCAGGGAGTCCAAGCTCCTTTTCACTCCACCCCTATATCAGCTGCAATACCTTGTAGCATGGTCTTGATGCTAGCAGCTCAGTAGCTGCATCAGACTGGGCTTCCTCACATGGAGCCATTTCTTTTTCATTTTTCCTCTTCCCACGTGTGGTTTGTCTTGTTTTAGGCATGTTGCACATTCTCCTTAGTGTTATGCTTGTACTTGGGTATTTTACCAGTCTCTGATACTTTTAGAGGGTTATATTGTCCTTAGCTCTGTGGAGCTCTCTGTTACACAGCCATACTGGACGACACCCCACATGACTCCAACTGGAACACTCCTTTTATTTAATACTGCATAGTTTTATTAAGGAGGGGTTTGTCATCCGCAAGAGCCTGAAATCCCTCTCAAAGCAAACATGGGGCTCACTCACCTGAATAGTTCAGTTCAATGCAGGCATGCCCAAACCTCCACAAGATTTTGGCACAGAACATAGCAGGAGGTCCATGGAAGATCAAAGGAAGGTAAACAATATTCATTGTAATATACTGCAGATTTTAGAAAAATACAAAGCTGTTTTTTTATTGGCAAAGTACCCCTTTAACTATAATTTTAAAGTATGTTAAAGGTGGAGATCTCCCAGCAAAATCCACATTTGGCTGTGATTTTTTTGAGCTTTGTCAAAAACAACAGAGCATTTTCGGTAATATTCTAATCTAATTGCTTAACCACCATGCCCAGAAATTCCCTTGATGTAAGTGCTATAAAATAGCCATTAAACTTCCTTAGCCTGCTAATTATATCATAAAGGATAAATAATTCATGCTGTTTGAAATTTTAAAATTTGTGTTTGGAATAGCAATGGAAGACGTTGCATCTAGGAAAAAAAAAAACAGTGAGTTAAGACCCACATTAAATCTAAGCCAGACCGAAGCTCAATGCAAACTACCCATCCTGTAACTATCAGTGTTTGACTGTCACTGTGACTGACTGCAACAAACACTTGGGCCATAAGGGTAGATAAGGCATGCAGTCCAGTCCTTGCGCAAGATTCTGAATTCCAAATTGCTCCTGATGGCTGGTCCATTGTTATGTAAAATGTGTGTATGAGTTTGTTGGTGACAAATTTAGTTTAAGGCCAGTGGTTGCTGTCCATTTCTCTAATAGTAAGTTCAAAGTCTTGTAAAAGTTCAGAAGAAATCACTGAAGATGTCCAGAGTTGAAAGCAGTAGAGTTTTTTCCCAGAAACAAAGTACAGGTCATAAACCTGAGTTCTTCCCAGGAGAAGACTGAATTCAGACTGTTTTTGAACCCTTTTTTATACTATACAGAATCCCTCCTTCTGCTATCTATTTTTTTAAGATGAACATTTTCTGTCTCGAATCCATTGGTGTCACATCAGGTCAATCAAGTAACTGACTTCACCCCTTCATGCCTGCATCTCTTGGCACAAATTTTATTTGTGTCAGCTTCTGGGGATCTGGGGACTTTCTGTCCACCTGCAAGATATCTAATAGTGGGGAATACCAGCCAGACACATAGGCACGTAGTAAGCCAGTGCTCCTGACACTATTAGACTCACTGAGACACACAATAACAAAGCCTTGGCTAATGCGCCTGACACCATTAGACTCACAGACAGTTCAACTGCATTTTTCTAAAAAATACATGCCACACTGCATTCCTCATTACAAACTACTTCAAATACATGTTAGTTCAACACTCTTTACTATAAACTACTTCAAATACAAGGCTTGTGTTTGATTACATGTGTTATACAATCAGTATACTTTATATTGTAATGCATGATGTTACATTGTAATACATGATGTTTAACATTGATCTCTTTATATGCTTTTACACTACAACAAGTTCCTGATTGTTGGTGCCGTGTAAGGAAGCCACCTGCCATTTGTGCGTGAATGGTTGCGTGCTGATTTGTTGTTGAGCCCTTTGGGTAGTCAAAAGATTAGAGCCATATAAATGTTGTCCATTTTCTGTGTATTCTTGTGTACATTTAAAATAAAATGTTAAGCAAATCATCACCTCCTTTCATGCAGCCTTTGGTTTCCTTTTGTAAAATGCACATAAAACAATAAATATAGCCGCAAGCAGCAATGATCGTGGTTCAAGCTGAAATCACAGATTACACAGAAATGGCAGGTTTAGACTTTGGTTTAGACCTTCAGAAAGCGCAATAAGAATGGGATAGATGAGACTTAAACTCATGACCTCTTGCTGTTCATAACATACTAACCACTGAGCTAAAGCTGGGCTTGACTTGCTTGGAGTTTGAGTGCACAAATAGAGTTGAATGGTAGTGAATACATAGCTGATGTGATTTCAGCCAAATTTAACAAAATAGGCAATGCTGACAACAGTCAAAATGCTGGTGAGGTTTTCTAAATGGATTTTAACTTGTCTTGTTATTCAGATTTGGCTCAAACATCGTCATCCATTATCACAATTCATTCTGCAGTGGAAGAGCAGTCTACTGTTTTGGGATTGACTGCCCCAATTAAACTTTAAAAATTCTCAACAATTTAACTGTATAATAGAATGTTCTTTTAAAAAAAAAACAAAACAAAAAACAAAACAAAACACAAATCATTATGATAATATCAACTATATGTTACATGATTTTGGTGAAGTTTGAAGAAACTCTTTGCAAAATTAAAAATGTTGTACATGCAGCAGTATTTACAGTGAAGTGTTCAATGTCACCAGAGACTCATCTTTTGACATATCCAAACACAATTTGGAACAGATGACATGTAGCATGTAAAGAATGTTTTGTCAGGTTTGATAGCCTTTGAATGAAGAATTATGGAGATTGAGATGTTAATTGATTATGCATATTTTAAAAAATATAGAGTGATGGACTTCAGAATTGACCATGGGTTGAAGTGAGGCAAGGTTTTGTCAAACATCAGTGGATGTGTTGAGGAAATTTCAGCTCTCTAATGTACTGGTGATTTTTATTGATTTTTTTAAAAGTTTGGAGTGTGAAATGTCTAGACATTTAGATCTGTTATAATAAGTCACGTCCACTTTAATCAATTGTTTTATTTTATGCATCAACTGAGCCATGACTCAAGATCGTGCAGACCAAATTTCGTTCAAATTGATGTGACCGTTTACGAGATATAAACTTTTCACTTTTGTGGCGCCCCCTACAGGTGAAGTGCAATGCGCCTTATTGGATATGTTCAGTAAACACTTCTCAACATTTGTGTAAAGTTTTGTGTTGATTCGATAAAAAGTGAATTATTTACAGACAGTTTTGTAAATTTTAACAAAAGTTAATCGGTGGCTAACATACTAATACTTGCTTCAATCCATTATCCAGTTAATAAATTTGTTCGGCTAGGTCTTAGGACTATTTGCACAAAGTGTTGTTGTTAAATGAATAGATTTGCTTAGATCCACAAAATAAAGAAATGAAAGAATTTTGTTGCTGACACTTAAGAAGTTATGGCTTAAAACGTAAGAGTGCTAATTTAGTGCCACCATTTGGTCTGATTTTTGTTGCCTGAGTAGTGAGTGAGATTTGCAACTTATCTGCCAAGTTTGGCAAATTTCGCTTTTACGATTTCTGAGGTACATAGAGTTTTAGTGAATAATAATAATAATAAATATAGCCACAAGCGGCAATTACGGGGTCCATGGAGAATGTAGAATGCAAGAGGCCTTTTTGTAGGTCTTGGCACCGTACATGTGCCTATTTAATTTCATAGCTGTAGGCCAAAATTGATGATTTTTTAAAATGGGAAATAGCGCACCCATGAGGCCGATTGACGTGAGTTTCACAGGCTGAGTAGCAGCTTAGATGTTGGAGATGTGTGTGAAGTCTTATCATTTAAGCCTAACGGTTTCAGAGACAGAGTAAGTTAGAGTAACTTCCTGTGGCTGTAGCAACACATTGAACCTCACCACATCACCGTGGCCACACTGTCAAATGAAAAGTCACCAAAAGCACCATTTTTGATTGGCATGGTCTGTTGTACATGTTGACCAAACAGGAACCCGATCGTATGAATGGTTTCCGAGTTTGATAGTTTTGTACGAGCCCTATGAATAGCTGAATTGGAACATTTAAATCAAAATGACTGACTTCTTGTTGGGTTTAGGTCATGGCGCCAAGAGATTTTTTGGTACATCTGGACATCCAACATGTGTCCGCCGAAGTGTCCACTGTTGTAGCTGCAGGCTTACTAAACAATGCTCAGTCAGTCAGTCATGGACACAG
The DNA here is from genome assembly GCA_029822935.1 of Naso vlamingii. Classification (NCBI taxonomy): domain Eukaryota; kingdom Metazoa; phylum Chordata; class Actinopteri; order Acanthuriformes; family Acanthuridae; genus Naso; species Naso vlamingii. The sequence goes on from JAPQLA010000015.1 coordinate 1,069,822, forward strand.
TCATGTGTTGGATATTACAAAAACTTTTCAGAATTGATTTTAATTTAACTGAAAATTTTATCAAACATTTTAATTAAAAAAAAAAAACCAAAAACAAAATTCTGACATTTCATGTGTCAAGAATCTACCATAGTTTCGTGCATTTTCTTGTTTTTAAAATGCAGTCATTACATGGAACTAATGAAACATTTTCATGCACATTGTGGTTCTCTTTTAGGTCATCTACATGGCTCGTAACCCGAAAGACTTGGTAGTGTCCTACTACCAGTTCCACCGCTCTCTCAGGACCATGAGTTACCGGGGAACCTTCCAGGAGTTCTGCCGGCGTTTCATGAATGACAAGTGTAACTATGAAAGATACTGAAGGGCTGGAATGCTGTGACCTTCTATCTAGTGTCAAATGTGTGAACTCCTGTATTGTTTTGCTTCTATCTGTAGACTACTATAAGTTCATCCAGATGTGTATCTATTTCTCCTATAGTGGGATATGGCTCCTGGTTTGAACATGTTCAGGAATTTTGGGAACATCGTATGGACTCTAATGTCCTCTTCTTGAAATATGAAGACATGTATAAGGTACAACCATCAATGTCTGTTTAGCCCCCCCCCCCCTTTTTTTTTGTGCTGTATCAGCACTGGAGAAAGGTCTGGCTGCATCAAACATCCTTTCCTGTGGGGGAAAAAAGGTTTGGCTTGGTTGTATTTCTTCAAACCAAGCGCAATTGCGACATTAACTTAATTTGATAGGACTGATAATTTCCTCAAAACCCTTCATGTATATGTCTCTGTTTCTCAGACACATTTCAATTTTAACATGAGCTCTTAAACTTAAAAAAAAAAAAAAACAACAAAAAACAAAAACCCAGACATCAGAGCTCACCTGTCATTGTGTCGCTGGGCTGCACAGGCTGCTGCTACCAGGATTCTTTTGACAAAGTGATGCATGACATAATAAACAATCTTATCAGTTGGGAAACCTGTGGCTAATTTACCATACTGTGTAAAATGGACATAAAATACTGGTTTATACATTAATATGTCAACTCCTAATTCACTCGTCAGGCGGAGAAGGAGGGATAGCCTACCAATACAGTACAAAGTGCTTCAAACCCCATCACCATTGCCATATCATCAGGTGAGGTGTGCCCAACATCTTGCTCTGTAATTTTCCATTTAAACTGCTCACTCGCCACACAAAAAAAAAAACACAGCTCTGGACTAGTAGTACCAGTAACACTATGTGGCATTAAAATGACAAGACCATTTGAGCCAGGACACATATTTGTAGGGACAGTTCAGCAGTACCTTGACTTAGGGACATGCCAAATCTGTGCTTACACTTGCAAAAAAGCATGCATCAAACCTTTTTGTATTAGAGCAACAACTTTTCTCCATAAATCAATCCTGTTCTCCACCATTTTCTTTAAGCTGTAACCTATATATATATAACCTCTACCTCTTTTTGCATGGTGTGGCAGATACATATATTCGTTCTTTTTAACAGAACATTCTTGTGTAAAACCTGACATCATTTGCCAAATCAGTATTTGCCCTTTGCTTTGTCAAAGACACTTTGTACATTATCTGCTCTTATCATGTTTACGAGGGAGGGCCTCACACAAGACAGATTTTCTTGGAATAGATTTCTTAGAATGAAGATGACACAATTGGTCAAGCGTTTTCAGTTTATCGTAAAAGAACAAAAACAAAACAAAACAAAAACAAAAACATATTTATTATTTTTTAGATTCCCAGTTAGTGAACAAGAAAAAAACAACAACAATCTACTTAATGTCGATGCCATTTAAATCATATTTGAGATGCTGTATTTTTCTGTGATTTGTCATCCACTTGATATAAATTGATGAAAAGCATAAGGCATGCAGAAGGTAGTCTACTGGCAACTAAGTGTTCAAACTTCAAGATAGGAGAGATCATTCAAATTGTCACTTAAACTTTTTAAATTGCATCACAATCAGGCTGCTATTGAACAAAAGTTTTTTAAACTCTACACAAAATGTAAAGAAATGACCTCTTGAAAAAGTAGGTTGGTCTATACAAGTGCAATGCTGAATGAAATATTTTTCATAGTCCCTAAGTGTAAAGACAAAGAGGCAAGTTAGACTCCTTTAATATTGGACACACAGTAATGGTGGTCTACATAAAACAACAATGATTAAACTAGTAGGCTCCATTAATTGGATTAAATTTAATTTAAAGCTCCACCAATCAATAGTTTTCTATTTAAAATGATCAGATTATTTTGTGTTATGTAAAAAGCATCCTTTGTAGGAACAAATGTGCAGAGAATCTTCACACATGCCCCCACAGCTCTACGAAGACTTTTAGTCTCTTTTAGCTCTTGTTTTTTTCTCGACTGCCACTTGAATTGTGGAATTCAACAGGACCCAAATACCTATCTCTTATTGGGCTTATATATTAGGTGACCAGAAACACAGTTCTCAATGCTAATATTTACTCTGTGCCTGCTTGATGTGTAAATAGGAACCCATTTACTAAAATGTTAGCCACTAACAACTTTATTAGGTCATACAGGGTAAGTGTTGTGTTTACAGCTTGTTAGAAGAGAGTTATATGAGAAATCAATACCACTGCCATATATGTGCACTAAATAGGAAGCTGCATTAGCTGAACTTAGCATGAAGACGGGAAACGGGGAAACAGCTAACCCTTATATGTCTAGAGTTAATGAAATCCACTGACCAGCTCCTCTCAAGCAAACTAATTAATGCTATATCTTACTTCATATTAATTAAGCAAACAAAGAAAAAAACATTCAAAAACTGAAATATTTAGGGAATGACATCTGCATCAACTGTAATTTGTGTTTTGTGCTAATTAACAAATGTTATGTACCCTTATTTGCTAAACTAAGCTGATAAAAATGTTCAGCATGCGAGCTTTGTCATTATGAAAACGTTAGCCTACTGATATTAACTTAAAAAAAAATGATTTCATGCTCAGGGAAATGGATGCTTTACAAGGCTCAAAGTTTAACATATAGTGGTCAGATGAAGACAAATACAGAATATTTAAGTGGAAAAAACAAATAAATAGGATAAATTATAACAGGATGGTTAAGAGGTTTGTGACATTTGTTCTTATCTTGGAGTTCTGGAATACAAATTGATCTCAGGTTACTAACACATCACACTTCTCATATACTGTGATAATGACACTTGGTTATACATATACCATATACAAGAATCAAACATATATAGCCTTAACATATGTATTTATACATGCACCTAACCATACACATACTCATGCACAAACCATATGTACATACATACATTCAGATCTAGTGGCCTATATACATTTAAGATTTTGTTTGTTGTTAAAAAAAAGAGAAAAGAAAAGAAAAGAAAAGAAAGAAAATGAAAAAAAGAAAGAAAAGAAAACAGATGTGCTATAGTGTCTATGTCAATCATCTGGGCTGGTTATGTTATTGTAAATTTGCACACTAATCTGATTCCATGTTTGTAGCAGGGAGTGTATATGGAATTAGATATTTGTTCTAAACTCAATAATGTTTCAAAAGTTTGCAACCAAGATTTCTCATTAATGTTGTTAATAGTCTTCCACTTAGTGGCTATAACTTTTTAAGCACTCATAAATCCAACAGACACAATCTTTTTTTTTTGTGTAAGTCCATCTTTTATCATCCATATAATTCAAAATACATAACGTAGGATTTAAAGGGATGTTTTTCTTTAATGATTGTGATAAGTGATGTTAACATTTAGCTTAAATCACTGCTGTGCAGCCTCACAGAACTGCTAACTATGGTAGTAACCTCTAACTGAACTTTCTTTAAATCACAAAGACCCATGTTACACTTTTAAGAATGACGCTGTGGCCGATCCTTTGTGTAGCACTTTACATTTTATTCCTGTAGGAACTGTAGGAACAGTAACAAAAATACATCAATGTCAGTCCATCAGCATCTGTGTTGTTTCTGCATTGACTGTCTGACGTCTCACTCTACTAGTGACTGGCATCTTTCAAGCGCACATTACAAGTTGAACAAATCAAATCAAATTACAGTCATGTGATCATGTAATGATTCATGTAAACACCCTTTTTTTAACCAAAAGTATTTATCTGCAGTGAACTTCTTTTTAAATCTCCATTTATTCTCAAATGAACTGTTTTACCTTTTTAACTTAAAGGGGAATTCCCGTTTTTTGATACCTGGACCTTATTTATAGGAATAAATACGCTCATATACTCACCCAGACAATTTTGGTGCAGCTTGGAGTCCTTCGG
>JAPQLA010000015.1:1074211-1099313 GCA_029822935.1 Naso vlamingii
TTCCTGAGTTTCTGTGACATATTAGGAGGATATTACGGCTATTTGCAGTAGATTTCTTACATATTGTACCTTTAAAGAGAGTCATTCCAAATCAAACTCTCTGTTATCCAGATTATCATCCACCTCATCTGCAAGGATAAAGCAGCACTTATGGAGTTAAGAAAGGAAAAGAAACAGCTGGCTCTGGAAACTGAACTGGCTGCAGCCAATGCAAAACTTCACGTGCTGGAAATAAATTCAAGGTGTGGGTCTCATGTCTCTAATGGAATGAGCTCCTGTTTTGAAAAGAACAGTGTTCAAGGGAACAGCAAAAAGAATCCCAATGCCGATAATTTTAACCAAAAGGTTAATGTTGTGTTTGAATCTCATCCAGGCCCAGGCTGTGTCTGTCAGGACTAAACAGCTAGCAGTGAAACAAACTGCCTTGAGACCACAGTACAAATACAAGTGGTTCATGATATTCAACAAACAGGACATGAAGTTCATCCGAACCTCTGTAATGATAACGCCCAGACTGATATTGTAAGCATCATGCAATGACAGAATTGCATCACTGCATTGTTGGATCAACAAAATTTTGTGTCTGTCATACCTGTGAGATGTATCCCTTCACTCCTTTATCAAAGCCTTTAAAAACTGTGTAAAAGGAAAAACAGATGTTGATTTGTTGATTGTGTTGGGCCCAAACCACATGGCCTTAAACAAAGGACATTATCTCTGAAACCAGCAGAGTTGAGAACAAAGTCTTTCTTTGTTCTCAACTCTGCTGGTTTCGGAGACCACCAGTGCCAGACCATCAACAGCTCACAAATTCAAACTCTCACTTCATGGCAGGTAATCAACTGGACTAGACCTGCTCGGACACAGGTTAAGTCCGGTGACAATGTTATGATGTCACGGAGAGGTTATTTTCCTCAGTACAGCGCACCTCCGTGCATTTTCCTGTGCGATGAGTTGCTGGAAGGAGTGCTAGCTTTCCGCGCATCAGGTACCGCAAGGCAGCAAGCTCAAACATTTGAATTTGTATGACCGCAGTTCTTAGCTTGCTGGACAAGAGAGAATGTATTGTGTTCTACCCCTGAACACTCACGGATCCCCTGAGAAACGTCACGCGACCCGCCATTCCTCCTTCCCTGCAGAAGTGGAGAAAACTGTTCTTCAGAAAAAGACGGCAGATGAGGACCCGCTTCTTTGGCTGAGTCGACTCCACTCTGCTGCCATACGAAGACAGCATCCCATGGCAAGAGGATGTTACAAAATGGTCCTACCTGAGCCACATTCATGAAGTGGATGCAGATGTTGATGTGTTGATTGTGTTGGGCCCGAACCACATGGCCTTAAACAAAGGACATTATCTCCCAGACCGGCAGATTTGAGAACAAAGAAAAAGCGCTAAGCCATTTCCAGCTCAGAAAATTCAAATGCATTGGATTGATTGATACATGGCATGAGACTTGTCCTGTCCAATGGATTCTCACTGTCTGACAACTGGATCTGCCCCACAACTGGCCGGATACCAAACCTCCTCATGACTAGGCCAGACGCCCTTCCCCTCCATGCCAAAATTTTCTTTGTAGCTTGGGGAAGGGCCCACGGAGCCAGAGGGCCTCCCCAAAGTGTGTCCTCTTCCTGTTCCACAATCTCCCCTTCTCTAACTTTTTAGGGCAACCTTGTTCACAAGGGCAATGCCAGCCACATATAGATCTCCGTCTTGGTACGGTTGTGTGTCACCACTCTCGCCCTTACTTGATTCTGGGTCTGAGATAAGCTTGATGAGCTCCGTTACTTTTAAAGATCACCCGTCACAAAACGTGCTTGGGTTGACATTACTTTCTGGGAGATAAAACTGGTGCATCCCATCTATATTTGTGTTCTACTAGACCGACTGACCTTCCTCACTGACTGCCACCATAGGCACATTTGGGCTCAGGTTAACACACCAAAACTGCTAAGCCCCAAGGTAAGTTCACCAACCCTTGACAGCAATGTCACTGCCATTAAGTCCAGGTCACCCCTGCAAAAATACCCCTGCTCATGCCTCCTCCAGAGCTCAACCCTAGCTCTGAAACTCATACACTGTCTGTGAGTTGACCACCACCACCATTTGGTAGTCAGAGCCCATTTCAAAGTCATGAAGATCACCACAGGCCCTTTTTAAGGCGACGGGTGTGTGCACCCTCTCTGTTCAAATCAGAAAAAAACAAGTCTTACACTATGTTAGGGTAGTCCCCAATCTTCAGGTGTCCTTCTTAGTACGGGAAGACCTCCTTGTCAGTTTTGGCGCCCAACTGGACATGGTGAACCAAGTCCTGTGGTCCTTAGCTGGTACCGATCAACACCCTCTTACAATTGAACCGGAGCACATTGCATTACATCAGGCCATCCTCCAGGCATGTCAGGTTGCTAGCAAAATGAATGCAACAGTTCCATCATGAACAGCAGGGTTCCTCATCCACCTTGCCCTCCTGAAGAAAAGAAGATGTCTGGCTCGCAGGCGTTTTTCCAACCCTTACCTCGCTTTCAAGACCTCTTTTTGAGTTGAACAATCTTTCAACCTACTTGCTGGTCCAGAACCTGACACAAGCCCTGATTTAGGTAACGGCATGGCAATAACAGGAATGCTAGTCAACAGGTCCTTACATGATTTTGAGCTAACAGTGCCAGTTATTGGCAAGCTGGCCCATTTCCCTAGCCAGAGAGGACACCCTTAGCCATTTCCTCTTTACCTTTCTGACCAAAATGATCACCTTTTCCCACCACAAAGCTGTTGAACAAAACACAACATTCATACTGGGCCTCTCCTCCCGAGCTCAACGCACCAGAAGTATTGTAACTTAGCGTGCAAGACATGCACTACTAACCTAACGTAACGCTTACCTAACGTTGCACAGCAAGTTACATAGGAATATTACATTTCCTTAACAGAAAAGAAGACAATTTTGCAAGCTAACAAGCTAACAAGCTAACCACCGGTGTTTAGCACCTGCCTGTCCATCGTAAAGCAGGCCAACTCCCCATTGCTCTTCCCAGCCTCTCCTTCAGTGCTCCAAAGCAGGTGAAAGCCAAAGCGATTGACTCTTGCTCTGCAACAAGTTTTATGCACTTGCTATTTCCTTTCATAGGGTTATTTTTCCTTTTCTTTGCACTACTGCTGCAAAGGATGCTGTCCAGTCTGGACAGTGTCCAGAAACGTCGCGACAAAACCAAAATATCACAGTACAGGCAGAGGGCGGGGGGTCTTCAATGCACAATCACCACAGAAATGATAATTGAGCAACATTATTTTTGTATACATCTTTATTTTTTAGAAAAATCCTACTCACTCCCCATTTAATAAATTACTTTGAAAACATTTTGCACTTAAACATAACGCCTACACAACATAGTATGTAAAATTATGCAGTTCAGGTAAGTCCTAGCAGACCTCCACAGTAATATTAAACACATGTAATTATTGCACCCTTTACCAAATAAACATGAATATTAGTCAAACATACCTCATAGGCTGCCTTTCTTTTATGAGGGGCTAAATCTCCATATGTGTTCTTCTCCTCTAATCACAGCAGAGACTTGTGAAAATCATTGGGATACCAGTGTTCCATGGCAGGGAACTGAAACTTATCTGTAAATAGCTGTATGGACCTATTTTAGCAGAAGATATGGGAACATAGAAAGTACATTATAAAGATGTCGTTAAACCTGCCTTGTGAAGTGTCTATTGTAAACATACAATTTTTAGAAACACAAATTCTATGAGCTCCAAAGGAAAGGGAAAACTTTGCTTTACAAAATATATATTATGTTTATTCTTAAAGTCTGACAATATATTTGCAAATTCTTTTAAAAAAGTGTTTTGTTTTGTTTTTTAGCACATTGTGCTCATTGACAACAAACAATCCTTGTTAAACTTTACTTAAGAGGCAAGCGTCAGACTAAAGTTGATAGCATTCCTGTTTCTTTTGGATTTATTCCATGAGGATTTATTTACTTCCTCAACATGAGCACATGAGCTGGATTAAAGGCTAAACTGCTGCTAAACGACTGCTATTCCCACGTTGCTTTGTCGTGTTGAAGAGTGAGAAGCTCAAGCTGTTTGTAACATTTTATCAGTGTCCTAGCTTTGGTTATTTTGTGTCAGTAAAGGGGTTGTGAGCACAGGGAGTATGGAGGCGTGCATGAGTGATGGGGGAGGAGCATGCCTACACAGACCGTTTTGAGAGAATGCAGAAAATAAAAGGAAGAGAGAGGCCAGGAGTTAGTTTTTTGAAGATCAACAGACTTTACCATAGGACAGCTAGACACAATTGTGCCTATAGGAGTCCAAAATCAAAATCAAATACCCAAAAATGAGTATGTCTTCTTTAAAGTTTGGGGTTCAATACCCCCCAACCCCTCTCACACAAATTGTACAAACTGATGGTATCTTGGGAACATGTGGTTAGGGTGTGAGAAGTTCCATAAGAAAGGCTGGCCCTGACACATGTATTATATTTTTTGATTTTTCTCCAAGTTATATGTGTTGTCATGTGAGGCATCATCCAGGAGATGGCAGCAGAAGATTTTACTTATCTTTTCCAGCAGCTGACAGTGACAAATGATGCTCTGTGGCTGTGGAGACTGGACAGAGAAGTGATTCTGGCAGCTGTTAAAGCAGACGTTATTTGTTTACACCTCTGTAGTGATGGCTGGCATCAGTCTTTCCTCAGACCCAGCTCACAGACTTATTGTTTTCTGTGTTTCATAACACAAGAGTGGAGCCATACATTAAAAAACCTGGCTATAAAAGCAGCACCAGTAATATAAGTGGCTGATGAAGGATGTACAATTCGTCACTTGGCATCCATGAGGCCTATTGAGAGTGTTGGGGTCTTGTATCAGAATGTTTTCTGTCTGGCATTGATCAATCTAGCATGCATGAGCGTGTAAGTGGTGTGTTTGGTGTCCGTGCATTGCGGCACAATTCCCCCTTTGCCTTTATCTTCATCTGTGTGCACGATGCCTCTGTCACTCTGCTGCGCCACTGTAATCGTCTCCACTGTTCCTCTTTGTTCCATCTCAGCGCTCACGCCTGACAGTTTGACTGCCTGTCTTTCCCACACAGATTTCCTCCCATAATATCAGCACTTTGTGTTTGCCTAATACACAACCCCACATCTCTCCATTCCCTGCACCACCCCTCCCATTCACCATCTTATTCATTAAAGACACTGTGTGAATAAGTGTGTGTGCGCATGTGCTTTCTGGAGAGTTGTGGAAAGTTTACTTTAAAGGACTGTCACTGAAGTAGCAGCTGTTGTTCTAGTGACATTCTGATGTGGAAGTAGCTTTGTGCTTGAGCGAGATGCCACAAACAGCCAACCCCCCCAAAAGAAAACCAAACACACACACACACACACACACACACACACACACACACACACACACACACACACACACACACACACACACACACAGCCTTTTCTTCTTCTGTCATTGATTTGTCTACCTGGTCTCATCCATCCCACATATTTACATTGAGATCTTTTAATTTTAAACATAAATCACTGTGCTCTGGTAACTTGGCCTGTAAAAGGGAAGTCATTAGAATTTTTAAGTCTGATAGAGAGGATGGACAAAATGACAATCAAAGCTGACAAATCTGATAAAAAGAAGTGCTCTAACTAACTAACACACACTCACTAAGACACATGCAGAGAACAACATAGAGAAAATACATTGCATCATAAAAGCTGTCTTCCGTCTTCTCTTGTTACATGTCTGTTGTTGTTTTTTGTTTGATGTGATTAGAATTGATTTTAATTGCTCTTACATGTTGCACCACCCATTCTACTTCCCTAAATATGAAATCTATAATTCAAAACTAAACTGAACCCACATTAAGCTGCATGTGTGTAACTCTCACTAGACTGAGCTTCACATCCAATAGGGTCCATCAGACACATATGTGAAATGTAAATGTGTGTAATTCAGATTACATCTGAATGTATTCTACAGTTTGAGCTAAGATGAAAATATCTGAAGTAGAAGAAATTAAAAGGACTTTATTACCAGTTCTGATTCCTCTCAAGCAGTCTACTCTATATTGACATATTAATGAAACTGGCTTTCGCACTCATGCCAATTTCTAAATGGCCTTGAAGCTGCTGGATAAAATATCCAAATGTTTGCTAATAGGTATATCAAATTCATTAATGATAGTATGCCAATATTGTGTTTATGTCTTGTTCTGTGAAACAATGAAACCATAAAGCTATGCTAAGCTGATATTTACAGATAATCTCAACATGTCTCATGGCACCTGCTCTCCATACCATCGGCCACTGACCTTTGTCTTACCTTTAGTCTCACACTGAACTGCAGGTGTAACAACACTTTCACAGGTATACAGAGCATGGAGAGCCCCCTGCCACCTGAGGTGGGGTGTATGTGCTGCAGCTGATAGTGTCAATAATTGGACGGTTGGGTTTCTATAATAGGACTCCATGCTAGGAGCTCCACTGGGGACTGCTGCACTGGATTACACACATGGAAGGATGTAGGGCAGGGCAACAGGGACTGTACTTTGATTATGAATTACCAAAATAACTTTACGTGTGTGTGTGTGAGCACGAAGTATTTGTCCTCTTGATTGAATGCACAGTATGTGTGTATTTGTGTGTGTTCTTGTGAAAACTATGCTCTGATTTTGTGTATTTAGGTATGTGCCAACCCTTTACAAGTTTTGCTTTGAGTGTGTGCATCTGTGTGCCAGTGCACTTATGTGTGAAAAGCAGCACGAGGTCAAAACAGAAACATGCAGCTACATTCCCCAGGTGTGCTCAGTTTCAGGGAACAATGCCTTGCGTATTCCCCAAGCAGCATCGTCCTGAAAATTACTGCTCAACCCACCTGACGCAGCCAGCCTCATCACCACACCACTCTTCCAATCTCTACAGAGATGCCTTTACATGTGCTATTAGCGCAGACATTAGTGCAGGAATGGAATAATGTTTTCCCCAAACTATCTTCATCCTCCTCTTGCTTTTCATCAGCATCAGTCTCACAGTCGTGCTGTTTTCTGTATGTGGCTCCACTTGTTTGTGGCTGCTGCAGGTGTGTGAGAGAGGCAGTGAAAACAGTGGACTACATGCAGTTTCTGAGGAGCTTCAGACGACCTCCCATGGTTCACAGAGTCTGCAGCAGCCACAGCAGTGTGAGGTACATGCACTTCTCTCCTCCAGCACCACAGTGGATTTTTTCACACAAAGAAATACACACTGCATTTGCATTTTTAGGCATTTGGAGGCAGCAGCTGAACATGCCTTAACTGTGTTTCTGTCTGTGTGCTTCTGTCAAGCGTTGTTAAGAGAACACTTCCATGTCCCTGTCTGGTATACAGAAGCATCTAAAAGAGAAGGTATGCACACCCTTTGTATAACCCTCAGTAACCTAAACATTTGATCTGTTCATTGGTACAAGAGGCAACCTTATGCTTCACAGGTGTTCCACCAGAGTGAGTCGATTGGCATTAAGGGCCCAGTATGTAGGGGCATCTTTTGAGCTTGTCTCATAACATACATGTTTAAAAGTGAATGTCAAAATTTATTGAAAAGATATGGATCAAATAAACTTCCAAAATTCACAAGATATTTAAAACAAACAAACAAACAAAGGCAAGCTGTAATTATTTTCTGTAATCATCTTTGGCAGCCCAACGGCAGTGCTGATAACGTTATAAAATGTACTTCCTCTAGTGTGATTTTGTTTGATTAATTTTAAGGTGATTTTTAATTTTACTTCAATTTACATGTCTGCTTTCATCTGAAACTCCCAGCAGATGAAGCAAAACATATAAGTTTACATTGTGCACTGATCATATTTCAGTTAGGAATTACTAAAAAGGGAAACCATAAATCTGTTTTTATATTAGCTGTTATAACAAAATCCAGCTGACAGTATGTGATGGTGGTTTAACTAATGCCAAGGGCAGTTTGGGGGCTCCAAATCCTAATCTCGCCCAGGGCCCCAAAATGTCTAGGTTTGGTCCTGCTGTGAAAGGCTGTCAGTAGCTGCGGGAGGAGAGACTGCACTGGGTTGTGAGAAGGATGCTAACAGACAGAGTGACAGCTGACATGAGGAGTCCAGCGTGGGTTGAATGCTCAGTGATAGATCAGGTTATAGAGGCGATGTCTCACGTACGAATCTATGAATCTTCTTCATGACGCTTTGTGTTCATAGACTTTGATAATCTGGTCATGGGTCTTCTCCGCTTCCTGTCCAGGTTCCAAAGAGAACAGCACGGGCATCACGGGTGAATGTACTAATGGGTTTAATAATGAGCATGTATATATTGAGGAAACGGATCAGCTGACTGATTGCAAAATGTTTTATTTGACTTTGACATTTTTTTATTGCTGTGACCGTCACGGCAAAACGTTACCAGCAGAAACGCTGCTCCTGCTTCGTGTGATGCTGCACTATCTCCCTCCTCCTTCTCTCCCTGGAGGAGAAGACAACAGCGCAGACCTTCGGATAAAATTATGAATGTGTGTAATTAGCCTGTAACCATGTACGTGTTGAGGAAGCACATTAGCTGATTGTTTGTTGAATGTTTTGTTTGCTTTGGAGATGAGCACCAGCTGCACTGAAGAAAGCTCTGCTCCCGCGATATATCGAGGCAGTTCAGTTTATATTGATTTTATTTTCATATTTGTTTTCCACTTGCCTGAGCGGGCGACTACATGGCACATTTTACTTGTGACGAACACAGAATTTACTTTCCTTGAGTAAGTGTTGACATCAAGCCCAGTACGTCCCAACCAAAGCCTGATATTGGTAGGGACATGTCCCTATTGTCCCTACCCAAAACTATGCCCATGTTTTGATCTCTTTGCGCCGGGCACATAATAGTGAATGCACAAAAACACGCCTTCATTTTCCTTTCACTTTCAGACCTACCACCCACTGGCACACAGACAAGTGTATTTGCTATCTTCTGCAAGTGGCAAAAATGATATCTATGCTGGGGATGAGGTAGCAATGACACCTGTGTCAGTAGCGCACCGGCCCAACATAGGGCCCATTGCCTCAAGGCATGCTGGGACAATCCAATAACCTATTCCCCAACACACTACAATATCAAGTACTTCGTATGCCCTTGTTAGGGGTAGGGAGGCCAACACAAAGACAGAGACAGAGACAAAGGTAGTGACAACAAGTCACAATTTATTTACTATGTGCAGTGAGTGAAATATTTACAAATAAAGCAATAGACTTGAGCCAAGTCAAAAATAACAAACTAAACCCTTGCTACTGGGGACTGACTGGAGACCGCTTTTACTCCATGAGTAAAGTCACTCACACACCTGGGCTACACAGTCTGCAGGGGCAACATGCCTGCATTGCCCTATTTTTTCAGCTCTAATGTTAAGAGATTAGAGCAGCTACACAGATGCAACACTGGAGATTCAGAGTCTCACCTAGTTTTTCCTGCAAGCTGCGTGCATTTTTTCTGCTAAAATTGACAGAAAAATAATCAGTTGACAGTCATACTGACATCATACCAGCAACATTCACTGTACTTTCAATGCAGACACAATTAAAGTAGCCTATAATTGAACACACACTTTTCTGTCAAAAAATCAATATAAATTAACTTTATAATAAAAAGACAAGAAACATTTTGATGGGAATTATCAAAAAAAAATTCAATGTAGAAAGACAGGATTGGCAGAAGCAGCACTGCATGCGGGAATGCTGCCTGTGTGGACACCACACCCAAAACGAGACGCAGCAGCTCTGCCGCAGACATGCACTGCTGAGGTACACATAGGATATGTAGCTTGAATGACATGGTTTGTGACTCTCTGTTTGTGTCACACCGGCCAAAACAAAAGTGAAAGCTATGCCGCTGCAGGTTGAAAATGTATAATATTACTGATGAGACGTTTGTTTCTCTATGTGAATATACAATTAGTGTCCCCAGTAAGCTGTAATATCTTGTTTTATAATAAATCACAGTGTGAAATGAACAATTATTGTGGATAAATTTATTAAAAGAATCAGACATAAGGCTGTTGCGATGAAGGAAATCTGACTGCAGTGACTCTGGGTGGCACAATGGTGTTGTAGCATTACTGCATCACTTTTATCATCATCACAAGCAAAAGCTCCCAGAGAGAAACCGAAGTCTATGGCCGAGAAGAGGAGCAATGTAATGTAAAAAATGGCAAGATGAGAGTGAACATTATATGACTGTTTTCTTGTAACTGTGGTGTGGAGCTAAGGGTGTGAGGCCAGCTCTGGCAGAATTCAGCCTCTACATAGGAAGCATGACAGAACTGACTCTGGATTTGTGCTGCTTGTGTTTCACATATTAAAGCAGGCTGTTGACATTGTTGTGAAATGCAGAAAGTTTACCAAATCCTCTTTATGGATACATGAATGCCTAAGGGATATCAGAGCTGTCCTCATCCTTGCCACAGGCATGTGTGTGTGTGTGTGTGTGTGTGTGCGCGTGTCACTGTGTGTGTTAAAATGTCTGCTTTTTTGTTGGTTGATTTTTGGGAGAAGATCTCATAGCCCACATCCTTTAGTCTGTTTAGTCAACCCCCCCTTCTACTTCTACATCACGCATCATTCATTAAAAAAAAACAAACATGAGGACAAGATAAGTAAGAACCAAACACTACAAAATGAAAAATAGAAATGAATGATTAGTTTCAAATTTAATGTATTAAAATGCAACAGAACACAGGAAGGTTTCAACCCGGATTTAAAAGAACCAAGATTTTTATTAGGAGAAGCTCAACAGAAAAATATACATGACAAACATAATTATGTACAGTGAACTTGAAGTTGATTCTCTCGGTCTGGCCTTACCTCTACTTTAATAATAATAATAATAATAATAATAATAATAATAATAATAATAATAAACAACACAGGCTCTGTCTCCCCAAGTTCAGTACTCGATTCTGAATGGTGGGGAGGGGAGGTTGGCGTCAGAAGAACAAAGGCTAGGAGTGGGTATGACGGTGAAGGAGGTTAGTGAGGTACGAGGGGGCCTGGTTGTTTAGTTGATTGTGGTAAGGGACAAGGAGCGAGTGGAGATTTTGCAGGACAGGAGTGATGCGGTCATGGAGGCATGCAGCAGAGTTTTGGATGTACTGAAGTGTATTGAGGACTTTGGATGATGTGCCATAAAGGATGCTATTGCCATAGTCGAGTCTGGATGTGACGAAAACATGGATCAGTATTTCAGCAGCAGAAAAAGGACGTACTGGACAAAGGTGGATTATGTTTTTTACAGTGGAAGAAGGCAGCTCTTGTGAGCTGGGTGACATGTTGTTCGAAGGAGAGGGTACTGTCAAAAATGATTCTAAGATTTTGGATATGAGGTGAGGGAGATATTGTGGAGTTGTCAGTATTGAGGCAGAGTGGATTTGGTGAGGGATTATTGTAATGTGTAATTTGTCATAGTTTAGTTAGAGGTGTTGATCCATGTTTTTGTTTCAGAGAGGCAGTTTGTTAGTGTAGAGTAAGTTTCAGTGGTAATAGAATTGGTGGAGATGTAGAGCTGGCTGTCATCTCCATAACAGTGGAAATGGAGATCATGATGATGAGTGATATTACCAAGTGGAAGCAAATATATGATGAAGAGGGGGAGACCAAGCACCAACCTTGGGGGACGCCTGGAGACAGAGGAGCTATGGATGAGGTTCAGTTGTTGATATTAATGAACTGTTGTCTGTCACTGAGGTAGGATTTTAACCAGGAGAGAGCAGCGCCAGTGATATTTAGGGAGTGTTCCAGAAAGGAGGGAAAAATAGTGTGACGGATGGTGTCGACGGCTGCAGTGAAGTCAAGGAAGATGAAAATGTTGAGGTGGCCATAGCCTGAGGAGAGGAGAAGGTCACTGGTGACTTTGAGGAGTGCTGTGCTGAGAAAGGAAGCCAGACTGAGAGGGTTCAAACAGGGTGTTACAGGTGAGATGATTGGCAACAACATGTTCCAGGATTTTTGACAGAAAGGGGAGGTTGGAGATGTGCCAAAAGTTACACATGCTGTCAGAATTAAATTCAGGTTTCTTGAGGATGGGGGTGACAGAAGCCAGTTTGAGTGTTTGGGAGACTGACAGAAAGCTGAGAGAAGAGTGGATGATTGTGGTTATCAGTGGAGAGATGGCTGGGAGATAGGTTTTGACTAGATTTGATGGAATTGGGTCGAGAATACTAGTTGAGCTTTTCATTCCAGCAGTGATGGTAGACGGTTCAGGTGGTGACACAGAGGAGAAGTGAGACAGAGACTACATGATGAAGCGGGTGGGTGCAGTATTGCAGTTTGTACTTGGAGTAGATCTGGAGACAAACAGTTAAACCTGTTCTCTCATGGAGTCTGTCTATCTTGCATTTGCGGTAATTTCATGAGATGAAGTTCAGAAGTGTGTTCAGATTTTGTGAAAGAGACAGTTTTGGTTTTGACAGGAGCCAGCTGATCAAGACAGGAGGAGAGTGTGTTATTGATTGTATTAGGTGACAAGTTCTGAGGGGTTTTTTACACAGGGGGCAGTGATATGACTAGCGATAGGGGCATAGAGAGCTAAGGGGGAGGTTGATTTTAGATTTCTGAAGGACATATGGTGTTTTTGTTTTGGAGTGGGTATAGCAATGCCAATGTCCATGGTTGCAGCCAGGGCCCAGTATTTCAAAATTTTTAATCTGGATGAAAGTTATCTGGATAGGATTAAATCTCAAAATTGGGTATTTCAAAACCAGGATGTGATCCTGATCAAACAAAAACGGGACGGATTTGGTTTTCCAATCCTACCCAGAATCCAGATCAGATCTTGTATTTGGGTATTTCAAAACCCCAAGGTGCAGATCAGGATTACTCTGATGCTAAAAATGAGGATAATCCTAATCCCACAGAAAGGGTGGATTCAGCATGGATTCAGGGTGGATGTAGAGACATGCAGGACACATTGCACATATTTACCAGTCTTATAACTCACTAAAATCACAATTCACTAAAATTGAAATCCAGCCTTTATTAAACAATCAACATATAAAATTGATATCCAGCCTTTATTAAACAATCAATGAAAATAACATTATCAATCAGAACACACAACCACAAATCTCAAAGCTTTCAGAAAAATGACTATGGACTGTTTATCGGTATAATCTTTTAAATAATCTATGTATGTGTGTATGTTCTTTTATGTAAACATAAAATAAAAATGGTCACAAAAAGAAAAATCACTGAAAATCAAGAATTCACACTCCCTCTTTTGGCAGCGGAATACAAGCATTTGCAATCGTCCTTAAGAGGTGAATATGAAGTTTCACCTATCTCTACTGAAGCAATGTGAGTTTGATCTGCTGATTAAGTGTATTGCATACATTTGACCAACAGATGGCAGTTTATCCAGAGACCGCAAATCCAGATTCTGTGATTCTGATCTTGTGGTGTCTGGATCACAATTATCCTATCTTAGAAGTAGCAAAACAGGAGAAAATCTATAGGATCACTTTTATCTGGGATAACAAAAAAAAGGGATTACAAAATATGAATCATTCTGATTCAGATTAAAAGTTTTGAAATACTGGGCCCAGATGGTTAGAGATGTTGAGGTTGAGTTGTAAGACCAGTGGAGCAAGCCAAATCCAGAATGTGACCACAGCTGTGAGTGGAGTCTCATTACTGAAATTGCAATAGTTTCAACTCGAGTTCGGGAGTCAGATTAATTCATTACACTACGTCAGAATATTCACTCAAGCTATGCTATAGTGCAGTTGAATGGGGATAACTATTTTTTGGTGATCCAGGCTACAAAGGTTGCCCAACCATGTTCTGCACAACCAGCAGAGATCAAAGCCTTAACAGCAGCATGCAAATTGGCAGCAGGTTAGAGGCTTAATGTCTGTACTGACTCAGCTTATGCCTATGGAATATGTCATGTGCATGGTAACATCTGGAAACAGAGAGGTTTCCTAAAAGCTGATGGCTCTCCTGTAACCCATGGAGAGGCTGTCTCTGCTCTACAGTGCATCTCCCCCCTGTTATAGCTATCATTAAATGTCCAGCACATCAGAAACCAGACACCCTAGTGGCCATAGGTAATCACTTAGCAGCTGTGGGTAATTACATGGGTTCACTGCTAGTAGCTGAAGATTGTGAACCTCTCACTACTCTATCCTCCCTCAACACAGCTCAAGACAGAGCATCTCCTTCACAAAAGCTGTTTGGATAAAGCGAGGAGCCATAAAAAACACTCAAGAGGGTCCCCAAAAGGGGTAGGGGTAGAAGTAATACGGGACATTTTGTTCTCCCTACCTCACTGTTGCATTTTGCTATTAGATGGGCGCGCATGGTCAAGACCATTGCGCAAGGAGGAAAGTCCTTAGGCATCTTCAGGCTGTTTGGTGGTCACCTTTTATGGCAGCCACCGTGGATAGGATGTTGTATGAATGCAATGTGTGTGAAAGCTACAACACTTTTTCAGCCAAATTGCACATATTCCACCTCCAGACAGTCCATTTAGACATCTTATGATAGACTATGTGGACATGACTCAACGGATTGGGAGAATGAGACACATTCTGGTTATAGTATGCAGATTCATCAGGTGGATTGAAGCAACACCAACACCAGGGCCAGATAGCAGATCAGTGGCAAAATTTTTATGTAAAGAAGTTTTTCCACGATTTGGCCCTCCAGATACAATCAGTCCAAATAATGAACCGCATTTTGTGGCAGAAGTGATCAAAACGACAACAAAAATGCTAGAACCCAAGCAAAAATTGTTGTGTGTGTATCATCCACAATCACAAGGAGCAGTTGAGAGAGCAAATGGTGCTTTGAAGGCAAAGCTAGCAAAAATAATAGCAGACAGCCAGAACAAACTGAACTGGGTGCAAGCTTTGCCTTTGGCATTAATGTGCATGAGATCGCAAACTAACAGACTAACCCACTTAACACCTCACGAAATGTACACGTGGTGACCAACGCTTGTGCCATGTCTCAGAGGGCCATATGAACAGTTGGAAAGTGAATTGGGAAGCTATGTCCAACATTTAACTGCAATCCACAAAGTTATCTTCCAACAGGTGAAAGGTGCCACAGAGGACAGAGAAGCAGCAATTCCAGACCAACAGCGAAGGATAACCCCCGAGACTGGGTATACGTAAAGGTGTTCAAGAGAAAGTGGAACCAACCAAGACATGAGGGTCCATTTAAAGTTACCTTAGCCACTCCAACAGCTTTAAAAGTTGAAGGTAAGAATGTTTGGTTCCATCTTAATCATTGCTGCAGGGCAGAAGACTCAGAAAGAACACTGACAGCACACAGAGAGAGAAGAGCATCTCCTGAGTTGGAAGGGGATGGTGACACCACCCCAGAGGGCCTATACTGACCACAGAGGGAATGGGACAGTGACGCCTCCCCACAGAAAGCCAGACAACCACAGGGCCCATGAAGAACAAGACAGTCTCAAAGACTGGGTGCCAGGTGCACCAGTGGTGGCACAGCAAGTAGTGGATCATTGGCAGAAAGACAGGAGTTAGAATCCAGTAGTGAGGCCTCAGCAGGGAGGGATGACAACATAAAGATCAGAAAAAGGCTTTCAGAATGAACATTTTTCTGTTCTTTCTCTTAATCATAGTAATCCTACTGACACAAAAGAGGGAGATTCAAACACCTAAGAAAGCCTTTGAACAGCATAGAGAAGGACCAGAATTGAGTGCAGAATTGAAACAACTAAGAGCATGTGCACTGGCAGTAGGAGTGATAGCCGCAAGTCAGAGCAAGTTGCTATTAAACAAATGGATTGAGTTAACTTATGTAAAGTCTGCAACCTATGATCAAGCTCTTACAATAGGCCCAGATGGCACCAAGCTGTATAGCATTCTTGTAGACCTGAGATGCTGCGCTGAGGCGATAACAAAAATGAAGATTAATTGTTCAGAAGATTCTGCATAGACTTTTATTTTGGCATAATGATTAACAGCAAGGAGGCAACCAATTTGACGAGGGTTCACCAGAAACGCCAAGTTAAGAGAAAAGCACAAGTGAGAGCCTTCAGTAAATGTATACTATTGAGAGCATCAGTATGGATATGTTTTATCACTGGATGCAAAACTGAGCTAAGCAAGTGAGCTCTCAGTCATGTATTGCATGTTATAACTCCAACAGAATTCCTCAAATATATCGGTTACCCGGATTCAGTCCAGAGGAGTGCATAGAGTCATCCACCTGTTTTACTCATTGTGTGATGAATATGGTATGGGGAAGAAGAAGTTGGTCAGATAATACCAGAGGTTGCCCAGTAGCCTTATCAAGTGAATTTGAGTCGTGGGTGCCATCAACAGCGAGACTATCAAAAGACACAGTGTTTCCCTTTTGTATAGCCTGGGTGACAAAAATTAAAGGGGCCCTACGCCTCATTACAAATATGACTGACCCACGAGTACAGTGCTGACATGAGATAATGTATGTTCTGAGAGCAGGGAGAATCCCCAGGCCACTCATTAAGGTTTGTAATACTACTGCAATGGCAATTGCAGAAATGGCTATTTCCAGTGCCAACAAGTAGTAGAAGATGCCATTTTCCTTAGTATTGTTCATAATGGGGCATTCTACACCAGACATAATATTCTGTCCTTGCCTATGGGATGTGAGATATGCAGATGTGTTTTGGTTGTGTGATGATGATAATCAGGTCAAAGTTACTTTGAAAGCTAATTGGACAGGCATACGTTCACCCATCATGCTGACAGGACAAGTGACAGTTTCAAGCCTTCCCCACCACTCAACAAAACGCGAACTAAAAGAAGTGCATGTGAAGCATGGAGTACTGACAATCACATTTATATAACATGGAATCAAGAACCTCTTTGCATAGCAAGTAACATTTTCACAATAGGAGAAGACTGGATCATTGTAGGGCAGGCAGTAAGCTTGATTCCCCTAATAGGCACTGTTACAAATGCGCAATACATAGCACATAATAATAGTTGGGTAAAATACTTATGGTACAATAAGCAAAGGATACAATCAGCAAAGGTTCATCAGTTGGACCATAACAGCATTAGATGCTGTTAGTTAGCAATTACATGCCACATCTGTGATGACCCTGCAAAATAGATATATTGTATGATTGAAACACTACTTACGGAAGATCAAGGAGTATGCGAATAAATAGGGGAGGAATGCTGTACAATAATCCCAATTCACACTGGTGAGGAAGGGAATCTCACAAAAATACTAGAAAAGATGAAAACATTAAGGGATGAGCATGTAAAGAATTTAAATTACTTACTTACTTACTTAATCCTCTTCGTCCCAGGTGGGACATAAGGCCTCGACAATCTGCCTCCATCTGGACCTGTCTTGCGCTACATGTTGTGCCTCGCCCAGAGTAAGGTTCATCTCCTTCAGCTCAGCGGCAATGGTTCGTTGCCAGGTTGTTTTCGTCCGACCTTGACTTCTTTTCCCAGTTGAGGTCCATCTAAGTGCAACTTTAGGGACTTTAGGATTTATTATGGAAGGCATCGATGGTTTTCATGTCGTGTGTTGTCACTCGCCAGCACTCTGAGCTGTACAACAGCACTGATTTTACATTGCTGTTGTACAGTCGGATCTTTGTTTTGAGGCTGTACTGCTTTGACTTCCATATAGGATGAAGCCTTGCAAAAGCACCGTGAGCCTTCCCTAGCCTTGCTCTGATGTCCTTTGATGTTGAGTTGTCTTTGCTGACAAGACTTCCCAGGTAGGTGAACTCTTTGACATTGTCGAGGGTTTCTTCGTTCACTGTGATTGGTGCATCTGGGGTGGCATTAATGCACATCACTTGTGTTTTGGAGGCGCTGATGTTCAAACCTGTTTGGTTTGCATACCGGTTGAGTCTGTCAGTCTTCTCCGGCAGGTGAGTGTATTTAGAGGAGAGGACAGCAAGGTCATCTGCAAAGTCTAGGTCTTCGAGTTGGGAGAACAAAGTCCACTGAATGCCCCTGGGTTTATCGGCTGTTGTCTTCCTCATTACCCAGTTGATGGCCATCAGGAAGAGAATGGGAGACATGGTACACCCCTGTCGCACACCTGACTCTACGGAGAACTAGTCAGATGGTATCCCATTGACAATGACACTGCACTCAAAGCGGCGATAGAACAACCCCATTAGTGTGACCATTTTTGGAGGAATTCCATATGCTCTCACGATCTTCCATAGGGTGCCGCAGTGGAGGCTGTCAAAGGCTTTCCGGAAGTCTATGAAGTTGATGTGCAGTGGGGCGTTCCATTCTACACACTGCTCGATGATGTTCTTCAGAGCAAAGATCTGATCTGAACAGCCCCTCTCTTTCCTGAAACCAGCCTGCTCCTGTCTCAGGTTTTGGTCGACAACGGACTCAATTCTGCCGAGTAGGATCCTACAAAAGACTTTGGATGGTATTGACAACTGTGTGATCCCCCTCCAGTTGTCGCAATTTTGGAGGTTGCCTTTCTTGGGCAGTTTGACAATGAGGCCCTTGTCCCAGTCCTCAGGTATTGTTTCCTTATCCCAGATGTTTCTGAAGAGTTCTGTGAGCACCTTAGTAGAAGTGGTAAGGTCTGCTTTCAACATTTCGGCATGGATGGTGTCTATGCCGGCAGCTTTCCCACCCTTCATGGCTTGGATGGCACACTTTACCTCTTCATGAGTTGTGGGACTGGTGTCGATGTTATGGGCGTCCTCTGCTGATGGAGGGTTAGCAGGATCGTCTGGCTCAGGACAGTTGAGTACCTCATGAAAATGTTGTACCCATCTCGCGGTTTGTTCTTGTTCTGTCCTGAGGATGTTACCATCCTTGTCTTTGACAGGGGTCGCCTGGCTGGTGTACTTGCCACTGAGTTTCTTGGTGATGTTGTAGACCGTACTCATCTCGCCCCTCATAGCAGCTTGCTCTGCTTTTTCTGCTAAGTCCTCTGTGAAGGCCCTTTTGTCACTTCTGGCACTCTTCTTCACCTGTCTGTCTTTGTCCTTGTAGGCTTTTTGAGCCAGCTCTAGGAGCCTGGGTGATTTGGCACTCAACATCTTCGCCTTAAGTTGTTTTCGTTCCTTTATTTTCTGCCAGGTGCCAGGAGTTAGCCATTCCTTGTTGTTTTTCTTTCTGTAGCCAAGGACCTTGGTGGCTGCCTCTACAAAGACCGTTTTGATGGCCTCCCACTTGTTGTTAATATCTGGGTCTGGGTCTTCTGTATGGTCGGCAAAGGCACTGAAGCGTTTTCTCAGCTCTATTCCGAAATCTCTGTTGGTGTTAGGGCATTTCAGCTTTGCTACGTCAAGGTGTTGTCTGTGTTGGCTCTTCTTTGCCACCGTCCTTAACTTTAGCCTAACTACGGCAGTTAGTAGGTAATGGTCACTGTTGACATCGGCTCCACGGCAGACTCGAACATCTTGGAGAGATCTGCGCCACTTTCCATTGATCAGGATGTGGTCTATCTGGTTGATTGTAGAGCCATCAGGCGACTTCCATGTGAGCTTGTGGATGGATTTGTGTGGGAAGATGGTACCGCCGATTACACAGTCGTTGTTCAGGCAGAAGTCGACAAGACGTTGGCCGTTGTCATTCATCACAACGCACCCGTGTCTTCCCATAGCTCTCACACAGTTGGAGTTGTCATCACCAACTTTAGCATTAATATCTCCCATGATCAGTAACATATCATGCTGAGGAACTCTGGAGACTGCCTGCTGTAACTGCTCGTACCAGTCATCTTTGTCCTTCTCCTCCGCATCGTTAGTCGGTGCATAGCACTGAATGATGGTGAGTTTGCAGTGCTTGGAGTTGAAGCTTTCATTAGCCTGTCACTGAGGGGCTCCCACTCTAGCAAGGTGTTAACCTTCTCCTTTGAGATAATGAGGGCCACACCACGAGTGTGTTGATCGGTATGCCCAGAGTATAGGATAACTGAGCCATTGCTCATTGCTTGTCGTCCAGAGCCAGTCCATCGGCATTCCCTAATTCCTAGTATGTCCAGTTTGTATCTCCTCAATTCCCCAATGACCTGTGCCGCTTTGGATGTCTCGAACATCGTGCAGACATTCCATGCACCTAGGGGGATCTCAGCTTTGGGCCTGAGCAGACTTTCTTTCCCTCTCCTGACTTCCTGCTGGACGCTTTCATCAGGAGAGTTCATGCTGCCAATGAGTTGGCTCAAGTCCACTGCTGGGTCCGTGATGGTAGTAGTGATTGTCCTAGTTTCCGTAACATGTAGAGTTTTTTTACAGGGTGGGGTCGTTGGCCCCACGCCCAACCCCCAACCTGGGGGACCAGGTGCTGATTTCTGTCTGGCCTCTACCTGGGATACCTGCCCGACACGGTTGAACCTACTGGGGGCTAAGACCCCGTCGATATAGCTACCCAGGTCATAGAGACACACAAGCTTCCCCACCACGACAAGGTAAGCAGCACAAGGAGAAGAAAGAATTTAAATTGGAGCACCAAAACATCTGGCCTATGGGACAGGTTGAGTAACTACTCATGGAAAAAAGTACTGCCAATGGTTGGAATGGTAATTGGCATGCTGTTATTGCTTGTCATGGTAGTTACTTGCTGTGTGTTCCCATTGATCCGCATTATGATAAACAGAACACTCAAGCTATTAACAGGACAATTTCCTCTGCAAATCCAAAATGTTACTGCAGAGCTTACAAAGACACAGATGAATGATGAGCCCTCAACTGATGACATCTATGAGAACATGCCAATGCGAGACCCTGATATATATATGTCTGTGGCAGATCTAAGCTACAGGATGGTTTAGTTAGTAGTTGTCTAGTTGCCATTTTGTTGTCCTCTCATGGCCTGCATCTCTGGATATGTGCAATAAGGCAAAATATGTGTCTCTACTGGGGTCACTTTACTTTTTTGGCACTGGTGCTGCTAAAAAACAGGACAGTAAAACCAACAAAAAAAAAAAAGAAGAAAAACTTAAGAAGGATCTCTCCAAAGCTTAGTGCCAATGGCATCTCTGAACAAGGATAACAGCAGGTATATATAACCCTACACGGGGCAAGACTCTTATTTCATGGTGTCACATTTGCTGTCATTCGCAAAATAAATAATGATACAATAACACAAAATAAGTTTTATATATTCAAGCACTTTATTGACTCATACGTCTATGTTATATTTCTAAATTAAGTAAAATAAGGATTAATGGGTGATTTGATGTTTGAAAAAATGTACAATGTGTGTCCAATTGGAATTTGGGTTTTTGCAATGAAGGACATGTGCAGCACTACTGCTAAGCAAAATTATACAGGAGACATAGCAAAACAAGTGTGAGGATAGCAAACGAGTGAAAAAGGATGATAAATGGAGCAAAAACACAAAAGTTGGTATCAAAGAAGAGGCCAAGAGGGGAAGAGCAAAGCTCTCCAAACTTGTCAGTTTCTTGAAAAAGAAAGACGACATGGCAAGTCTGAGTTATTACACTGAGGAAGAGTCGACACCTGCTAGCACCAGCACGCCATCCAGCACCACTTGAGATTATATGTTTATATTCAATAGACAACTTCGCACAGCAAAAAGCCCAGAGAATGTGCCTGTAATGTAGGTAGAATCAATTTATTATTTAACAAATAATCAACTCACACGTGTTGTGCAAGTGCTCCGTCAAGATGGTGCGCTGTCACCTTTTAAGCCTGTATTCATCTGTGTGAAGCTGTGCCATCACTTGTTTATCTTATATTCATGTGTGTTTAGGTGTGCTGTCACCTGTCAATCCTATTCTAACTTTATGCTGTTGTCAAGGTGCGCTGTCACCGATTACCAGATCTTGTCAAATAGACTAGTCTGTCATCTTGGCCTTGCTGTTATGACTCTTTCCTTTCATGGCAGTGTTTTCCTAGTAATCCTTTAATTAAGTAATAAACTGTGGAGTGCATTTCACTCTTGCTGGTCATTTCAAACCTACATGCTTTCACTTATTTCATTCATCCTGGCATTATGTTACCTACCTACCTCTGATTGCAATAGACAGGGCCTGGTTTGATAGTCTTGCATAGGGGCCAGGTGCCGACTATCTTACTTATCTGACTTATCAGAGTGGTGGGAGAGAAAAGTGGATGAGGGAGAGAAGGCTGTGTGCTGGCTGCGGAAGAACATGTTTGTTTAGCTTCATCAGAGCGGATTAACCAACTGAGGAGGGGCAGTCCAGACAGGTGAAGACTGTGGTGAGAGGGACTGTTCCTCTGCGGCTGTGGGTGAGAAAGTCCATTGGAGCGTCTGTTACCAGCCTCCAACAGCAGCCTCCTGTGGTGGAAGGAAGAGGCAGGCCTCTCCCACTGTTTGCTCTGCTGTCCTACTGAGGACCGCACTGCCGGTAGGTGGGCAGGACAGCCACCCAGTCAGAGGACAGGGTAGCAGCCCAATCAACAGCAGCAGCAGTGGCAGGTGGAGGAGAGACTGCAGGTGCAGCAGGTGGAAAGGACACCACAGAGGATACAGAGGCAGCGTCAGCTGTTGTGGAGGATGTAGCAGCAGCCAAGATGACAGGTGAAGAGGAGGCAGTGGCAGCATCTGAGGCATACTATGCAGACTCAGAGTCAGTGGGTGCTTGGACAGAGCCCGAGCAGGTCACAGCAGCCTCACCTGGGTTGTCCGGGGCCTTGTCCTGCAGGGACGCATAGTGATCAGAGAGGAGAAGCGGTGGGGAGTACTGGACAGTTTCCCACTGCTTTTTCCACCCCAGTTCGCCACCTCTGTACAGAAATCCTGAGGTTCAGGGGTAGAGCCTCCAGAAATCCTGAGGGTCTGGGGAGAGGAAGGTTGAGGGCACAGTGGATCCCACAGTAAATTGTCTAAGATGTAAGAGTGCAAAGCCAGGATCTTTTTAGACTGAGAAGCTGCCACGTTAATGTGGCTGGATAGCATGGAGCCCTTCTTCAGCAGTTCCTCAGAAAGCCTACGGATGTCCTCTTTAAGGTTGGTAACTTCTGTTTTTGTACATGCCAAGTGTGAGACAGCCTTTAGAGTAAACAATCTTCATGCTGTTGGTGTCAGAGAAGAAATGTTGTGTTTGCAGTCCTGTGGCAGGCTAGATCCAATGCTAAAAACTATTAGCAGGTGCTAGCAGGCGCTATGGCTTCAACAGTCACTAGTTGTTTCAAATAAAGTAAAACATGAGTAAAAATAATTAAGGAACCTGCCGATTTGCCCATGGTTGACAACTTCATTCCAGAGTGAGCAGACTCAGTGATCAGGATGGGTGTGAAACAAAACAAAAGTTTACAAAATAGTCAGAGATTTGCAATGAGATTTGGAGGTGGCAGCTGCCATGGACATTTATCCATCTAGTTAGCCAGTGCTGAGAATCCAGACATCTGATGACTAAATCCTTCAGCCCGTCAAATGGTTAAGTTGGAAGTAATCAGTGTTCAAAGAGCAAATCACAGAAAAATGTCCAAAAGAGGGTAAAAAGTCAGTTTACAAGAGTTTTCTCTAACAGGCTATTACATGGGAGCACGCACACCAGAAGCCAGAAGACACAATAGAGCAATTACCAGAGGGAGGGGATTAGATTTTCCCTAACCATTCCTCATTGGTCGTTGCATTTTTAAAATGAATCCATGGGAACGGTCATTATGTTGCCAGGGGGCATTTGGCCTACTGTGGACTGTGTGTGGTGTGTGTCTCCTCAAGCTGTTAAACAATCACACAGATGTTGTTATCTTGTGTTGTGATTAAGATTCTGACTCACCATGCATTGTGGAAAGAGACAAATAAATGTTTTTTGTTTTAAATCACATCACATTAACACCATGAGTAGACAGCTAGACCTACAGCAGTACTTCCTGCCTCTCGCTGCCAACGACAGACCAGGACAGATACTCTGGCAAGGGCTGGCACCAAGGAGCATTGGTTTAAACAGATGTATTGTGCCTACTTTTTCACGTATACATTTTTAAAAACACTTTTTAAAACTCATATCACCACCACCACACCTCATACAACCACAATACTGTTTTTAGTATTGTTCCGCGGCTTTGTCAGTTGAAATGTTGGATACTTCTCGACAGATAGCTTAGTTCCGCCCGTGGCTCCTTGACTCGGGACTCATTGGATTATGGCCTTTTCAGCCAGGAGAATCACAATTTCAAAGCACAATGCCAGACCAAAAGAATCAAGTCCACTCAGTCAAGTGGGCCGAGTCTCTGATCTGGACTCAGGCTCTGCCAATGATCTTTAAATAAAGGGAATCTTGCTTGGTATGTCTGCGATTGTGTCTGCCTGCTCTTCTCTTTTCTTTCTTTCTTCCTGAGTATGTAGTTCAAGTCTGCTCATGATAGTAGTGTCAAGGGAGACAGCAGCACAGTGCAGTTTGGGGCCGGAGAAGGCGCTCTCAAGCACTATGAGAGTGGGCTTGAGAAGCATGTGCCAGCCATGCACCAAGTGATTAAGTCATACAAGTTCATTCTAAGTTCACACCAACAAGTTTGGGTCAGTCTGACCTGAGCTAGCAGCAGATATGTGCCAAAGGACACGTGCAGATTGAACGTAACTTGGAGTCCAGTACTGTACTCGTGATGCTGCTGTTATTGGGCAGATGAGGTGTTTGTCTTTTAATGTAGGCAAATAGGGTAACAAAATGTAGGAAATGAACAAGGTATGTATGGAAGGTGCTGAACACTTTAGAGCCGGTCTTGCCCTGGGGCATGGCTCAGGGTTTTTCTTCCGTGAGGAATAAACCAACTGCATCAAACTTTGTTTGTCTCTAGTGATTCTTGAAACCTTTTTGTGACTCCAAGATTTACTTAAAGGTGCAATATGTAAAATCTAGAGGAAATTTAAGCTGAAAACAGTGAAAAAAAAAAAATCATTTTCATTGTATCATTTTCTTGTAATATAGCTTGCGCCACTAGATGCACTGTCACCTCTGGTCTGCCACAGCCTGCAGAGTGAAGAAATTGAGCTTACGAGTGGAGAATGGATATTGTGCTAATGTGTGCTACAGGCTACAAGTTACGAAAAAAACACAAAACACAAAACTGGAAAACAACTTGTCATGTCTGTCAAGTTTCTGTTTGTTTTAACACATTTCATGTTATGTCTTGTGCTTCCTGTTTTATTTTGAAATC